>WOXC01006449.1:0-355000 GCA_011680675.1 Gymnobelideus leadbeateri
GAATGTGGTTTTGCCTTTTTTAGCCTTCCTTATTCTCCCCCTCTTTTGCAACCACTTCCCCTTGCTTCTTCTACATGGGATAGTTTACCCTACCCTGTCTCTCCCCATCTCCTCTTGCCACTTTCCTCTCTCACCTCATAATTTCATCCCTTGAGTATTCTCCCTTCCCAACAAATTCAACCTATGCCCTCTATCCATATATAACAGTAACCATATACACACACATTCACATATGTATTCATATGACCACACCCCCTTCTTCCATTGTTTTCATAGTGAGAAAGATATCATCAGTCACAGTTATTGCTTTTCCATATAGGAATGTAAATAGTTCAACTTTGATAAGTTCCTTTTGATTTCTTTTCCCTGATTACCTTCTCGGGCATCTCTTGCTTCTTGTGTCTGGATGTCAAATTTTCTATTCAACTCTGGCTTTTTCCTCAAGAATGCTTGAAAGTCCTCTATTCCACTGAATGACCATATTTTCCCCTGAAACAAAATACTCAGTTTTGCTGGGTAGGTGACCCTTGGGTTCATTCCCAGTTCTTTTGCCCTCTTGAATATCATATTCCATGCCCTTCGATCCCTCAGTGTAGAAGCTGCCAGGTCCTGGCTATTCTGATTGTGTTTCCACAATATTGAAATTGTTTCTTCCTGGCTGCTTGTAGTATTTTCTCCTTGATCTGGGGATTCTGGAACCTGGCTATAATATTTCTGGGAGTTTTCTTTTTGGGATCTTTTTTCAGGAGGTGATCGGTGGATTCTTTCAACCTCTATTTTGCCCTCTGGATCTAAAAGATCAGGGCAGTTTTCCTTGAGAATTTCTTGAAGGGTGATTTCTAGGTTCTTTCCTTGATCATGGCTTTCAGGTAGTCCAATAATTTTTAAATTGTCTCTCCTGGATCTATTCTCCAGGTCAGTGGTTTTTCCCATGAGATATTTCACATTGCCTTCTAATCTTTCGTTTGTTTGGATCTGCTTAACAGCATCTTGATTTCTCATAAAGTCACTAGCTTCCATTTTGCTCCAGTCTAACTCTGAAGGAATGAATCTCCTCAGTGAGCTTTTGAGATTCTTTTTCCATCTGGCAAATTCGACTTTTAAGGCATTCTTCTCCTCATTGCCCTTTTGGGCCTCCTTTGCCATTTGAGTTAGTCTATTTTTTAAGGTGTTGTTTTCCTCAGTCAGGCTGTTGACCCTCATTTCATACTTTCCTGCATCCTTCTCATTTCTCTTTCCAATTTTTCCTCCACTTCTCTTATTTGATTTTTAAAGTCCTTCTTAATGTCCTCTATGGCCTGCAACCCGCTCATGTTTTTCCCTGGGGCTTTTGGAGCAGGACTTCTGACCTCACAGTCCTTTTCCTGCTCTATGCCCCCAAATAGGAGTCTAGGGTTGCATTTTTCTGTTTCCTTTGCCTTGGCATGTTGCCACTTAATTACTTGACTTTTGGGCTTGTTGCCACACTATGGCTTTAAGGCCAGCTAGAGGAATTTTCGTCCTGAACGTGTGGGGGGCAACTTCCGTTTCTGGCAAGCTATAAACCCACCCACAACTTCCACCCTAGATCACAATCCAGATCCAGGAGGTTAAAGCAAGAGCGATTACCCCCCAAGACTGATCGCTGGATCTCCCCACGATTTGTAGGCTGGGAGCCGGAAATGCCTCTGGAAACTACACAGTGGCGTGTCTCCTCAGCAGCTTCTAGCCCCCAGGGGAGGGAGCTGACGCATTCCCCAAATACAGGTCCCAAAGTCCATAGGACACTAACCTCTTACTTTGTCCTAGGTAAGTCTATGTTGATAATTCTGGCGTCTCCACAGTTCCTGGTGTTCTGGGGTTCCTCCAGCCGGCTGCTGGCCCTGCCGCCCTGGGGCTAAAACCTCGGCTCATGTGGACCTGGGCTCGGCTCGGCTCCTGCGCTCTGCGCTCTGCGCGCTGCCGGCCCCCAGACCACCGCGCTGGTCCCCCCTGCAGGGCGCTGGGCCGTCCCCAGCGGGAGGTTAGCTTCTCTGTGTCGTTCTGTGGGTGCTGGGGCTCCAGAAGATTTTCAGAGTCCTTTTTTACATAGTTTGTGGAGAATCTGGGGGCAGAGAGGCTTGGATGAGCTGTTTCTACTCCGCCATCTTGGCTCCGCCTAAGATGTTATTTTCTTCAGCATTTTTTTTTTTTTTTGGATCTCCTTTAGTAAGCTGTGGACTTGTTTTTCATGATTTCTTTGCATCACTCTCATTTCTCTTCCCAATTTTCCCTCTACTTTTCTTGTTTGTTTTTGTAATCCTTTTTGAGCTCTTCCATGGCCTGTGACCAATTCATCTTTTTTTTGGAGGCTTTTGATGTAGGAACTTTGACTTTGATGTCAAAGTTGTATGGTTTTGGTTGTATGCTTTGATCTTTTTTGTCACTAAAGTAAATTTCTGTACTCTGGGTTTTTTTATGCTGTTTGCTCATTTTCACAGTCATATACTTGACTTCCTAACTCTTTGTTAAGACTCTGCTTCCAGTGTTTGGGTGTCCTGTCCCAAACTTCAGGGGTTTGTGCAACTGTTTTCAGAGATGCTTCTTGGGGTTTGTAAATTTTCGGGTATTCCAAAGTGATGTGATCAAAGAAGAGGTGTTTACTCCTTTCCTGGCCTATGCTCTGGATCTGTGAGTGTCCACAAGCACTCTTTTCTGCCTTGGAACTGTGAGGAGGAATCCCTCTCCATAGAAACCACAAGATCTGCCATACCAGTGCTCCTCCTCACCCAGGACCGCCACTTAGGACTGTGACCTAGATCCAAGCAGGGCAAAACAAGAGAATCCTGCCTCAGTGCCAGCAAAGAGATTCTTGCAATTGCCCTCTGAACAACTGCTCTATGGGCTGTGAGCTCCAGAAGCAGCTGCTGTGACCACTTTCATCACCATAGGGCTGGACCATGCCTCTCCTCTCTTGCCCAGGTTTGACAGAGTTTTCTCACTGACCTTCTTTGTTGTCTTTGGCATTTGTGGGCTGAAAAAGTTGGGAAACCACCACAGCTGCCAGTGTTTCAGAACCCTGAGGCCTACTCCAGCCCCATCTGTGCTGGCTCAGCCCATGCTGGACTGTGCTCTGCTCCTAGCCCAGGGCGATAGACCATTCATGTTGATGTTTCAGGCTGACTTGGGCTGGAGATATGTTTCCCTCTGTCATTTTGTGGATTCTGTAGCTCTAGATTTTGTTTACAGGTTTTTTTTTTAGTTATTTGGAGGGTTCCTTGCTTTCACTCTGCCATCTTGGCTCTACTCCCCCATTAGTCAGTTTTGTCATATTGCTTCTATATTTCTCCTTATACTTGTAGGGTCTATTTCTTAATTATTGTTATCTTACACTGGCTACTTACATATTATACTAACAAATGGAGTGGTCTGGGGACTATAGCAAGATACAATTTCAACAGATCCCAGTTCACCATGAGGTTTTATTGCTACTTTTAATAGTTGTGACGGTTCATTAAATGACTTTGACTTGCAATATATGCATATATATTTTCATACATATGTATGCATTTTACAATAAACTAGAATATTGTAAACACTATATCCTAATATGTACGTATCATATATACATATACACACATATATATATAATAACACATATACTACAGATATATATGTATGTGTTTTTATGTATATATCTATATGTGTGTACATATACATATATATGGAGGATGTTAAAGCTAAGCAATCAGAGCTTCTTCCTTTAGACTTTCCTCAATGCTTTCAGAAATAGTTCTGAGTGATACTTTCAGCTCCAGTACCCTCCTTAGATTTAAGTTGCAGTAAAAGTGTAGGTAGGAGCAGGGGTGCTGAAGAAGCAGGATGCTTCTTGGAGTCCCTAAGTTTGACTTTTTTTTCTTCAGTAGGGATAAGGAAGATAGAGTCAAACTTAGGAAAGTGAATACCTACTGCTCTTGAACCTTGCTTGGAGTGATCATTAAAGATCATAATTATTAACCCATAAAATTATAAAAACAAAGAAAAAATCTAAGAATCAAAAGAGGAGAAAAAAAGCTACATTAAAACACTGATTAATAGCATTTTTGGATTTTCAAAAACAGCAAAAGAGAATGGTGAATAAAACATATAAAAGTTTTTTAAAAATAGAATTGGACCTCACAAGCACATACTTGAAAATAGGACTGCATAGTAAGAAAATAGTTATTTCCTTTAAAGACAAAATGACCTGAAAAGATTTATCGACAAAAATGCACAGCTAAAGATGTCCATACAAATAGTAAAGAGATAGCTCTAAACTGATGGAATGCTTTCTTTACAGAAATAATAATATGCCTTAATCCTGATAGTAGATATAGTTTAGGCATACCTTCAGGACTCCCTAGCCTTTAGTAATGCGGGGGTGGAGGGGAGAGTGGGAAAGGTACATTAGGATTAGGAACTTCAGAGACTCATGGTTTCTCAAGTTTATGATCTATGCATCACCAGGCAGGGTTCTTTCTGTTGTTAATATCTTTCATGTAATGGTGGATGTCTTGATATATTAGTGGGAGACATCTTGTAGGAAGAGAAACTTTAAGAGATTGCTTTTCTGGGGTTGCTAGGTGGTGCAGTGAATAAAGCACTGGACCTGGAGTCAGGAGGACCTGATTTCAAATCTGGCCTCTGATATAACACAAAAACTATCCCTGTGACCTTGGTCAAGTCACTTAACCCCAATTGCCCAGGCTTACCCCCTCCCCCGAAAAAGACCCCCCAAAACAACAAAAAAGGACATTACTTTTCTTTACCAGTTTGCTATAAATAACTATAGTGATTAGGGATCAATGAATGGAGTTTGAGGCAAAGTCTATTCATGGAGAAAGAGTGCATATTTCAGCTTATGATCATAAAGTATAAATAGAATACTCTGCTGGATCAAGCCAAAGTAATCAAGTACCCTTATCCAAAGATGGTATCTGGAAGGAGGAGGGAAAAGGAGCTTATTGCAGCAGTCACAGTGCAGGTAAGCACACATGGAGTCAGGGACAATATCCTATGAAAGGGAATAGATGATGTTGGAAAGATGATGGTATGCCTCACTTGACTCCTTTGAGTTAGCTGCTAGGCATCACAGGAGATAAAGCTGGACTTAGGAAACAGAAAGACTTGAGTTCAAGTCCTATCTCAGATACTCAGTAGCTGTGGGACCCTGGACAAGTCATATAACCTTTCTGTTCCCCCTATAACTTTTTTTTTTTTTAAAGCAATTGGGGTTAAGTAACTTGCTCAAGGTTACACGGCTAGTCATTTGATTTATGCGTGGGTGCTCATTTTCTGAGGCCGGATCTGATCTCAGGTCATCCAAACTCTGAGGCCGGCGCTCTTACTCACTGTGCCACCTAGCCGCCCCTTTAGGGCAATTGGGGTTAAGTAACTTGCCCAAGGTTACACGGCTAGGTTTTTGTTTGTGTGGATTAAGTGTCGTAGGCAGGCTCCGAACTCAGGTCCTTCTGATTCCAGGGCCGGTGCTCTATTCACTGCGCCACCTAGCTGCCCCTCTATAACTTTTTTTTAAACAAATGCTTTATTAACTTATGTTTTACATCATTCATTTCCACCAGATTTTGAGTTACATTTTTCCCCTGTTTTTCCCCTACCCACCATCCCAGAATAGCAGTCCCACAAGATATCCCTTCCTCCAATCTGCTCTCTCCCATATCTTCTCCCATACCCCCTTCGACTTTTCCATTAGAGCAAGGTGAATCTCTGTGCCCCAATGCTTGTACATCTTATCTCCCAATTACAAGCAAAATAATAGTATTTATATATATTTGAAAAATTTAATTTTAAGACCTCGAATTTCAGATCCATTCCCTTCCTCCCTTGTTACCCATTCCCTCTGGGAAGAGAAGTAATTCAGTATATGTTGTACATGTCTAGCTATGCAAAACATTACCATAGTAGACATATTGTACAAGGCTGCTTATATTTCCCTCCCACCCATCCCACCCCCCACCTGGTCCATTCCCTACTTGATCCTGTCCCTCTTCTAGAGTGGGTACTTCCAACCTACCCTACCCCTAAGAATGCCCTCCCATCCATCATCCCTTCTCTCATCCCCTTTCCCCCTATTCTGCTACAGGTTGAGATATCCCATTTAGTATGTATGTCATTCTCTCCCTGAGCCAAATTCAATGAGAATAAGGTTTTGCCTTTTTGCCTTCCTATTTTTCACCTCCCCCGAAGCCACTTCCCCTTGTTTCTTCTACATGAGATAGTTTACCCTACCCTGTCTCTCCCCATCACCTCTTGCCACTTTTCTCTCTCACCTCATAATTTCACCCCTTAAGTATCATCCCTTCCCAACAAATTCAACCTGTGCCCTCTATCCATGTATAACTGTAAACATATACACACATATTCACATATGTATTCATATGATCATACACCCTTCTTCCATTATTTTCATAGTGAGAAAGATTTCATCAGTCATAGTTATTGTTTTTCCATATAGGAATGTAAATAGGTCAATTTTGATAAGTTC
This sequence comes from Gymnobelideus leadbeateri, assembly GCA_011680675.1. NCBI lineage: Eukaryota > Metazoa > Chordata > Mammalia > Diprotodontia > Petauridae > Gymnobelideus > Gymnobelideus leadbeateri. The sequence continues at coordinate 6,503 of WOXC01006449.1, forward strand.
TTTTTGATTTCTTTTCCCTGATTACCTTCTCAGGCATATTCAACTCTGGTTTTTTCCTCAAGAATGCTTGAAAGTCCTCTATTCCACTGAATGACCATATTTTCCCCTGAAACAAAAGACTCAGTTTTGCTGGGTAGGTGACCCTTGGGTTCAGTCCCAGCTCTTTTGCCCTCTGGAATATCATATTCCATGCCCTTCTCCTCAGTGTAGAAGATGCCAACTCCTGTGCTATTCTGATTGTGTTTCCACAATATTGAAATTGTTTCTTCCTGGCTGCTTGTAGTATTTTCTCCTTGATCTGGGGATTCTGGAACCTGGCTATAATATTCCTGGGAGTTTTCTTTTTGGGATCTTTTTTCAGGAGGTGATTGGTGGATTCTTTCAACCTCTATTTTGCCCTCTGGATCTAAAACATCAGGGCAATTTTCCTTGAGAATTTCTTGAAGGGTGATTTCTAGGTTCTTTCTTTGATCATGGCTTTCAGGTAGTCCAATAATTTTTAAATTGTCTCTCCTGGATCTATTTTCCAGCTCAGTGGTTTTTCCCATGAGATATTTCACATTGCCTTCTAATCTTTTATTTGTTTGGATCTGCTTAACAGCATCTTGATTTCTCATAAAGTCATTAGCTTCCATTTGCTCCAGTCTAACTCTGAAGGAATGAATCACCTCAGTGAGCTTTTGAGATTCTTTTTCCATCTGGCAAATTCGACTTTTTAAGGCATTCTTCTCCTTATTGCCCTTTTGGGCCTCCTTTAACATTTGAGTTAGTCTATTTTTTAAGGTGTTGTTTTCCTCAGTTAGGCTGTTGACCCTCATTTCCTACTTTTCCTGCATCCTTCTCATTTCTCTTTCTAATTTTTCCTCCACTTCTCTTATCTGCTCCTTAAGGTCCTCTATGGCCTGTAACCCACTCATATTTTCCTTTGGGGCTTTTGGAGGAGGATTTCTGACCTCACAGTCCTCCTCCTGTTCTATGCTTCGATCCTCTTTGCCCCCCAAATAGGAGTCTAATGTTGCATTTTTCTGTTTAATTTGTTTCCTTTGCCTTGGCATGTTGCCACTTAATTACTTGACTTTTGGGCTTGTTGCCACAGTAGGACTCTGCCACCAGACAGGGGAGCTTCCATCCCAAACATGTGGGGGGACAACTTCCATTTCTGGCAAGCTGGATATCCACCCCACCACCTCCCCCCCAGACCACAATCCAGATCCAGGCAGGTTAAAGCAAGAGCGATTACCCCCCAAGACTGATCGCTGGATCTCCCTACAGTTCACAGGCCAGTAGCTGGAGCTGCCACTGAAAACTACAAAGTGGCATGTCTCCTCAGCGGCTTGTAGCCCCCAGGGGAGGAAGCCAACGAATTTCCCAAATACTGGTCCCAAAGTCCATAGGGCACTAACCTCTCACTTTGTCCTAGGCATGTCTGTGTTGATAATTCTGGATTCGCCACAGCTGCTGGTGTTCTGGGGTCCCTCCAGCCGGCTGTTGGCCCGGCCACCCTGGGGCTAAAACCCTGGCTTAGGTGGACTTGGGCTCAGCTCTCCATGTGCTGTGCTGTTGGCTCCCAGAGTGCTGTGATTGTCCTTCCTCCAGGGCTGCTGGGCTGTTCTCAGCAGGAGGTTAGCTTCTCTGTGTCATTCTGTGGGTGCTGGAGCTCTAGAAGTTGTTCAGCGTCCCCTTTTACATAGTTTGGAGGTGATCTGGGGGGAGAGTGCCTTGGACGTGCTGTCTCTACTCATCCATCTTGGCTCCGCCCCCTTCCCCCTATAACTTAAGATGTTGGACTGTACTTCTTGTCAGACCCCATCTAGCTCTAAAGTTATGACTCTAAGATTGAGGCAGAACTTTTTTTTTTTAATCAGTGACAGCATTTTCTTTGGCTCCACCCACTCCTACTTTGACCTTGTTGCATTAGCATTGTGGCTTTCCCATATGATTGCCATTACCACTGTTCAAAAGGATGCTCCCAAGGTTCTGAAGACAATTCTGAAAGAGTTTTGAGCAAAGAATGAAACTTTTGAGTAAGTTTTCAAGGTGCCTTCTTTGAAGGATGTTTAAGTTCTTTTATGTTTATTTTAAACTTACAGTCTACTAATTTCATAGGGTTATTGCAAGCCTTGACGTGCTAAATAAAGGTGAGCTATTATTAGTACTTAGAGTCACAGCTCACATTTCTTCTGTATCCCCTATAACACCTGGCACACTATTAGATGATTAATAAATACTTGCCAACTTGACTTGATTTAACTTGACTTATCCTTCATATGAATCCAAATAGCAGCAGTATCATGGGTGAAGCAAGGGAAACCACCGAGAGAGTGGGGAACAGATGTCTAGCCATTGTTGCCTTTTCCCCCTCACTTCTTTTCCATGGACTGGGACTCTGCCTTGGGCAAGGTGGCTATTTTCTTTAGTAGGGGTTTCAAGAGACTATGATGATATGATGCCTGGGGCATAGTGAACCCAGTAACACACTCTTGCCTATCTTTTTAATAGGGTCATAAAAAATACAACAAAGTAGTTGAGCCGATCATTTAAATAGTTAAATATGAAACCATCTATAAAGATAAATAGGGAATATATTTTCAGAGCTACAATCAATATACACATGTATGTATTTGCATGTTAATCAGGCAATCAATAAGTATTTATTAAGTACCTATTTAAATGGTAGCTAATTTGTCCAATGGATAGAGTTCCAGGTCTGGAGTCAGGAAAACTCATCTTCATGAGTTCAAATCTGGCCTCAGACACTTTCTAGCTGTGTGACCCTGGACAAGTCACTTAATCCCGTTTGTCTTAGTTCCTCATTTATAAAATGAGCTGGATAAATAAATAGCAAACCACTCCAGTGTCTTTGCCAAGAAAACCCCAAATGGAGTCACAAGGAATCTGAAAGACTGAACAACAACAACAGCAACAACAGCAACAAAAACAGCAACAGCAGCAACAGCAACATGTTAAGTCCTAGAGATACAGGCAAAGGCAAAAGACAGTCCCTGCTTTAAAGGGACTCATAGGCTAATGGAGGAGATAATATGAAAAGCACTGTATACAAACATGATATATGCAGATTAAATTGGAGCAAATTATTAGGTTCTAACTTTAAGGGGGATCAAGAAAGTCTTCTTGTAAAACATGGGAGTTTATCTTTGAATTGAAGGAAACCAAAGAAGCCAGAAGGTAGAAATGACAAAGGAAAGTATTCCAGTAATATGGGACAGCTTGTGATAATGTCAGAGATAGATCGTCTGGTGTGAGGCACAGCAAGGAGACGACTATCTCTGGATCAGTTAGGTAGTATAATGTAGAGGAATAAGGTGTAAAAGACTAGAAATGTAGGAGGAAAACAGTTCATGAAGGACTTTGAAAGGCAGAGAGTTTCATATTTAATTCTGAAGGCCATAGTGAGCCATTGGAATTTATTGAAAATCCAGGATAAGCTTTTCAAAACATACTTCATTGAAAGCACTATGAAACCCTGCCTTCATTAAAAAGAAATTAAAGACAAAGCCATCAAAGGGTGAACTCTTCTACATGGAGGCTTTCCTGATCCTTCCACCTACTATAACTCTTCCCTTCTCAAAAACAAACAAAAACCACCCATATTATCTTTATTTTGTATATATTTTATATACTTATTTATGTGTATGTTGTATACATAGTAGATATATACTATGTGTATGTGTGTGCATATGTATGTTTATATATGTATGTATGTATACATGCATATGTATACATACATATATACATTATATATACATATATGTATGTATACATGCATATGTATACATACGTTACCTTTCCCAATTGGATATGTTCGTTTGTATCATCAATGACTAGCACAGTGCCGAAAATATAGAAGATACTTACATTTTTAATGATTGGCTTATTGGGTGGGGCAAGTAAAGGGAAGAAGAGAGACATCTGGAAACTTTCTATTTTAACTAGGTTTTTTTTTTTTTAACTGGGTGCTAATCTTACTTGTTTCTCTGTTGCTTGGAATATAAGAGCCTTCAATTACTTCTAAGTTTTTGTACTTTAGGGTAAAATCCAGTTTGTTCTGTGTTAGTTATAACTATTCTGTTTTCATCCAGATTGACTCTTTCCATGGATCTATTCAATGTCACTTAGGATCATATGATGACAGATTTAGAGACCAGGTAGTCCAATATTCATATTTTTGTAGATGAGGAACTGAGCTTCAGGCAAATTGATTTACCTCAGATCACATAGGTAGGAAGTAGAAGAGGTGAGCTTTGAACCAAAGTTCCCAGAATTCAAATGTAGGCTTTTTATTTTCTGCAGCTTTATGCTATTACTCCTTCAGCTACTATTTCTCTTTTTAGTTATGTGGAGAAAATGCATCAACTTATATCAACCAAAATGTAATATTGATGAATCAAATTACCTTCCCTACCCTTGATAGCTTTCTTTAGTGTCTTGTAGGTTATACATTAAATTAGATTGTAAACTCCTTAAGGGCAAGGACCATCTTGTCTTTCTTTTTCATATTTATTTCCCCAGCACTTTGCACAGTGTCTAGCACATAGCAGGTGCTTAATAAATATTTTTTGACTATTGATGATTGATTGACTCTCAATCACCATCCTGATATAGGGATATCCTCAGGGTCTTCTGAGATGTATTTCCATTTTCACTTACATGAAATTCTCTGAGTTTTCTGAGTTCCTTTCTCTATTTTTAATTTCAAAAAATTTTTTTAATGTATTTAAAAAAAATTTCCCCCTCTCTTCCATCTCAAGCTATTTGCCACCATGTCTTAATACTATCTATGTACTGGACTGTAATAGTTCTTTTATCTCATTCAAATTTATTGCTTCTAAACTGCAGTGGACTGGCAAACCAGGTAGACAAGATTGTTACAAATCATATGAAAAATAACAATAAAAGTTTGGAGGGATGAGCATGAGGTTGTCTCCTCTGAGTGTAAGAAATTCACTTATGGATTTTGGGATGTGAATTGTAGCTACCCAGAAATCGTGTTTTTTTTCCTCCTTCCTAGTTTTTGGGTCCATCCCAATAGATAAAGTTATTGGATAGCTAAACTCTAGACAAGTGAAGTGTCAGCTCTCAAAGAAATATAGGACAACATCCCTGCTTAGAAGTAGCTTATAAACTATCTGAAAAACAATGTTACTAAGGGAAAAAAAGAATGTTCCCAGTTGTGACCTGAGAATTTAAATAGACTAATACCTGAAACACATGGAAAAAATTACAAACAATGCAAGACAAAAAAATATCTTAAGGCAGTAATGATAAATTGACAAATGACAGATATGTGTTCATAGCATGAAGAGATTACTATTGATCAGAGTGGTTTAAGAATTGTACTGGTTCTTGACAGAATGGTAAGATTTAAAGAACTTTATTTCTGACGTTAGACAACAACTTGTTCAAATTCTACCTTTGATCTTTATTACCTGTGTGCTCTTGGGAAAGTCATTTAACCTCTTTGGGGCTCTGTTTCTTTATTTGCAAAATGAAGGGGTTGGTTTAGATGGCTTTTTGACATCCTTTCTGATCTATTTCTGTGAGCTTAGAGGGATATTTGTATAGGTGAAAATAGACTCGTGCCTCAGTAACCTTTGGTAGTCAATGCATTACAAATTAATGCAGTAAAAGAAGGAAGATATTTTAACTGGGAGAATCAGGGTGAATGAAGCTACAGAAGAATCAAATAGGTCAGTTTTCCTAGAACAGAATGGAATACCAGGGAACAATGGAAGATAAAACTAGAATGAGTTTTACTTTTACTTAAGACTGGTCTTAAAGAAAAGGAAACAGTTCCTCTGCATCATCTATATTGTAGGATGGCTTCTTCCATTCTCTTCTAGATAGAGCTACTTTATTATTGACTTCTGTAGGTTTCCTCCATCTTTTTCTCATCTTTTATTTCTAGCTTGACATTAATTGACTTTAATGAAACACTCAGAGTTTTTGAGCTTACAAAGTTTATTTACACAGGGCAGAAACCAGAAAGCTGTCAGTCTGTTGGAGTCTTCTCCCCTCACCCCCACCTCCCAGGCTCATTATAACCTAAATTTTACATTAGTTTCTTTTTTGCTGGGTTAAAATTAGATCCATTTTAATTAGGTCAATGGTACTATAATGAGAGCAACCCATTTTAATTTCCAGGACTGTTTAATGATTTTTGTCTTATGGAAATATTTCAATAATTGACTATTTACATCTCATTTAAAGTCATTGGGCTTTTTACCTTCTCTCCGTGGAGGATTTGGAAGATGCTATCTTTACTAACAAAGTAAATGTCACAAATTAAGCACCTATTAACTCATAAAAATGACCAGATAATTTTATGACTAAAAACAGAATTACTTATTCATAAATTCAATATCCTTTTCTCATCCTAATGTTTCCTGCTGATATGGCCAGAATGTTAAGCTTTCCTGCTCTTAACTGCAGAAGCACACACTGACATGACCTGTTCCTTTGTCACTGTATCATATTCTTGGCCTCTCCAGCCTTACAATTCTTTTTCATCATATGCTATACAAACTAAACAGAATTCCCTTGAGGAAACTGAAGTGTAAATTCCCTATTCAGTCTCTTTCTTTCTGTAACTTTCTGCTTTTCAAGGTGGGCTGTAGGGTAACAACTCCCATGACTACCATCACCATTCATGGAGGGTTAATCCTAAAGATCCTTTAGAATAAAGAAATACAGGATTATAATTTTTAGGCACAAAAGCATTTTTAATCTTTTTTTTTCTTTTTGGAGGGCAATTGGGGTTAAGTGACTTGCCCAAGGTTACACAGCTAGTTTGTGTTAAATGTCTGAGGCCAGATTTGAACTCAGGTCCTCCTGATTCTAGGGCTGGTTCTCTATTCACTGCGCCACCTAGCTACCCCCAAAAAAGCATTTTTAGAACTGTCCATATTTCTCTTAAAACTATTTTCCATCACTTTTTCAATTCTTTTATGTCAAGATGTTAAGATCTGTCTTTGTCTATCACAGCTTGCATTATTTTCGACCTTTTATGAGCTGCATGTGTATGCATCTGTATCTTGTGTACATAGAAGGCAGGGTAGATGGCATCCATCTAGGGGAAGTCATAACAACAAAGTCTCTTAAAACTTGCTAATCCTAACTCTCTGTTCCTGTTCTGAAGGTCTTCCTATTGAAAAGAGAATGCCAGAATGGATCTGGAGTCTGACAATGTAAGTTTGAATGCTTTTTCTGTTATTTACTACCTTTGCAGCTTGGCACAAGTCACTTAATTTCTTGGGGCCTAGTTTCCTTGGTAAAATGTGGAAGTTGGGGCAAGTTGGACTAAACGATTCAGAGCCGGTCCTTTCTACCTCTAAATTCTCTGCTACCTATGTCCTTTGACATAATTACAGACCCAGATTTCGTATAACCCTTTTTAGTTATTGTTTGTTGAGGTATGAAGATTCTCTGCTGATATAATGGACAAAGACAAATTTATCTTTTTCTTTTTAGAGCACTGACTTCCTAAAAATGGTGAGTCTTGCATCTATCCACTTGGATCCTATCGATCTACTCCTTCTCCACCCCCTGGCAGGCCCCCAAACGGGTAGGGTCAGACTAATCTTTACAATCTTTAAAAACTTGCAAATCTTTCTTTTGTCACAGAGAATGAACCCAGACACTAGCAATGTTAGGCAATAAAAGTCAAAGACCATGCTAGAGGGACACTGGTAAATAGGAATCAGCTGAAATAAAATAAGGGTTGTCAAGATACACTGTATGGAATGTATTTTATACATTGTTTCACTTGCCTATGAAAATAGTAATATTGACCCACTCTCAGTGAGTTATGCTTTGTGGGTACTTTCTATAGAAGTGCAGATGGATTTACCCTTTCATAAAAGTTTCATTGTTCTCTATTAGTCAACACTATCCTATAATTGGTCTAGGTGTGTTAAAAAGGAAGAAGGTTCAAACAGATATTGATGTAGGGTTACAGTCAATCTAAATCAATTCAAAAAACCTTGCCTAGTTAGACAAATTAACTGCTTTTTATATTTTGATATTATTAAAGGCTCATTTTAAATATCTTTCTCTTAAAACTGATTCATTTAATATGTTGTTCTTCAGTCATTTTACTTGTGTCTGTTTGTGACTCCATCTGTGATTTTCTTGGCAAAGATAATGGAATAATTTGTCTTTCCTTCTCCAGCTCATTTTATAGATGAGGAAATTGAGGGAAATAGGGATAAAACAGGGTTACATAGTAGTAAATATCTGAGATCAGATTTGAACTCAGGAATATGAGACTTCTTGATTCCAGGTCTGGGTCGATATCCATTGTGTCACCTAGCTGCCCCTCCTTTAATATAATAGCTAGTTAATTCTGTTGGACTACTAAGCTAATGAGATAGAACCCCCTTGCATTTGAATTTCATCATGGGATAGCTAGCTATTTTTTTTTCTTTTCTATAGTTGTAGACTGAGTCCCTGCCTTCACTTAATTGTCTTGCAAATGTAGATGCCTTTGGATGCAATGTATTATGAAATACTTTTATTACAACAACTATGTAAAAGAAATACATATTTTATTCAGATCATTTCACAGATGAGTACAACAAGGCCTTGAGATATTAAGTGACCTGCTCTAGGTCAGAACAAGCTATTAGACATAAAGGCTTAGAGCCTGAGGGGAGGTACAGACTTCTGCATAGAAATAAGAATTAAGAGTATTGCTGTAGACTATTTAAAATAACTAGATAATATAAGTTCGGATTATTGCTGTGGTATAAGAAATGGTGAGTTGCTGGGCTTAGAAAAACAGGGAAAAACTTGGACTCATGAGGAAAGATATTATCCACCTTCAGAGAAACAGGGAGCAAGCAAGTATAGTAAGGTCTTACTTACATAGATGCATATTAACTTATATATATATATGTATGTAAATATATATGTATATACACATATGAACATGATTAAGGATATCTAAGTATATGCATATGTAAGTGTATTATGTATGTATATATGTATATATATATATGTGTGTATGTACACACACACACACAAATATATATCCACTCTTAATTGTATTTGTCTTGGGGGTCATTGAGAGGGAGGAAGGAAGGAGGAATAAGAGAACCAGTAAAAAGAACAGAGCAGAAAACAAAAGAAGACTTATATGGAAGCAAAGAAAGATGGACAGCTCTGAACACAATGTCTAGTATTTATTATATAGGCTTTCTTGAGATGGAAATTTATTAATGTATAAGCTGAAGCCTCTCATGTCCTTTTGTACACATGACAATGCTTTCTTTTTCTTTTCTTCTTTTCTACTTAAGTTTTGTATTTAAGTTTATAATATGTTTTCTTTTCTTTTTTTTAGTGTATTTTAGTATTTAAGTTTAAAATAAATAAAAAAGGAATAAAGAATAGTAAAAAAAAGTTAATGAGATCACTGAATGAGAGAAGGTAGGGAGAAAAGAAAGATAAAATAAATACAAAGAATTCTAAGAAATTGAAAGGAGAAAGACAAGGACCAACAAAAGGAGACAGAGAAGTGATGTCCTGAGAAGTAGGGGGAAAACCATGAAAAGTGCAGTGTCATAGAACACCAGGAAGGAGAGGTTATAAAAGACCAAAAGGGTGATCAAACTCAAAAAGCAGGAGATGAGTAAATAAAAAATTTCATTGGTTTTGCTGATTTGTGACTTGAAGAGAGCTCTTTCAGTAAAATTATATGACTTGAAGCTAAATTAGTTGAGAGAGAAGAGCTGGGTGAGAAAGTAAATATAGTCAGACTCTTCTTTTTAAGAGTTTGAGAGCAAAAAGGAGAAAGATAGAGGCAGTAAAATCAAGGAAAGAGCTTTGTTTTTTTTTTTTTAATTTTCATACTGGGGAGACCAGAACATGTTTGTAGGATGAGGATAAGGAAAGGGGGAGATTAAAGATGCAGGAAAGAATGGAAGTGACTGATGATGCAAAGTCACAAAGATAACAAGGGGAGGGGAGATCCATTGTACAAGTGGTGGGGTTATCTTTTGCAAGAATGATCACCATTTGGGGCAGCTAGATGTTACAGTGAATAGAGCACCAGCCCTGGAGTCAGGAGGACCTGATTTCAAATCTGGCTACAGACACCTAACACAAAAACTAGCCCTGTGACCTTGGGCAAGTCACTTAACCCCAATTGCCCCTCCAAAAAAAGCAAAAAAAAGAATGATCACTATGGACACTGGTAGAAAGAAGTGAGGACATTAAGCTTTTAGAGGAAAGAAAGTTCAAGCAAAGAAATTCAAGAACTTTGCCTCAAATACTCTGAATCTCCTCAACAAAGTAGAAGTCAATTCAGCAAGAGAGTGAAACCGAAAAAAAAAAAAAAAAAAAACTTTGAGATTTTCTCCCACGAGACCAAAAGAGTAGGAAGAGAGACTAAGTCATTATCTGAGATTTCAGAGAGCAAAACAAGAGCTTATGTTACTCTCTACTTCTGGGGACTACTGCTTCCTATTTTGGAAAGTGAAAGAAATGGAAGTAGTAACATCTCCCAGTTTCGATTGGTTCATTACTAGCATACTGAGACCCTTCCCAAAGGAGTCCTTTTCCCTCCAATTATAACAAATTGAAACTCATCCATCTGTCAATGCTCTTTGGATACATACTACATATTTAGACTGTATAGTGGGACTTGGAAAATTAATATATTGAATGTCAGAATCATGTCACTAATACCCATACTTTTATCTGATAAAGACTATTCGTCCAGAAAAAAGCAACTTAAAGTTGGTAATTTATATTTTAACATTTTCTTTTGATCTGTCACTTGCTCTTTCTCTTTAGAGCTAAATGGTTTCAGCATACACATGGGGAGACTGGCAAGAGGAGGAAGTCTTACTTTTTAATTAGAGCAAATGTTCTAAATGGATATAAAGTAATTTGAATACAGTAGAGACCTCTTAAATCTATATCAATAAATCTATGGCTTCAACAGGTCTATCCCTATAGCAAAGATTTAGCTAAGGTTGAGCCTGAAGTGCAGCAATAAAATGAATTTGTTACTAATGCCATCATGTGTTTCAGTAATTCACGATAAAGAATTTCCTCAATTTATAGGCATCTATTAATGTAATGTTAATAATTTAAGATTTTTCAGATTTGAGAAGATAATCAGTGGTCATGGAGGCAGAACTATAGTTAGGAATGCATTGCCTGGGTAGTTTTGGTATATGGAACATTTAATATAGTACCACTTCAGTGTGTGGTTGAGATTAATTAAAAAAAAAGGTCATCATGGGAGTTGAGAAACTTGAGGTTCTGGGAGAGAAAAGGTTTTCAAAGGGGATACTACATAGGTCATAGAAAAAGAGTATTAACTAGGTCCTAAAAGTATTAGGGAAGAGGGAAAGTGATTCAGAGTTCTATAGATGACAGCATGTGGAGAGGATGGAATGAATTTTAAAGGAGTAGAGGTGATTGCTGAGTGGAGGTAAGTGCTAAGCAAGGCTTTGTTTTGTTAGGATGTGTGAGAGAAAGAGTAACTAGACTTGAGGAGGATATATCAAGAAGTTTTGCCTTCAGGAGAAATCTAGGTTTTGTTGAGAATTAGAATATTGGAAGGGATATAAGACTTAAGAAATCTGACCACTTGTATTAGCAAGCACCCTAGCACACTCAGGATGGCTTGCTAGCATAGGTTCTTTTCATCTACTTTATAAAGGAAAGACAGCTTAAAAGGGTTAACAATTTTATTTTAATTACAGAGAAAGAAGTGAGTATAGAAAATACAAGCAGAGAAATTAGCACAAAGATCAATAGACAGGGGGCTCCATCTGTACAAGTAAGCAATATTGCTATATGCTTTACATACATCACTGGATCAAAAGACCACAGACAACATCTGAATAGTTTTGGGGGGGGCTCTGAAAATAGAGTTACTCTGAGTCTTGACCAGGAAATCAAAAGATCCATCTCATGAGCAATATGCCAATCTCCTAGAATATAGAACAAAGACTTAACCCCTGATTGGCTCAGAGTCAGAAGGCAGAAAACCTACCTGATTTAGCACAGCTGTGAATTGTCAGGGTTCAAAGGAGTTTAAGCCTTCAGTTGTTTGCAATTTAGCCTGAGACTAGGAAAATGACCTTCAAGAAGAAGGAGGAGGAGGAGGATTAGGAATAGGAAGGAGGAGGAGGAGGAGGAGGAGGAAGAGGAGAAGGAGGAGGTTTAAGAGGAGGAGGAGGTTTAAGAGGAGGAGGAGGTTTAAGAGGAGGAGAAGGTTTAGGAGGAGGAGAAGGTTTAGGAGGAGGAGAAGGTTTAGGAGGAGGAGAAGGTTTAGGAGGAGGAGAAGGTTTAGGAGGAGGAGAAGGTTTAGGAGGAGGAGAAGGAGGAGAATCCCATATTGTTTGTGCTCACACCACTGGACATTGAATCAGGAAAATCTGAATCCAAATATAACCTCAGACACTTTACTAGCTCTGTGATCTGGGCAAGTCTCTCAACCCCCATTTGTTTAGTTTCCTCATCTGTAAAATGGTGCTAATAGTAGAACCAAGCTCACAGGATTTTTGAGAGGATAAAATGGTATCATATTTATAGTCTTGCAATTTCTGAAACCTTGAAAGCACAATATAAGTGCTAGTCATTATCTAACATGAATGGAATTGGTTAAGAATAGAAGAGAGCACAAGAGGACAGACAGAGGACCAAAGGGAGTAGGATCTGAAAAGCAATAGGGCTGAGTTAACTACAATGTTCAGGGGTTGATGGAATAGCCACCTTTGCTCTAGATTCCACTGTTCCTTGTCCCCTTGCAAATATTGAACCTTAAGTAGCAGGATATTAGGGCAATACTTTCTTCCATCTTAACCCCAGTGGTTACTGTGAGAAGGGGGGGAGGGAGTGATCATAAGACACAAGATGGCAGAAACTTGACTTAGCTGACAGAGTCTACCCTCCTTCCCAGGTCAGCGTCACTGTAAAAGACCCTTTCTATCTCTATCACTGCTTGAAAGAAGCACAAATGTCTTTCACAGTCACAGAATACATGAATACTATCTCTGTTACAGCCATTTTGTTCTTAAAATTATTATAATTACCTATCTATTTTGGGGGTATAAAAGCTATTCAGTTAACTGTTTTATATGAAATTTTTACATGCTAATTTTGAAAAGGTTTATTTCTACTATATTTAATGATAAAATTGCTTCCATTTAAATATCAAAACATTTGGGCAAAAAATTCAATCAGTTGGCTATCTGGACTGTGCAGTGACTAGATTGTATTTTTTTTTTTTTACTTTTGACCTAGGTATTTGTCAGTCTGAACACATGTCATTAATGTTGTGCTGGAGAGTCTTTTTGAAGAGCTGAAAATGTTTGAAAAGATTATGACTTAATAAATAGTCATGGTGTTTTAAATGTTCCTTTTTATTTATTCTCCCCCTTCATTTCCTAGACACTTCTGCTAAAAGATATCTTCCTGAAAATATAGTTATCTTTCTAGAAAGGCATTTTGTCATACTGAATAGAGAGTTTTCACCAGGAGTTCAGAAAATAGGAATTCTGAGTCTCAGCTCTGTTTCCCAGCAAGCTAGTTGAGCTCTCAGGTTCGGTTTCCTCATCAGCAAAAATGGGATAATGAAAACACCTATCTTATAGTATTGTTGGGAAGATCAATGAACTAATATATGCAATGTAATTTGAAACTCTTAAAGCCAGATATAAATGTTACCTTTTATTTTTATTTCTTTTAACTGTACAAATGATGCAGATAATTTTACCTTCATTACAAAAATAAACTATTCAGGGGCGGCTAGGTGGTACAGTGAGTAAGAGTGCAGGCCCCGGAGTTGGGATGACCCGGGATCAAATCCAGTCTCAGAAAATGAGCACCCACACATAAATAATGACTGGCTGTATAACCTTGAGCAAGTTACTTAGCCCCAATTGCTTTAAAAAAAATAAACTATTCAATTGGTTCTTGTTCTACTTGGATATTCTACTCTGTTCATCCAATTTACAGAAATTTTAAATAGGCTCGTTCTACAGACCATCTGTAGGAAATTGGTTGGTATAGTTGATAGAATGCTGGACCCGAATTCAGGAAGACAAATCTGCTCTCAAATATTTATTTGCTCAATCATGTATCCTTTTCCCCATTTTCCTCATATGTAAAATAGGACTATTGATGATACCTCCCAAGAGTACTAATCAGGTACTTATAGATTTCAAAGTTTGTCTTTATGATGTAATTTTTAGCATATCAATTATCTTCTGACATTGCTCATTTCATTCTTCCTTGCTTTATAAAAGGCCTCAAAATTGTTTGTCTTTATGATGCTGATATAAAATAAATTATTCTTCTGTTTCTGCTTACTCCAGTCTGTATCAGTTTGTACAAATTGTTCTATGTCTCTTTGAAATCCTTTATTTCCTTATCTCTTATAGGACAGGAGAATTCCATTACATATTAATAGCACAACTTCTTCACCCACAACTCAACTGATAAGCATCCTCTTAGATTGTATCTTTTTGCCACCACAAAATAAGAGCTACTGTGAATATTTTCTACATATGAGATCTTTTGCTTTTTCTTTGATCTCTTTGGAGTATAGGCATAGGAGTGACATAGCTTAATCAAAGAGCACAAACTGTTTAATAACTTTTTGTGCATAATTCCAAATTGCTTTCCAGAATGATCATATCCACTCGCAACTCCACAAATAATGACATGACCTAAGTCACATATACATTTGGAACTTATCCTGGTATAAAGTATAAGGAGTTCATCTAAATCTCATTTCTTCTATACTGATGTATAATTTTCCCATGAGTTTTATTTTATTTTCAAATAGTGAGAACTTAACCTAGTAGCTAGGATCTTTTTTTTTTCAATAAAATACTAGGCTGCTAGAGAATTTATTTCTGTATATTGTATACCTAATCTGTTCCATTGATTTGTCTTCTCTCATTCTTTTTTTAAGACCAGTACCAAACTGTTTTGAGAATTACTACTTTATAATATACTTTGAGATCTGGCTTTGCTACACCTGCTTTGTTCCCACTTTTTTCATTTACCTTTCATTTACCCTCTCTATGAATTTCATTATTTTTTTCTAGTTTTACACATTAATTCTTTGGCATTTTTATTGGTATGACATTGAATAATTAAATTAATTAGGATAGTATTGCCATTTTTATTATTTTGACATCCTACCAAAGAACAATTAATATTTTCCTAATAGTGTAGGTCTGTCTTTATTTCAGTAAATAGTAGTTTGTAGTTATATTTATATGTTTCTTGCTTGTATCCTAATACAGGGACTCCCAAGCATTTTATACATTCTTTAGTTATTTTAAATGGAATTTCTCTTTCTGTTTCTTCCTACTATGCTTAATTGCTATTATATGGAAAAACTGATGATTTATATGATTGTATTTTATAGCCTATAAGTTTGCTGAAGTGTTTAAATTAATTTTATGGGCTTTTTAGGGTGCTTCAAGTACACCATCATATCATTTGCAAAAAATGATAATTTTTTCCTATGGTAATTTTCCAAATTTCTTTTTTCATATCTTATTGCTATGAACAGCCTTCCTAGCACTGTGTCAAATTAAAGTGGCAAAAATGATAGAAGAAACCTACAAAAATAAGTGTTAAAAAAGACTTTTATGATGCCAGGGATGACCAAAACACAAACCAGAAGAAAAAAAACAACACCTCAGAACACAATCAAAACCTGAAAGAAAAAAACTACCTTGTCCACAAGAAGAATTATAATTTCTCAAAGAAATGATGTAAACATTTAAAAAAAGCCATATCACTTTAAAATACACGCTGGTGGGAGACTCAGAAAAAGGATCAATAGCTTAACAGATAAAAACAAAATTTAAAGATTGAGAAAATAGAAGAAAACATAAGATATATTACATCAAGGTCAATTCACCCAGATTACAGATCAAGGAGAAATAATGTAAAGATCATTGATTTACTGAAGTCCATTCTCAGAAAAAGTACTTGTATATCATGTTTCAAGAAATCATTAAAGAAAATTGTCCAGGCACACTAAAACCAGAAGGGAATATTAAAATAGAAGTAATCTAATAATAACTTCAAAAACAACAACAACAACTCAAAATGAAAACTCCCAGGAACGTCTTAGCAAAATTCCAGTTTCCAGATTAAGAAACAAACAGCAATAAAAAACAACAGCAATAAAATCCTATAAGCCAAGAAACCACCATCAGGATGGCATAAAATTTAACAAGTATCACTCTAGTGAGACAGAGTTTATGGAATGAGATATCCCAAAAGGGAAAAGTTAATGGTGGTCTACAACCAAGAATAACCCATTGAGCAAAGCTGAGCAAAAAGTGGACCTTTAGTGAAACAGAGGGCTTTGAAACATGCCTGACAGAGAAAGGTCTGAGAAATTCAAGAAGCAGCAGGACCACCTCTACTAGGGAGAGGGAATATGGCTGATGGAAGGCCACAGGAAAAGGAACTTTGAAGCTTAAAGTGTTTTATATATGTCCAAACTATCATCAATTATTAAATACCTACTGTCCCTGGATCCATCTAAATGGAGAGCTGCTCTCTAAACCTTAATTTTAGAAGGTTCCCCCAGGCCAGCTGTCTCTTTATTTCCTACCAAACTATAGTTCTTTGTTCTTCACCATTCATTATTCCTCTCCTTTCCTCCCTGTGTGTTGTCTTCTCCAATTAGATCATAAGCTCCTTGAAAGCAGGGCCTGTCAGCCTTTTACCATGCTTGTATTCTCTGCTCCCAGCACTTTGTACAATACCTGCCCTATACTGAGTGCTTAATAAATGTTTTTTTGATTGACTGCTCTGTGCCAGGCACTTGACACCAAAAAACAAACTAACAAGACAGAAATCAGGGGGAAAACTTAAATATAATATATCAACCATTTAAACTGTGGATTCAAGTAGAAAATGTGAAACAATTTCTGTTCATAATGGGATTACATTTTAATGAGGAAGATAAAAAATACATGTAAAAATAAACACAGCATAAAGTGAATAAGTAAAACCATATCTAGAATAGTTAAATACAAGGTAGTTTGAGGGAGAGGACACTAGAAGTTGGGGAGGGGACCAAGAAAAACTTCACAAAATGGTGGTTATCTGTGCTGCATTTTAGAGAAAAGACAGACTCTCTGGGGCAGAGGTAAGAAGGGAGTCCATTCTATATGTGGATGACAATCATTGTAAAGGGAAAAAAGAGAGGGGTAGAATGTTCTGTGTGAGGAATAGAAAGAAGGGTATTCCAAGGGCAGGAGTGGGAACTATATCCAAAGAGGCTGGAAAGATAGATTAGGGCCAGCCTATATAAGACTTTAAAAACTAAACCAAATAATTTATATTTTATTGGAGAGGTAATGGAAACCACTGAGGTTAGGTGAATAAAAAGGGCACATAATAGATTTAATCCTCTTCTGAAGAAAGATACTTGATGAAGTGTTATTAAAGCAAGGTCTTGCACAAATAAAGAGGGTCAATGATTAGAAATGGAGATATGAAAAGAAGAGCAAAAATTCCTGATAGGCCCTATAAGCATCCTACTTGGAAGGCAGAAGAGGCAGAATGGAATGGGAAGAACAAAGAGTATAGCACTTATTAGCCTTTTAATTTCCTTAGAAAAGAAAAAAAAGTAACTCATTTTAGCACCAATAATCTTCCAAACCCCCCAAAAGTTCATTTTTCCCTGGGATATAAAAAGAATATAATCTACACCCACAAAAACTTGACAATTTTATCCTTTTAAAAAAAGTCTTTTGAAGTTGTAGTTTTTTTCCTATTGCTGTGACTAAAGCTGACTTTTGCGTTCCCAATGAGCTGAATGATTTAAACTCTCCAAGTCCAGAAAAGGCAGACCTGAGGGGCCTTTGGCTCATTGACTTCACAGTCATGCTCAGTGGAAGGGACCTTCATAAGGATAGACAGAAAGTTGTTAGATGCAAGGCTAGAAGGACCCACTGCAAACAGGACCTCTTATGCTGGTCTTTGTCACCTATGCTCTCATTCCAATGGGGGGATAGATCTAACTCTTGTGAAAACAGGCTCATTTTCACTGTCAGCTCCTCTGTGCCCAGACTTTTGTATTTCATACATGTTGCTATCAGAGGATTCTAATCAGTATATATCAATGTGTAGTTTTATGGGATTTTTGCAGGGAGGGTCTTGGGGAGGGAGGAAACAATAAAAGGAAATGGATATCATATAGTTTGGCATTGTGAAACAAATTTTAAGGCAAGTTTTTTCTTTTAAATCAGGGTTAAAGGCAATATTTATTTCTTTGTTTTATACTTCTAAGACACATTATATCTATTGAGTTTAATCTTAGAAAACTGTGAAGGAGGTAAATCTAGGATAAACTCATAGAAATCTAAAATTTTGGTGAAATAAAAACAAATGGGGTCTTTCATAGATTGAAATTCCAAGTCTCAGGGATTTCCTTGTGGTAGACAAGAGCCTCACCAAGTTTGACAGGAAATGTTTGAAGAATATGTCAATCATTAAAATCATTCTGATATGCTAAATCAATGATTAATCTACTACATAAACTACCCCTCCCAAAATAGTTTAAAAATAAATTTAAAAAACAGAACAGGCAAAATCACTTGGGAATGAAGTTCAGAAGGACAAATTATGGCAGGAAAGGAAAGGTTTAGATCCTGCAGGTTCCCTGGTTTAGATTATTGTCTAACTCATTTGAAAAAAATATAGATGCCCAGAGGCTGTCATCTGTTTTAGGTGGAACAAAAATTCTACTCACCTCTTCATGTGGGTTCCATCAGGGAAGCAGAAGCCAAATCCTTCCTCTAGCTGTCCTTCTTTCTCTTAGACTTTTCTAATGGTTGGCCTGGTGAAAGAGTTTCCATTAAAATAAATTCTTTTTTTTAAGATAAATTCTTTAGAGAGAAGTAAGGACTTACTTTATTATACAGATCCTTTTCATTAGTTACTTTGGTTTTATGCTCTGGGACAAGTTTCACAATTTAAAAGTAGGAGTGGTGAACTACTAGGAAGACAGCACAACAACAAGAGAAGCAACAATAAAAACAACAATATTGTGTTAATTGCATATTATATGCCAGGCACTGTGCTAAGCACTGGAATACAAAGAAAGACAAAAGACAGTATTTGCCCTAAAGGGAAAGTATTCATATAGAAGGTGGAATTTTGGCTGGCACATAAATGAAGCCAGGGAAGCCAAGAGGTCAAGTTGAGGAGGAAGAGAATGCTAGGCAGACAAAATACACAGTTAGGAGACAGCATGTATTGTTCAAGGAAGAGCAAATGGCGTGAGTAATGAGAAAGAAGAATGGAAAATTTAGAGGAGATTGGGTTATGAAGGTCTTTTGTACACTGAATAAAAAAAATTATATTTGATCCTGGCAGTGAGAAGGAACTCCGATTGAATAAGAGCTATACAAAAGTGGATTAAGCTGCCTCAGGAGGTAGTGGATAAGTCCCAGCCAACATGCTTCCCTTTGAGCTATTCTGGTCTCCACATCCCTCTCAACTGCCTTGCCACCCTGGAGAAACTTCCATATTGGGAATCCTATTATATTAAATAGTGATTGCCTCTTCCAGATTCTGTATGATTCCAGGACAGTCCCCACTACTATGTTTAACTAAATTTTCTACTCTAGGTCCTTTTCTTCCTTGGTCTTGTGACTGTGGTAAGAACATAGGATCCTATTGTTGTTTGTCCTTCATTTTTGAAGAGTATCAGTGACATTACAGGGTGACAGCTTGACCCATGGTTAATTGGATTTAAGTGAGGCAGAGTTGCACAAAGTCATCAGCCTCACTCTCTCTTCCAGAGTCATCTCAGTCCAGTGGCAAGACAAAAGTCAGGACAACTAGCATGCAGAAGACCGTCTGTCTTCCATATCTGACCAAGTCACCTTCATGGCTTTTGGAATAATTGTTCTCATCCACCAGTTCCACCTGGGGAAGTCTTCACATGCTTGAAGCAAACACCCACCCTAACTTACCAACAGGTTTGAGACCTGTCAGTTACCCTCTACCTGGTTTAGGCCATATATTGAGACCGTTTTGCTGGGCTGTGGCCATTGCTCATACTATTGCCTCTTGGAGCCATAGATAAGAATTGAATGCCACTTAGATACCAAAGGTAGAAGAGCAACCCTGAACTTGGCAAGTTGTCACACCAGATGTGCTAGTCCTCCTTGAATACCCATACATTCCACATGCTAGGGATACAAATACAAAGGGAAAGAGAGTTCCTGCACTTTTCCCTAGGTTCTAAAACTCTCAACCATGATCAGATCAACACTACTGTCGTTTTTGGATGTGGTAGATAGTAGTCAATCTTGGAAGGTCAATCTACTCTCCTACTTACCATCCCAAATTCCCCCTCCCCCCTCAAGAATCACTCCCCTTGGTATGCTGGCCCTTTCATTTGAATTATAAACTACTTGAGAACAGGAACCATCTTTCCTTTTTGTATCCCTAGTTCTTACTATAAGTGCTTGACTCATAGTAAGCACTTAATAAATATTTTTTTCTTTACTCACAGGGTTGGGACAAGGACATTTCAGAGTATGATGTTCACTTTTCCTCCTGATGCTCAGTTTCCAACCTACATTAGTATTTCACATGGCCTAAAAAACTCAACAAACTATTAAACATTCTCCTGAATTTTCTATACACTTGGGCAATATGGATTTAAATTTATCAGAATTGCTTTTCTTAGACAGGGTGGTGAGAAGCAAAAGCCAAGCCCTTCTCAATATTTCCATCAGTCAAGGAGTTATTGAAATGGCATTCCCACCATACTTACAAAAGTCACCATTACATTTACGTACATACTGCTGTTGGTACCATAAATGATGGGTTAAAGGAAGTTGAGAATGAACATCAGGGAGACTTTGTAGGAGACTATTGCAACTCTATAGGTGGATTGAAGGTGGGAAGAAAGGATAGCCTTCCCAGAGTGATGACAATGAAAATAGAATAAGGAATTGATGGCACAATATTCCAAAAATAGAATCAAAAGAATTTGAATTGATTGAATACTAGAAATAAAAGGAAGAATCAACGATAACACTAAGATATTGAGCATGAGAGACAAAACTGATGCTGATGCCATCATCAGAAATATTAAAGTTAGGTAGAGAAAAGTTATGCAGTTAAGTTTTTAGTCATATTGAGTTTAAATTGCCCATGCAACTTAACTATCCAGGTAAAGAGTACTTACAGGTAGAAATCTATATCTGGAGTTCAGATTAGGAATTAAGACTAGAAAAATGGAGTTGAGATTCTTCTGTGGTTTGATGATAGATGAAGCCATAGCAACATATAACATACTGCTTGTCATTTATAGTATATATAGTGAAGAGTGGGTTGGACTAGCTGGCCTTTTGAAACTCCCAGATTCTGTGATAGAGTTAATGAAATTGCCAAAATAGAGAGTAAAGCATAAGTATAGAAAGGGATCAATCATAGGACCTCTGGAATAGCTACTTTAAAATTTTAGGAACAGGACTAAGTGTCAGAGAGGATAAAAGAGGAGTGTGCAATATTCTAAGGAAGAACAGTGAAAAAGTTATCTAGGAAGAGAAAATATTCTAGAAACAAAGGCTGGTTAAATGCCAAATTCTTTAAAAAAGGACAAAAAGAGTAGAAAAAATTGCTATCATCACACAGCTTATCTCAAACAACAAAAATATTTAGTGATACCAGTATGATTTGAAGTAAAAATGGGTAGTCCTGAGTAAAATGATGAGGCCATCTCATGTTCAGACATCCAGTGACCTCTAATTTTTCTTCTTCCTTTTTTTTTTTTGTTTTTGGAGGGGCAATTGGGATTAAGTGACTTGCCCAAGGTCTCACAACTAGTAAGTGTTAAGTGTCTGAGTCCAGATTTGAATTCATGTCCTCCTGACTCCAGGGCCAGTGCTCTGTTCACTGTACCACCTAGCTGCCCCTACCTCTAATTCTTTAAATGTTTCTCATCATGCAGGAAAATTAACGATGTTATTTATACTTGTAGATTGGTTTGATTCTGATTCTACTTGAATGTGAAAAAGTTTTGTTCAGTATGCTGCCTACCCATTTTGAAGCATTTATAACATCAACCTCTTTTCTAATCATCCAAAAATATTATTATTTCAGGTGAAATAACTCTAACCTGCTCCAAAGGTCAGATGGATAATGTCCCACTGGTTTGCCAAACATAGCCTCTGCCCACAGAGTATACTCTGGACCCTTTCCTTCCATTTTAGTTCATTCCAAGTTAACTCAAGCAATCTGATCCAATTCAAGTTAACCAGAATTATGAGCTTCTATTTGTCAGATATTATACCACTTGTAAGGGCAAACGAAGACAAAGACAAAACAGTCCCTTCGAAGAGTTTTCATTTTTTGGAGGGAAAGGACATAAATATGGAAAATTAAATACAAAAAATATACACAAATTAATTAAGGAGAGAGAATAGCTCCAGCAAGAGATGACCCTTGATCTGAGCTTTAAAGGAAGTGTGAGGGATTCAATGAAGAGGAAACAAGCAAGGAATACATTAAGGCATGGAGTATAGACTGTGCAAAAACACAGAGACAACATCATGTAGCTGAAACATCAAGCAAGCCAATTTGGCTGAAATGTATCTCGAGTTTCTGAAAAAGAGTGCAAACTTTGAAAGACAGGCTGGATCCAGACTGTGAAGGGATTTAGAAGTCAGACAAGGAAGGAAGTCAGTATTTTATCCTGGAGGCAAGAGGGAGACACTGGAACTCTTGAGCAAGGAAGTGATATAATTAGATCTGCACTTTCAGAATATCAGATTTGGCAGCCTTGTGAAAGATAGATTTGAAAGAGGCTTCATGCAGGGAGATCCACTAGGAGGACATTTCAGTAATTTAGGGTAGAGGTTCTTTTCTCTCTTCCTTCATATCCTTCTGCTATAAAACTCTCAGATGTATGAGACTTGGAGTCCATTTTCATTCAGCTATCTATTTTGAATTTATAATTTTATCTGACCTGTGTTTTCCTCCTGTCTTGTCTTTTTTCTTTCTTTCTCCCAGCACACACTCCATACTGGGGTAATGTCCAAATAGTAAACTCCACAATTAGACTCTTCTTTCTCCCATAGCAATCTAATAGGACATTTGAAATGGGGATAAAGGAACAGTGGAGTTTACTGCTCAAACTGGAGGAAGAACAAAAAGAGCACAAGGAACTTCAACCATGAATTCTGTACCTTAGATGCTTGGAAAATATTATTTAATATGTACAAGTGACTCAGTATGGAAATGTGAGGTTATTGCTTTGGTCAGACTGTGGGCTGAGATTATTAAACTATATGTAGCTTATCAGGGAAATCACAAACATTTATAGCAAGCATAAATATTGGAAGACAAACAAAGAGAGGAGAAAAGGGAGATTAGAATTTGGATATGTAAAATTAATACCAGTTATTAATCTATGTGGATTACTTAGCATTGATGTTTAATTGCTACAATAATGAATATTCATGTCATTAAATATGTATGTTAACTGATATGGGTTTTACTTGATGGTGACACTAAGTGCTTCATGTTAGCTTAGTTTTTATAGTTTGCTGCTCATATAGTCTGATCATCCAATCATACCTTAAAACAATTATGAACAAAGAGAACAATGAACTATATGTCTAATCTGAACCTTGAATTGAAGAAGTTAACTCCTTTAATAGCTGGGATTACTTGTAGTAGCATATGTAATTGTGAGAATAAACCATCACAATTTTCTTTGTTCAAAAAGCAGTTATTGCAACTATGTGAATGTGTGAATGTTGGTTCTTTGAGTGTTCTTTGTTTAATAACTTCAGTTTGTGCAGGTTTGACTGATTTTTCTTAAAAGCAAGTTAGCCCATTTTATGATGACAAATCACTAGCAAAGTTTTGAAAAAATAATAAGTTATTGTTATCCCACACTCCCTTCCATGAACTCCCACCCCCAATAGTTCTAGGAAAGTCTTGCAAAGATCATCAAACAGTGTTCATTTGATCTTTGGGGACAATATGATTTGGAAAGGTGGATATATAATTATCTATAGTGCCTTACATGGTCCAAAAGACCTAGAAAGTGTTTAATAAATGATTATTGCTTGATTTGATAAGGGCTACCCTCATAGACCCTAGAAAAAAATTTTGTAGCTGTTAACCTAAGAAAACTAGAGGAGAGTCATTTCTAACTATACCCCATCCTCTCTTTTTGCCAAGAAAAATTACATTAAACTGATGCAGTCATCTGTAAATCGCATTTTGTGGCCTTGACCTGAGTTTGCAATAGGCTGTTTTGCAGGTGGGGAGCAGGTGCTGCTGTCCTTTGTAGAAAAGTGTCTGCATGCTGTTTGCCTTTACATTCTTTACTGTAGTCGGTGCCAAAAGATTGTTGTTCAATTCTGGTACACACTCAGGGTTTCTTCTTGTAAATTAAACTTGACAAAGTAGGGGTTATTTGAAAGCCAACTGTGAGAGTCTTCAAAACCTCTTTTATCTGGCGTATAATATGTAGGAAATTGGTCCCTGTGTGATCGTCAGTACAGTTCACTGACTAAAGGAATTTGTTGTATTAGGGGGCTCTATTTTGTAATAAGTGGGGGTTTGAGGTCTAGATTCTTATTCTCTTGATGAGGCAAATAATTAAAAATCTGAAGGAGATAAAATTGTTAGCCTACAGTGAAGAGGCAGAATAGTCTTACCATGGCTGCATCAGATTTGCAGCAAGTCTATAAAGGTCACTCGTTAATTCAGTCCCTAAATATTTATTAAGTGTGGTATGCAAAGGCATCCTGCTGGGTATATGGTAGTAGAACTGAATTTGGTAGAAACTGGGGCCATTACAGACAGAAGTTAGCAAAGGTCAAAGTAGCACAGCAAGGGTAGGCAGAATTCAATGTTAGATAAACCAGGGTTAATGGGTTTTCAAGACAGGTAGGGACGAATTCAGAACCAAAGAGTGCTTCAAGTGAAATTTTGCTCTGATAAGCTTTTCCTATTGATTCAAGTTCTTTTTCATGGGTAGACCAGGGATACTCCCTTAGCAACTAGTATCTGATCAGTTAAAGGGGAAAAAAAGCTTCTTAGAGTTAAAGGGTCCTTCTTGTCCAAACAGGAGGCTCTAGTATTTATGTTTGAAGTTCTTGTCTCTGTTCTCCAGGCTGATTTGAAGTTCCCTGTGAGCTTCATTAGGTTGGATCCCAGGATGGATAATCCAGTCTAAGAAAGGAAACTCCAACCTTTTCCTCATCAAAACCTTCACCCTCTGTGACTTCGTCATCCCGTAGGGCTGGTGCCAAGGCTGAGGCTCTGGTAGTGAGAACCCTAACAATGTTGATGTACTGTCAAAGAAAGGAAAACTAGTGAAACTGTTATACAGTGGTACTAAAAACCAGCATGATATCATGAAACTCTTATACCACATCACAATAACATCACTTTCTCCTTTTGACAAGATAACTGAACTGGTAAATCCGCAGAATGCTAGAGACATAATATATTCATGCTTTTAAAAACTGATAAATCCCTCATGGTAACCTCATGGATAAGATGGAAAGATGTGGGTTACAGGATAATACAGTTAATACAGTACTTCCCTGTGTCTGAGAGACATTTGACAAAGACTATAAGAAGAAGATAAAAGGAACCTACCTAGATTTTCACATGGAAATATGATAACAGTGTGGATAATGATGGTGATATTGCATTTTTCTATAGTTGAGTAATTGGATTAAAGGGCACTCAATGAATTAAGGTCAACTTATAGAAATTTCACTAGTGGCATGCTGAAAGGATATGTCTATATGTATTAAACATTTTTATCGATGGTTTACTTTAAGTCATGTATAACATGCTCTTCAAATTTATATATGATGTGAAACCTAGAGAATTAGTTAATATGTTGAATGATAAAGTCTGTAACATTCAAAGAGCCTTGGGCATGCCTTAGTAGACCAAATTAAGTAAGACTGAATATATCAATGTAAAATTCTACATGGATTCTAAAGCTCATGAATTTAGTTTGGGCAGATGTGGCTTCACAATAGCTCTTGGGAACAAGATCTAGAACATTTAATGCACCATAAATGTAATATGGGTTAATAGAGTGACAAGGAAAGTGAACCAGCTAATGTTAAATTAGGATGACTTAAGAGAGGGCAGAGTATAAAGAAAAAAGAGAGACTTTAACTGACCCTGATCAGATCATATCTGAAGCACTGTGTTCAGTTCTAGGAATCAGAAAGACTTTGATAAAGTAGAGAGAATTCAGAGAAGAATGTCTAGGGTGATAAAGGGCCTGAAGAACATGCCACATGAAGACTGGTTCAAGAAACTGGGGATATGAGCTAGCCTGAAAAAGTGAAGACTGAGGGGAAATGATCATGAGTGCTATTATGTGGCAAAGGGATTTATTTAGTACTGCCTGAGACCAGGAACAACAGATAGAAGGTGCAAGGTACAAATTTGAGATTGATACAAGGCAGATTTTCTTAATGCTGAGAATTGATCCAAAATGTAATAGGCTTCCTGGGAAGATATTAGAATTCTTCAGAAAAAGGCTATATGACTGCTTACTGGGTAAGATGGAAAAGGAGTTCTTACTCCTATTTTCTTTGGAATGGATGGTTTCTGAAGTCCTAGCTCTTATCTTCTATGATCTTTTTATCTTGAGTCCCACCTTCAATTTTTATTAGCTGTGTGGCCTTTATAAAGTAATTTAATCTCACTGCAAAACCTCATGTATAAAAGAGGATATTAATAATTATACTACCTATCTTACAGGTTTAGTGTGAGGAAATCAATTTGTAAACATGACCAAATTCCTTATACACATTAATTAGATGGATGATAGATAGAGCACTTAATAACCTCTTACTATGTGCCATACACTATTCCAAATGCAAAAATTACAAATATAAGCAAAAGGAGGACAGCACATAAAAGTGAATTGGAATGGGGGTGGAGAAGGGAAGATAGTTCAGTTATGACTTGACTTGGGTTTGAAGTAAACATGGCTGGTGTGGGTGCATCCTTAAATGGAGGTTCTGAAGAGGAACTCACCGTTTGTCAAAGGGTGTAGGGTTGGAAGCATTGCTAGGGAGGAGATAGAGAAGTACTCTTGGAAGGCATATAAATTATAGCAGGTTCTCTGCATGAATTTAATCATGCAACATAGGTATGCTTTAAATTCATCTGTGCCCTGTGTTGATCTGGATGATCTGCCACGATAGGGGGAAGAACTGCTGCTGACAGTTGTAGACATGGCTTTCTCTTCAGAAGCCCAAAGCCATAGCATAACTTCAAGTAATGAAAATGCCAGAAGTATGAACTCTTTGAACAGATGTTTAATTGAATTTTTTGGTTAACTGAGGGACATGAAGGAAAACTTTTGTTTTTCAACTCTTACTTTTGAGAATATTTTCCTAAGACATTAGTTCACTATCCTGCCTTATGGCAGAGTACAATATGAAAAAGTTTTCTTTTCTAATTGAGAAACTTATAATGCCTCTGGGTTATCATACTGAACATGATTTCTCATTGTAAGCACTGAAAATGTAGGTATAGAAAATGTATGAGGACAGGCTGAATAAGTAGAGTCTAGGTCATACCCAGAAAATGGCATTGAGAACTACATCCCCAATATAAGCTTGTTTCCTTTTCATTGTCCTCCTTTTAATGAGATACATCACAAATTTCTGGTTAGTTAAAATGAAGTTGTATCTAATCAGAACTTTTCTGTAATTAAATATTGCTAAAGATTTTCCACTAGTCAGGATTGTCTTTATGTGCCTCGGCTGATTCACATTTGATTACCAGTATTGACTAGTCAATGAAGGCACTGTGCTAAGTTTTAGGGATATAAAGAAAAAGAAAGGCCAGTCCTTCCCCTCAAGGAACATATATCCTCATGGATGTAATGCATCCTAGCTGCTCTTTGG
This sequence comes from Gymnobelideus leadbeateri, assembly GCA_011680675.1. Taxonomy (NCBI): domain Eukaryota; kingdom Metazoa; phylum Chordata; class Mammalia; order Diprotodontia; family Petauridae; genus Gymnobelideus; species Gymnobelideus leadbeateri. Next base: position 34,450 of record WOXC01006449.1, read on the forward strand.
GACTTTAGGATTTTTAGAAACTAGTCATCAATAGAGATGATAACAATCCTCAATAAAGGATTCCAAGACAGAGATGAGTAGCAGGAATATTCCAGGCAAGGTGAATGACCAGCATAAATGCATTGGAAAAAGAAGACAAAGGGAATAAGTGCCTACTTATTGTGAAATCAGAATTTATGACCTACAGAGAAAAAAATGGCAGAATAGAAAACCTTGAATCCAGGATTGCAAACCTCACTAAAGAAATAAAAGAGAGAATAACTAATTGGTAATGTAAAAATATAGTTATGAAAGAAAATCTGGAAGAAAAGAAGCAAAAAGTAATAACATTAAAAAAACACAACCTCCACGCAAGAAAAACAAACTGATTTTGAAGACAGGACATGTAGAGACACCTTTAGGATGATAGGACTCCTAGAACATCATACCACATAAAAACCTTAAATACCACACCTCACGAAATAATACTAGAAAACTTCCCAGAACTTCCAAACACAGAAAGTGTCAAAGTGTAAAATGAAAGAATACACAGCTTGCCTCCAGAAAAAGTCCATATAGCAAACTCCAAGATAAATAGTAATTACATGTAATAATTCAGATGATAAACAACAAATTTGTGGTTTGAGAACGATCTTCAAATATAAAGACAGGAAATTAGAAGAATACAAGAAAACTCTTCATCCACCAGAAATCTCAGGAGGGAATGGAACAGTATGTTCTGAAGAGCAAAATTACTCATAATACAATACAAGGTGATATATTTAGCATACCTGAGACTAAACATTAATAAAAACAATGGATGTTCAATAAAGAATCACATAAAATATTATTGTAAAGTAAATGATATAAAAAATTGCTTTTCAAACACCTCAGACAACAGAAATACAAGAAATATAAATAAATATAGTTAGTAAGAAAGTATGCATTAGAAATTACTCTATTTAATCAATTCAGTAAGCCTTTATCACTCTCCTACTATGTGCTAGGCACTGTGCTAAGCTGAGTATACAAAGAAAGATAAAACAATAAAATTGTTCCTACTTTCTAGAAGTTCACAGCATAATGGTAGAGACAACATGTAAAGAATCATGTTCAAACAAGATACACACACACAAACACAGAGCATAAATTGGAGCTAATGGTGGAGCTATGAATTTGTCTGGCCATTCTGGAAAGGAATTTTGAACTATGGCACCAGTGTTACTAAACTATGCATACTTTTTGTCTTAACTATGCCATTGCCAATATTGTATCCCATAAATATCAAAGAGGAGAAGAAACTATATCTTTAAAAATGTATACAACAGCTGGTTTTATAGTAGTTAAAATTAGAAACAAATGAGTTATCCTCCTGTTGGAGAATGGCTAAACAAATTGTGGCATGTGAATATAATGACATATTGTTGTGTCATATGAAATGATCAAATGGACAGTTTCAGAAGAAACTGGGAAGAATTTCTATGACTGCAGAAAAGGAGAAAACAAGCATGACAGGTCTTGATTTGGCTCCCTTCTACAATCTCCTTAAGGGATAGGTTCTCCCTTTTCTTTTTGTATCCCAGCAGAAAGCACAGTGCGTCTGGCACATAGCAGACTACATATGTATCCACATATGTATGTATAGAGTACATGCTCAAATGCATACACATATATGTATGTGAACATATACGTAGAAATATGTGTATATACTATAGATAGATACTATACACACTATATACACACATACATACATATGTATATATGTGTATACACACCATACACACACACATTTAGGATCCTATCTATCAATTCCCTTCACCTAACAGATAGTGATTTACTGACAGCTTTTCCTCTTGAAGTTGAAAATCATGCCCCTGTGGGAGTTGATTCCAAGAAGACATTCAATTTGAGTTGATCTTATAGACAGCATGTAAAGAACTTTGAATAGAGTCATAGTAGACTTGAGCACCTTCCAGCTCTGCCAAGAGCTAGATGTGTGACCTTATGCAAGTCATTTAACTTCTCTGATTTCTAAGGTTCTTTACAACTTTAACATTTTGTTTTTGCTTTTTGAAACTGACCCTCTCCACCTTACGAAGTCATTCACAAACCTGATCCAGAATTCTCACTTGCTCCATTTCTAAGAGCTGGTTCACCACTTCATAGGGATTCTATTCCCCTGACCCAACTCCATGTTGGTATTAGACTTAGTATGGATATCTGATTGGTTTTAGCCCTACCACAGCTCCTAAACTCAAAAATTTTACCAGCCTCAGCCTTTCTTAGTGTTAGGGATCATAGTTCTGTACCACCATGCCCAGCCATTCTGTGATTATTAATAGGCAGTTCTCCCCACTCAGTTGGTTTATCTATTCTTATTTTCATCTATAAGGTAAAAATAAAATATATGTCTGGCAGAGGGTTGGGGGGACATCTTTTCTAAAGCTCTCTGCTTTAAGCAAAGATTGTCTATAGCTATTGAGTAGAGTTAGCTCTGACAGCTTTTTTTTTTTTACTAGAAGAGGAAAGCCTGGGAAGAAAAAAGAAATCTTTCAAAAGTGAATGCCTTAAGGCAGGACAGAGAAAAGAGGGAGGCAGAGGGCACCAGGGAATGCTTTACCAATGTGAATTATGTCCCCTTGGTTCCCCAGATCCTTTTAGGTTCCATCCTCTCAGTGTTCTCTTATTATCTTTCTTCTCTCTGACTTCCTACAATCCCCTTGCTCTTCTCACCCAAGGGTGTTCCTATGTCTAATTTGAAATCTATTGATCTAGAGATGGCTGTGTCTTGGGCATCTCTGCTAAAGGACATCAAATCACCTATGTGATAACCCTCTCCCTCCTTTTCCATTTCAGCCTTGGAGAAAAAGAAAAATCAAATGGCTGGGGACTGGAAGCTGGTGGTTATAGGGGATTTCTGTTAGAAGAAGGTGTTCTAATTCATATAATTCTGTTCTTTCAGATCCTTATAGGTCTAGTGAACCTACATTTGAAGTATTTAGTCTTTAAAAAATATGAGATCCCTTAAGGGGAATTTCTGGGCCAGAATTCTTCTCTTTCTGGCTTTTGGGATTAATAGCACAGTTGGGAAAAGGGTGAGGTAGTGAATAACAATTTAACTTTTAATCTAGGACTCTCCTTAAAGCTGGAGAAAACTCATCAGCACCAGCCTTACACATATGTGAAATAGTCTAGCATCTACATAAAGGTTGCTGTAACATACTCACCCTTTCTACTTGACCTGAAATTCCCATTATTAGAGCCACTCCCTTTCAGCTAAATAAAGTAGAATCTTTCCCCCCTTTCTACAAACTATACTTTAGAATTTACATGTTACCTGAGAAAAAAGGATAACCCTGGGGCCATCTTCTAGTCTTTTCCCATTAACTTATAAGATTCAAATTTACATTCATATTCATATCTGCCCTGACTCATTAGGATGAGAGCTCTCATCCACCTTGGACTAGAGTCTGGCTCTTATCATTTCCATCTCTGAGCAAATACCTGGACTGTCAAATCAGCAAAGCTGATGGCTATACCATTTAATAGTAGGGGAAGGTGGAGTTTGGACAGAATCCTAATTTTCCAAGATTTATTAGCTAGCAAGAATTTAAGAATCTCCATAATCATAGCTCACATGTATAAAGACTTTAAAATATGCAAAGTGCTCCACATAAATTATCTCTAGGTGGTCTTGTGGATAGAACATTGTATTTGGAGATGGGAAGATCTGAGTTCAAATACTTTCCCAAACATTTTCTAGGCTGTGTGACCCTAGAGAAATCACTTACCCTCTTTGACTTTCAGTTTTCTCATCTGGAAAGTGAAAAAAGTCATGGTTTCTAAGGCCTTTTCTATCTCTGCGTCTATGATAGGTGTTCATAAATTCTCACCTAGAGATAGATACAGGCATTCATTTGTGTCTATGACTACATACAGATTCACATTCCTGCAGGTCCTCACACAGACTATAATTATTATGAGTGAGTTTGCTTAGAAAAGACTAGCTCCCTGACATGGAAAAGGGGGGATGATATTAAGATGAACAGAGTCTTCAAAAGCACCTAAGAGGGTATGTTGGTGGAATACTCTTCCCCTAGGAATCTCATTTCACTAGATCTTTTTTACACAGAAAAATTTAATCAAGTTGACCAAAAAGCCAACAAATATTTATTAAGCACTCACAATGTATCAAATAGTACGCTAAGTGCTGAGGTTACAAAAAATCGGGAAAAATAGTCCAAGGAGCTTGAAGTACAACGGGGAGATAACATATAAACAACAATGTACCAGCAAGCTATTTGCATAATCAGGAGGTTTACTATCAGAAGGAAGACATCAAGATCAAGGAGGCCTGGGAAAGGCTTCTTGCAGAAGGTGGGACCAGCTAAGACTAGAAGGAAACTGGAGAAGCAAGGAGTCAGTTGAGGAGGAAGATAGTTCCAAGCATGAAGGACAGCCAGTGGAAATACTAGAGTTGGGAGATATAGTGTCTGGACAAGGAATAGCAAGGAGGTCATAGTGACTGGCCTGAAGAGTAAGTGGAGGTATGAGAAGACTGGAATGGTAAAAAGAGGTCAAGTCATGAAGAACTTAAAAGATCAAACAGAGAATATTATATTTTATACACTAGATAATAGGGATCCATTGCAATATATTGAAAAAGGAAATACCAAACAAGAATTAGAGATCATTATAAAATGCAAAATGAATAATTTTGATTGCATTAAATTGAAAAGCTTCTGTACAAACAAAGCCACTGTAACCAAGATCAAGAGAAAGGTGGGAAATTGGGAAAGAATTTTTACAACCTATGTCTCTGCTAAAGGACTCATTTCTAAAATATACAGAGAATTGAGTCAAATCTATAAGAATACAAGTCATTCCCCAATTGATAAACGGTCAAAGGATATGAACAGGCAATTTTCAGAGAAATAAATTAAAGATATCTATAAGCATATGAAGAAATGCTCTAAATCACTATTGATTAGAGAAATGCAAATCAAAACAACTCTGAGGTACCACATTTCACCAGTCAGATTGGCTAAGATGACAAAGCAGGAAAATGACAAATGCTGGAGAGGATGTGGGCAAATTGGAACACTAATGCATTGCTGGTGGAGTTGTGAACTGATCCAACCATTCTGGAGAGCAATCTGGAATTATGCCCAAAGGCTATAAATAATTTCATACCCTTTGACCCAGCAATACCACTTCTAGGGTTATATCCCAAAGAGATCACAGAAGTGGGAGGAAGACCAATATGTACAAAAATATTTATAGCAGCTCTTTTTGTGGTTGCAAAAAATTAGAAATTAAGGGGGTGCCCATCAATTGGGGAATGGCTAAACAAGTTGTGGTAAATGCATGTAATGGAATATTATTGTGCTATAAGAAACAAGGAGCAGATGGACTTCATATTTATCTGGAGAGGCTTATACAAACTGATGCTGAGTGAGAAGAGTAGAACCAGGAGAAATTTGTATACAATCACAGACACAACATATGTGTGATGACCAACTATGACAGACTGGACTCTTCTCAGCGATGCAGTGATATAAGTCAATCCCAAAAGAGTCATGATAGAGAGAGATGCCTACATCCAGAGAAATAACTAGAAAGAACTGAGTTTGAATCCTGATTGAAGCAAACTACTTGATTATTTTCTTTTTGTTGTTTGGTTTTATTTCCTCTTTACCATTTTTCATTCCATCTAGTGAAATTGGCCTTTGTAACCTGACTAATGTCTAATGTGAAAGTATTTGCAGATCCTATACTGGATTATTTGCTGTCGTGGCGGGGGTGGAGGGAGGGAAGGAAAATTTGAAACTCAAGGAACTGTGGAATTGAATCTTGTAAACTAAAATAAAAAAAAAAACAAATTAATAATAATAGAAAAAAAGATAGAGGTCAAAGAAAAAAGAGAAAAAGGAAATGATATAATCAGAGCTGCATTTTGGGAAACTGAATGGAGGATGGTGTAATGTTAATGGGATTTAAGATCTTCCCTGCCCATTAACAGGCCTCGTGTGGAGTCCATTAAGGGAAACTTGCTTAGGGGAGGCTTGCTTGTAGGAAGGCTTTCTCACCTTTTGCTAATTTCTAATTAGACACTGAGTCATGAGGGTTATGATGCCTTCTGGCTCTGAGAAGTATATATATGCTCTGAATTGTGATTTTTGCTTTCGGGACTCGCTTATGAGAAGGGTCTTGTGATTCCCTGGTCGAGATTCTGAGTGGCTGTATGTTCAGAGCTCCCTGACTGCTCAGATGTAAAGGGTCTCTCCATCCAGGTATGTATGTAAATTATATAGTTGATTCAGGCAGTCAAAGACCTGTCTGTTGGTATTTAATTCTCTGCTTGCATTTTATCTGAAGTTCAGGGTGCTCACTTTTCCCCTGAACTAGTGAATGTAATTTAAAAAAAAAAAAGACTGTTGACCCCTTAAACAGCTATCTTTCCTAGTAAAGCAGATTTAATGACCTGTGCTAGCAGTCATACTGTGTATGCCAGTGTGATTGCTGTTATAGATGGATAGGAGTGGGAAGAGATTTGAGGCAGGGAGATCAACCAATAGGCTATTACAATAATCCAGGTGTGAGGTGATGAAGGACCAAACCAGGGTAGTTGCAGCATTATGGAAGAGATGGGAGTAGAAGAGAGATATTACAAAAATAGAAATGATAGGATTTGAAGGGAAGGAAAGCAAAGAGAATAAGCATTTACTATGTGCCAGCCTTGGAGAAAAGGTTCTACTAAGCACTTTATAAATATTATCTTATTTGATCATTACAGTAACACTACCAAGTAGGTGGTGTTATTATTCTTATTTTATAATTGAGAAATAAAGGTTTAGTGACTTACCTAGCATCATACAATTAGTAATTATCTGAAGCCAGATTTGACCTTGGGTTTTCCTGACTCCAGGCCCAGCACTCTATCCACTGCACTACTACAAGCAATTGGGTACGTGTCAGTGATGAGAGTGTGAGGAGTCAAGAATAATGTCTAGGTTGTGAGTTTGGTTGAATAGGAGGGAGGTGATATCATTAATAGAAATGGGGTAGTTATAAAGAAAGGAGGATTTGGTTTTAAACATGTTGAGTTTAAGATATCTATGGAAAGTGAAGTTTGAGATATATAATAATTAGCAATGTTATCTGGGAGAGAGGTTAGGACTGGACAAGTAGATCTGAGAAAAACATGCAGAGGAATGGTGACTGAAACCAAAGAAGCTGATGAGCTCGTTAAGTGAAATAGTATAGAGGGAGAAGAGAGCCCAGGATAAAGCACTGGCAAACCCCCACAGTTAGAAGATGTGATATATATGAAGAATCATCAAAAGAGATAGAGAAGTAATAGTTAAACAAGTAGACAGAAAATCAAGGAGATAGCAGCATCACAAAACAGAGAAGAGATCATGAAGGAAAAGAGCATGATAGTGCCAAAAGCTGCAGAGAAGTCAAGTGTAAGGATTGAATAAAGACCATTAGATTTGGCAATTAAGATATTGCTGGTAAGTTTGGGGCGAAGAGTGTTGGCTGGACAATGAGGTTAAAAGCCAGACTACAAAGTGTTAAGACACTGAGAGGAAGGGAAGTAGAGGCATCTATTGTAGACAACCTTCTCAAAGAATTTAACCAAAAAGACTGAAAAGAGATAGAATGAGAGCTAGTAGGGGTGGAAAGATTGAATGAGAGTTTTTTGAGGACAGAGGAGATGGGTATTTGATAGGCAGGAAGGAAACAGTCAGTAGATGGGGAGAAATTGAATATAAGTGACTGAGTAGGGATAATAGGCAGACTGCTTAAGGCAGGATTAGATAGGATCATTTGTGCATGTAGAGGGATTTACTTTGGCAAGAAGGAGGCCACTTCATGTGAGTCAGGAGAAAGAGGAGGTAGTAAGAGAAGGCATCTAGGTGATACAAGATGAAGAAGAGGGGGGAGCTCTCAATGAATGACCTCATTTTTTTCATTAAAATACAAGTTAAGTTTCTCAGCTGAAAGATGGGAAAAGGGTAAACTAGGGAGGAAAATATTTGGAAAAATTGCTATGATGAGTGAAACAGTTTAATGATTGGGAGAGGGGCATAAAAGGATTGCCTTCCTGTGGTGAGAGCCCAGTTGAAATTATGTAACATAATTGTGTAGTGCAGGCAGTCAGCATGGTTTTGTGATTTTCTCTAGCTTTGTTTAGTAGCAAATGAGTAGGAGTGAAGGCAGCAGATGTTGGGAATAGTACAAGACTGGGGTTTGGCAGGGCAAGAACCACGGTAAGATAAAGGAACAAGGAACTTTGAAGAAAAGCATAGTTCAGAGTTGACACAGTTCACTAAGAGGTCAAGAAAGGAGAGTGTAGCCTATGCAAGGTTGATGGCTTGGGAAAGAACTGAGGGGTGGAAGAATTAGAGATCACAATCAGGACAAAAAATAGTCATAGGGAGAGGTGGAATGACAGCAGATTATGATTTGATAAAGGACTGATATCAAGGAAAACTGTGGAAAAGTTAGCATTTGAATTGTGTCTTGAATGTATAGAAGTACATCAATTGGAAAAATGGGGGATGGGAGACAGTAGGAGGGAGTAGTTCATTCTAGGTATAGTAAGTAATATGAGAAAAGGCATGGAGTTAGGAAAGGGCAAGGCAGGGCATGAGAAAGATGGATAATGGAGAGTATTACAATTTTGCTAGAATACAGGTAGAGTACAGGAAGAAGAATGGTGTGAAAGGTTGTTTGGAACTAAATCAGGAATATACACATTACTTTGCTGGAGGGAGAAAAGATCATTTCAAACTAGCATGTTTGAATAAGAAAAGGTTTTGTGGAAGAGATAGTGTTTGACCAGGGACTTGAAGTTTCCATCATTAGTTTTCAGGTATAGCTGGCAGAAGTAAGAAATGAATTCAAGGTTTCTGTTGAGAAGTACAATGTTCTTCCTATTAGACCATTCTTAGTTTGATTTTAATCAACTTAAAATATAAAGATAATGCTTAGCAACATCTAAATGGCAAGGATTACAATGGTATTTTTGACCTTGGGTCAGTGACTTATCTTTCCCAGGGCTGTTTCCTGATCTATAAAATGAGCCAGTTGTATAAGATGACCTCTAAGATCTCTTTCAGCTCTAGCCCTATGTTCTTATAATCCTATGAATAAAAAGCCAAATTCTATTCATACTAGATATCAAAATCTACCTTTAGAATATAGATCAGGCAGTGAGGTCAAGAAAAACTCCTAAGCTATAAAATTACAAAGGAAATGCTTGATCAGGGGAAAAAATGGTGAAATTGTCTCTGCAGAGTTCTATAAAAAGACAACTTTTGGCTACTCACTATTTTCATTTCAATTAATAAAAGTTTCCAGGAATAAAGGTATTTGTGAACTGTCCATTGCATAACTGATCCCAACAATATTTGAGTAAACACTTTAACAAGGGACTTTGGTGATTTTGTTCCATTACCAGAGGCCCTCCAACTCACTAATAATTCCTGATATTTTAATGCTATTACAAAATCCCATTTTTTTATACTTAAAATACTGGCTGTCCATTAATTTCCTTATCTGAACATATTTCACTTCTTTAATGTGTTACTTTCTCATTTTCAAGATTTTAGGCCTGAGGTGGGGGGAGGGGAAGATGCTGATAAAATATGATCGAATATTTCCCCCTAATGTGCTAAAGACTCCTTTGCACCTTGTGGTTAAACATCCAAAAGCTTCAAAAATCCTTAACCACCCATTAGGGAAATTCAGTCAGGAGCAAAGAGCATTCTATCCAGTTTCAATCTCCATTTCTGTTCATCACCATTTGAAAGCTATTACACCTCTTTCCAGAGGAAAGTAAAACATGAATACTACTAAATATTCCAGAAATTTGTACTGTAATTAAATAAAATTGAAGTACATTTCTCTTTCTCTTTTAACCAACAAATGTTAACGAGACAGATTTAAAATACTGCTGAGGCATTGTTCTGAAGGAAAATAAAGCCGCGTACTTTAAGCATATAGAGCTTTAAGACTGACTAAAATTTTTCAATGAGGAATAAATAGTTCTAACTCTTGCAACTTTCATATCCCTTTAACACCGTAACATATTTTGCGATATTGTGTTTTTAAGAATCAACTACCTGACTTGGGTTTTTAGCTACTTTCTACTGTACTTGTTATTCATTCTAATTGCCTGAAGATTCAATACTTCCCTGAAAAACAACTCCCTAATAAAGTCACAAGGAGTCGAAGGTAATTGTAGTTAATGGTTGAACAAAGATCTGAATTATATCTGTAGGGCAGCTTAGCTCTTTGATGCCTGCTTTTAATGACACATCTATGACTTCTAACAGCAGCTGTTTTTTAAGAGCTTGCATTTTTCCCTCCAGATCTAATGACCTCCAAGTCCACTTGTGGTCACAAAGAACATTTCCAACTTTTATTTAACTACTTAGAGCAATCTGAAAATTGGTTCTGCATTGCTTGAGAAAAGAAATACACAAAAGAATGTAATGTCCTGGTGGGCCCTGGGTTGCTTAATTTGTGTTGGCAGTGGCAAGGTAATCTTTGTAGTGTTTTAGAAATTAGAACAACAAATTAAAAGCTTCATTTAAAATGTCTGAGGGGAAATATTCCCTCTTATATTTACCCCTTGTGAGTCCTTTTGCCACCTGGTTTGATATTGTGTGTGAATCAGCATTCTTGAAACCTTGAAATTCCTTTAGGCCTGGCACCTCATTTTGAAAATGGACAAGTGTCAAGTGCTTATCAACCAACCTGAGCTGAGTAAAATAGATTGGCCATTACCCATACATCCTTCAGCATCATTTTTATTATTATTATTTTGTTTGAAAGACAATTTCATAGAGGATATAATATGGAAGAAACTGTCAGAGACACTAAAGACTAGAATGGATAACTGTTCTCATTCACATCAGCACCTGAATTCTTATTTTCATAATAATGGTAATAATAAGTAGCATTTATATGGCTCTTTATAGTTTATATAATGTTTTGTAAGTATTTCTCATTTTATCCTTTCAACAATTCCATTTTAAAGATGAGCAAACTGAGATAGGCGTTAAGTGAGCTTCCAAGGGTCACACACGTAGTACCTGAACACATACTGCAATTCTGGTCTTTCTGGTTCCAGATACCAGTCTCTATCCACTGTTTCTCCTAGACGTTGCTTATTTAAAATGGTGAGCCACATTCTCTCATTTCTTTGAGGCACAGGATTATGGGAATAGAATAGTGAATATATATATATATACACACACAGATATATATGGTTTTTTTATACCTTGATTAATTTTTCTGAATTTTTGTTCTTCCTTTGTATTCTTTGGTATAAAAGATGGTTTGCTGGGAGGTAAAGGGAGGAAGGATACATTAAAAATGTAGGAAACATAAACCAAAAGACATCAATTATTTTTTTAAATGGTGAATCAACCAAATTATCACCTTATTCATTCCCTTGGCCCAAACTACCTTGAACAAAGAGAAATTTGGTGTAGTTCCAGTTATTCAAAGGTCTGTCATATAGAAAAGTAAACATACTTGTTCTTCTTGGTCATAGAGAATAGAAATAATAACTGTCTAGGGCCTGATTTGAACCATATCTGGGAAAAAGTTGCTGAGAAGTAGACTTTCCCTTGGATAGAATAAACTTTTCCTGTAAGAAGAATGGACTGCCTTGGCAAACGAGTTTCCAATTTTTTCAGGTTGCCAGAGGAGGAATATAAATAAAGGGATTCATGCTCAAGTATATTATAGTAGAAAAATGCTAAGCCTAACCTCCAATATTATGTGATTCTGCAGAGGAGGAAAGGAGGAAAGAAATTTTATAGTGCCTACTATGTGACAGGTACCAGACTAAGTGCTTTATAAAAATTATCTCATTTGATTCTTAAAACACTGCTGAGAGGTAAGTGCTATTCATGTTATCAGGATGCCATGTTGTGATAGAAAGACTGTTGGATTTGGAATCAGAAGACCTGAGTTCAAATCCCAGTTCTGGCACTTCCAACCTAGTATGATTTTGGGCAAGTCACAAGCCCCCAGGCCATTGTTTTCCACATCTATAAAATAAAAGGGTTGTATTTGGTGATCTCAAAAAATTTTTTAGACCTAAATCTATAATCAGCAACTTGATTTGATGAGTCCCATGATTACACAGAAAGATTGTCTAGTTTCAGCTTTAAAACTATGAGTCTATGAACTACATATATACATATCGCAACTGTTGTTCCCTGTGTATGCAAAACCATGATCTCTCATGGTACATAAAGTGCTTTTTCATGTTTCCTGAGACATCGGGTTTGTTTGCCTCTGTATTTGTTAGTATTTTAGAAGAAATCTAAGAAACAGTTCTGTGTTCTGTCTCATTCAGCTTTTCATGAAAATGAATGAAAACTCTCTGTGTCATTCAGGTCAGCCTTTGCAATACCTGTTTCTTCAGGAGAACCCTGGGCCAGACCTGAGAGGCCCTGAGTTGCCAGCCCTCTTGATCTCAGTGGTGCTATCAGCCCTCCCTTCCTTTGATTGTTGCTAATGGAACCACACACCTTTAGGCCCTACATGATTAAAAAAAAAAAAAGTAGCAACACTATCAGAAGTGTAGCCTCTTCTCTTATCTGGACAATGATCAATTACCATGGAAAAATTTGCAAACCCATTTCAAAATGAAACAGATCTAAGTGATAGCTCCGCCCCCATGATGTTTCAAGGGTGATAAAACCTGCTGGTTAGATTCTTTTGATTCATTTTTGCATACAGAAAAAAAAACAAAACAAAACCCACCACTACCACCACCATCTCCAACTTTATTGAGCATATCATGTGAAGAGTCCTATTTTAGATTTTGTAGAAAATGGTAGAAAAACAGAAGAGCTGAGCCCCATCCAGAGACCACTTACTATCATGAGAGTTAGATGGGATATACATATGATCTAATTAAAGGATAAAACGGTATGTAATTGAATGCTGGATTGTGTGGTTTGGAATAAATTCAGATGTCTCATTGGTATAGTAGAAAGGAATCTAGATTTGGAAATTTTTAAAAATTGATAACTATTTCACTGTAATTAATTTCCTTTGTATTGCTGTATTTTATGTTATGGATTTAAAAATAATTTGATAAAGAGTCCATAGGCTTTGTCAGACTGGCAAAGGGATCCTTGACACAATGAGGGGAAGAGCTCCTTAACTGGATCATCTCTCTCTTTGTCTGTCTCTGTATTTGGGGTTGTGACTTACCCAGGGTTACACAGAGTAAGTGTCTCAGGCCAGACCTGAACTCAGGTCTTCCTGACTCCAGGGTCACTGCTCTATCCACTGCACCACCTTGCTGCCCCTCTATCATCTCTAAGTTACCTTTTAGGCTGAAAGAGCTGTGATTCTATGATCTGGTGACGGCAGCTAGACTTTAGGCAATCTCTATTATCAGTAGTGTTCTTAATGTGACATCTGAACCTGCATGTTAAAAAATAAATTAATAAAATGCTGTCAATGGAGACAACCTTTGAACAATAAGCAACAAAATGATTTATATATATGACATATATACATATATTTATATAAGCACATGGTATTACTCCCAGTAGAATGTAAGCCCTCTGAAGGCAAGAATCGTTTCATTTTTGTCTTTTTAGTCTCAGTTTTTAGCATGGTGCCTACCAGAGAATAGTTTCTTAAATACTTGCTAATTGATAAATTAAATGATTGATCATAGTAGTGGAGATTAGAAGTGGTGTTTAGCTCAGTGGAATCTAGGTTTTCTGATAGAAGAAAACTGTTTTCTGAAAGTCTTCTGTCACTGGCAACACTGCGATAGAATATCCTGGCAGTTTGCACTGTTACTTGTTGCTCACAGATCAGTGTTTTTGCTGCCAGAGATGCTTTGGGGAAAAGAAACCAGTTGGCAAAACTTTGAATTGGCCATTCTTTTTCTTGATGGTTTTGTAGAAAGGCATCCATATTACTTAGCTCTGACACAGCTCTCATACCTATACCTTTTTTACTTTACTTTTATGGAAATGATAAAAATAGGAAATGGGAATAAGTTGGAATCAGACACTTTTTTCAAAAGGCAGTGTAGTATCATGAAAATAATGCCAGATTTGCAGAGAGAGGCCCTGAATTCAAATCTACTGTTTATCATCTGTGAGACCCTGGGCAAAGCACAAAGCTCTTGGCTGTTGACCTCAGTTTTATCTTAAAAGTAAGAGGAACGAACTAAGGAATCTCTCATATCCCTATCAACCCATAACAATGCAAGTGGAATTAGCCTTATTCTTCCAGGCATGAGAATGCAGAAATATGATCAATGGTTACAAATTGCAGAGAGATGTATGTAAACTTGTTATAACAAAAACAAACAAACAAAACCCTACCAAACAACTAGAGCTATTCAAAAAGTAGAATGGGAAGACTCAGGAGATAGAGTTCTCCTTTATCAGAGGTCTTTAAGAAAAGTAAACTATTACTCTTTGGGAAGTTGGTGAATGGGTTAACTCAATGATCTCTGAGCTATCATCCAATTCTGAGATTTTTCAATGAATTGAAAACTTATAACAATATCCTGACAACAACTGGTCATGCAGCCTTTGTAGATTCCCAATGATCATTTAATTATTAACTCTAAAGGCAACCCAATCCCACTGGATGGATAGTTCATTCTCAGGCATCCTGGAATCCCAAACTGGGGCAATGACTATGATATAGTAGATAGTGAACATATATTCAACATAGACTATTTAAATATTTACAGGCTTTTGGTTATATTAAGAATTCAGAATCTTTAATATAGCTGTGTGAATAATTCAGGGCCAAATTTCAGTTCATGGGAAAATATATCTATCCAAAATACCTCACTTTCCATTAAGTAACCAAGCAATGGTTGAAACCAAAGAGGCTAGGTAAGGCTTCATGAAAGAGCCCCAAAGAATAGGTAGGATTTGCATAGGTACAGCTGATTATTTCTCCAAATGCACCAGTTTACTGAGATATCTGAAAGAAGCTTTAAAAGAAATTAATTTTAGGGCATATGCCCTATCTCATCCTCATTCTGGGTACACAGTGGCTTGAGTACCCCTTCTACCACAGCTGACACGTATTGTTTCAGGAGATGATTGTTCAAATCCTCTAAGTGTTCATTGATTTTGGAATGTTTACCTAAGAAGTTGCCATTTAACAGAATGTGGAAATACTTCTTTAAACATGGCACCATTATCTGAGAGGATAGCAAAACCATGACTGACAAAAAAGGATAGAGATTGGTGGAGAGCTGTTCTCTAGGAGCTCTTGGAATTTGATTAAAAGCCAATAGGCTCATATCTAATAAACATACCCTTTGAATTCCACCTTGTAATTCTGAGATAGCTGCATGAAAATAGGTATCAAAGTAGCCCTGCACAGTCTATGGAGACTGTAAGACACCTTGGGATGTATTTCACTATTTCCTTGACTAATGTCTCTAAGAGGACTTGTTAATCTCAGCAATGATCAAAAGGCTATTAAAGATGAAGCTGTGCTAACCTTTTCAAAAATTAGGAGAGCGTGACTACAACTGAAACGACAATAGCTTCCTGGAGAGTCACTCATACAGGTGAAAGATCGTCCTATCCAGACAGGAGTAATGGATGCATTATTTATATAAAATGTCTTGGGTCTGCATGAAAGATGAAATTCCTGTCTGGGAAGTGCCTTTCTCAGCAGGATTATATTAGTTAATGTGCACAAAAGAATGAGGGAAGCCTTTGCATTTCCATAAACTATGAATAGAAACAGGAGGGATGAATATATCATCATTTCCCTTTACCTTTTCAATGTATGCTGGGTGTCTGGCACTATGTTGTCAACAAATTAAAATAGGAATAAAAATAATGGTTGATCCCCAGGTTAGTATTATAGAATCATTGAATAGCTACTTAATTTGCTAATCTCATTCCTTATAGTAAGCATTATTTTAAATTTCTATTCAGTATAAGAACTGGACAAATCATCTCTGATTTTCATGAGTTTTTTCATCTATAAAATGGGGGTATTAACACCTGTATTACCTACCTTACAGACATCTCTTTTGTAGTCATACTATTCCTATCAGGAAATGGAGATGGAGATGGAGTCAGAGTCTCAGTTTCAGGAAGTATTCAGTTCAAGTCACACCTCTGACCTATGTTCCCGTTTGATCTCAGAAAAGTCATTTAACCTTTAGAGGTTATCAGGCAGCTCTCTGAAACCATACATGGCAGGGGAGGTGAGAATGATTTGTACTGGTGGAGGGAATTCTTCACCTGAATCTTCTTACTCTGATAATTCTTATTCTGGAATAGATTGCATAACATGGGAGTATGGCATGCCAACATGGAAGAAGGTGCAGTGCTCTATGAGCAAAGCAGAATGCAGGTACTCAAAAGAAATTCAAGATGCACTAATTTAGAGACATTTGCACACCAAATATTCATATGGACTATTTGTGCCCAAATAGAGCCTTCTGATCAGCCACAGTTTGGCACATTGTACCTTAACTCCTACATAGTGATGTCATTGTGGTCCTCTTCAAGTACAAAGGACCACAACCAACCCTACAGTCAACCAACTCTGATGATGAAATCACAGATCCAGTTAAAAAAAAAAAAGACCCTATCTTACAATCAAATGCATAGAAAGAGCTTAGAATACCCTTAAGTGCTATGCAAATAGAAATTATTTTTATTGTCTCTTGAAAATCTACATATGGTAACTTTTTAAAATACTAGGAGATATTGTTATTTAAAAGAATTCTATAATGATCTTTGTGAAGTGAAGAAATTCAAGATGACTAATGGTCACATAAATCTAGAACCTTGTATGAAAATATATATTGATTATGTAAATGATGTATTGTTAAATAGCTGCTTACTAATTTATAAATTTTTATAGTCAACTTTCACATATTTTGTTTTCTAAAATAGAACATACTTTGCTTTTATATCTCTATAATGCCCATATTTTGATATCCCATGGATCTCTTTAATGTAAGATATAACATATTTTTTTCCTTTGAGGATAACAAAAGGTAGCTAATGGATATTACTCTGAGATTAAGATTTGGTTTGACATGTATTTCTCAGAGAAAAACAGTCAAAACATGATAGGACTTATGAGAAACAAACAAACAAACCAACAAACAAAAAGAACAGAGCTTATGTAATGGCAGGACTGGCTAATGAGGATCTAGTTCAGGAAGAACAACTCAGCATGCTCTGAGGTTTTGACCCATACTGGGTAAGAAAGCAAAGAGCAAACAGTAATTAAGCCAACAACATATGCACACACACACACACACATATACACATGTATTTATGCCCACTCACTCATATATATGCATATATTTGCACACCTCATGTTATACCCATGTATACTTTGTATTATGGATGGACACACAATATGGGTAGAAAGATTTAGACCCAGAGTCAAGAGGTTTCCGGATTAAAATTTTGCCTCTACAGCCACCAGACTTGTCTGGGTTGACTCATTTCTAAAGCATGAATAATAATGATTGCCACACTGACATCAGAGATATTTTTCTTGGTGCCATTCTGTTCCTTGCTGTTCAGAGAGACCTCTGGGGTTTTTTGAGTGTCTCTCCTTCCCATCTAGTAACAATATGCTTAATGTCTAATTGGTTTTGCTTATATTTTTAAAGCATAAACTAGAGGAATCTTGACATATCAATTCTTCCATTGTCATGAAGGACACCTATAACATTAATAAGTGAATTTATCTCAATGATTATGTGGTTTCTGTTAAGCACCATTCTGGAATTAACTTCCCAGACATTACTCAACTATGTCATACAAACACCCACAACAGGATCTTTCTTACCAACCAGAGCTCACATTTACATTTCATTTTGAAGTTTGCCAAGTGCTTTATATATTTTGTCTCATTTAATCCTCACAACAATCCTGAGAGATAGGTGGTATTAATATCCTTTTGGAAGGAAACTAAGGTCAACCTATGTTATGTGATTTGCTGAGACTCACAAAGCAAGTAAATGTCTTAGGCAGAATTCATGGAAAGTGTAGTGACTACATAATGCATCCTATAAAAATAGTTGCTGTTAAGACCTCAAAGCACTTTCCTAAGGTGGTCTAGTCCAGGGCCTCCCAAGTGATTTTGAAGCTTCACCCACATAACTGGATAATCAGCTCCCCCTGGTACTCTTTTCTCAATAACTGTCATCCTGGGAGGCTGTTGGACAAAATTTTTTTTGTTTTTTTTTCTTTTACACAATCAATCAACCAACAAGCATTTTTAATGACTTCTATGTTCCAGCACTGTTTTGGGAGCTAGAGGTATATTAACAAAATTAAAACCATTCCGGCTTTCAAGAAGCTTGAAATTTGAAATTTCCTATCACAGTCAAGGGTACCAGCATCCTCAAATCACTTAGGCCTGGGTTTCATCTTTTTTGTCATCCTTGACAACTCGCTCTCACCCCACACATACAATCTGAAGCCAGATCTTGTGCTTTCTACCTTTGTGGCATGCCTTAGATGGTGCCCTGCTCTCCACTCAAATGGCCACCATGGTGAAGCAGGACCTTGTCACCTCCTACCATGGAGCCTTTTGCCATGGCCTGATGGTTGGTATCTGTACCCTAAGTGTCTCCTTGATCCAGTTCATGCTCCTCACAGCTGCCAAAAAGATGATAAAAGCTAAATAGCACTCCCTATTCTGTCTACTCCAGTCTTTTCCTATTACCCCCAGGACTAGATAGGAAGTCTTCTGTTTGACCCTTAAAACCCTTCACAACCTGGACCCCCCTCTTCTTTCCAGTTTTCTTACTTTACTCTCTTCCATCTATACTATCATCCAGATAACCCAGGGATAGGCTTTCCTGAATACATGACGCTTGGCTTCCTTTCTCTGTGCCTCTCTTTTGGCTGTCTCCCAAGCCCAGAATTCTCTCTCTCTCTTTCTCTTGCTCTCCTACCTTCCCTGGCTTCCTTCAAGACTTAATTCTACTCTTATTTTCTGCAGGAATCTATTTTCTGTCTCCCTCCACTCTTAGTGCTTTCCCTCTGAGATCAGCTCCCATTTACATTGTATTTATCTTGTAGGTACAATTATTTTTTGTAGGCTATTACCATTAGAATATGAGCTTGCTGGGAGCAGATACCATGTTTTTGCCTTTTCTTTGTATCCCCCAGTGCTTAGTGTAGTACTTGCCATTTAATAAACCACTTAATATCTTCTTGTTGACTGACTAAAGGAAGATAACTCCATATATAGGTATAAACATACTATGCACAAAATAAAGAACAGGCAATTTGGAGAGAGAAGGCACTAGCAGTTAAGGCTGTCAGGAAAGATGTCACAAAGAACTTCGTGCTTCACCTAAGTCTTGTTGGTAGTGAGGGCTTCTTCCAGCTGCAGGTGATAAGGGAATGAGTGCATTCTTGGTATGGTTGATGGAATGCCCTCTGCAGGAGCCACAATAAGGCCAGTTTGGCTGGATTGTAAAGTGTGGAAAGATAGAAGCCAGATGGTTCAGGGCTTTAAAAGCCCAAAAGTTTATAGAGCTAGAAAAAATAGTAACAAAATTTATTTGGAAGAACAAATGGTCCAGAATATCAAGGGAATTAATGAAAAGAAATGCTAGGAAAGGTGGACTAGCTATAACAGATTTTATTCTGTATTATAAAGCAGAAGTCATCAAAACTACTTGGTAGTGGCTGAGCAATAGAGTAGTGGATCAATGGAATAGATTGGGCGCACGAGATTGAGCAATCAATGAGTATAGTAATCTATTGTTTGATAAACTCAAAGACCCCAGTTTTTGGGATAAGAAAGCACTATTTGACAAAAACTGCTGGGAAAACTGGAACATAGTATGGCAGAAACTAGGCATAGACCATTATCTAACACTGTATACCAAAATCAAGTCTAAATGGGTGCATGATCTAGGGATAAAGGATGATACTGTAAGCAATCTTGGAAAGCAAGGAATAGTTTACCTGTCAGATTTGTGGAGAGGGAAAGACTATGACCAAACAAGAATTAGAGAACAATGTAAAATGCAAAATGGATAATTTTGATTACATTAAATTGAAAAAGCTTCTGTACAAACAAAGCTAATGTAACCAAGATTAAGAGGGAGGTGGGAAATTTTACAACCTAGGTCTCTGATAAAGGACTCATTTCTAAAATATACAGAGAATTGAGTCAACTCTATAAGAATACAAGTCGTTCCCCAATTGATAAATGGTCAAAAGATATGAACATGCAGTTTTCAGAGAAAGAAATTAAAGATATCTATAAGGATATGAAGAAATGCTCTAAATCACTATTGATTAGAGAAATGCAAATCAAAACAACTCTGAGGTACCACATCTCACCAGTCATATTGGCTAAGATGACAAAACAGGAAAATGACAAATGCTGGGGAGGATGTCGGCAAATTGGAACACTAATGCATTGCTGGTGGAGTTGTGAACTGATCCAACCATTCTGGAGAGCAATCTGGACTTATGCCCAAAGGCTATAAATAATTTCATACCCTTTGACCCAGTCATACCACTTCTAGGGTTATATCCCAAAGAGATCATAGAAGTGGGAGGAAGACCCATATGTATAAAAATATTTATAGCAACTCTTTTTGTGGTTGTAAAGAATTAGAAATTAAGGGGGTGCCCATCAGTTGGAGAATGGCTGAACAAGTTGGGGTAAATGCATGCAATGGAATACTATTGTGCCATAAGAAACGAGGAGCAGATGGACTTCATATTTGCCTGGAGAAGCTTATACAAACTGATGCTGAGTGAGAAGAGTAGAACCAGGAGAAATATGTACACAATCACAGACACAACATATGTGTGATGACCAAGTATAATAGACTGGACTCTTCCCAGCAATGCATTGATATAAATCAATCCCAAAAGACTCATGATGGAGAGAGATGTATATACCCAGAAAAAGAACTAGAAAGAACTGAGTTTGAATCCTGATTGAAGCAAACTACTTGATCTTTTTCTTTTTCTTGTTTGGTTTTATTTCCTCTTTACCATTTTTCATTCCATCTAGTACAATCTGCCTTTGTAACCTGACTAATGTGTAACTTGAAAGTATTTGCAGATCCTATATTGGATTGTATGCCATCATGGGGGTGGGGGTGGAGGAGAGGGAGGGAAAGAAAATTTGAAACTCAAGGAATTGTGGAGTTGAATCTTGTAAACTAAAAGTCAACAAACAAATTAATAAAGACAAAAAATAATTTAAAAAAAAGCCCCAAAGAAAAGTTTATATTTGATCCTAGAAGCAAAAGGCAGTCACTGGAGCTTATTTAATGAGTGAGTGACAAGGTCAGACCTACCTTTAAGGAAAAGCACTTTGGCAGATGAGTGGAGAATGGATTGGAATGGAGAGAAGCAGGGAGACCAGTTAGGAGATGATTTCACGAATGTAGGCAAAAGCTGGTAAGATTCTATACTGAGATGAAGTTGTGTGAGTAGACAGAAGGGGTTAGATTTGAGGGAAGTTGAAAGGGCAGAAATTTTAAAAATATATTATCTGATGTAGAATGAAGGAGGGTGAGATTACAAATGAGAAAACTTTTGCTCAAATGTCTTGTGACTTTCCCAAAGTCACATGGTTTTTAAGTTATAGAGTTGGGACAAAATTACAAAATTTCTTTGACTATCTTCCCTTTATTGGGATCAAGCAAAGATAAGAATATTGCAGTGGCTAATTCTGCTGAATCAAGTGAACTAGGGCCCAGTTTTTATAAATCAGGAATTTCAGCCTGAATGCTCTATTAACCTGGGCAGGATTTCTGGTTCATTTATTCAAAATTAAGAGATTTTTGATCAATTGATAGGTTTTTAGGTGGCCTATGGAGGTGGGAGGGTGGTCAGGATAGAAGATTGAGGTAGACTACCCAGAAGCCAGCACTTGGGCTAGAGAGTAAGATTAAAAGCTATTAAAAAATAGGAGAAAACTTAAAAATACATATCAGAAAACTGAGTTACTGAGAAGAGGAAGAAAATTAGTTAAATTCAACTATCATACTCTGTAGTCCTAATATCAGTTTTAATTGACCTCTATGGTACACATTTTTTATAATAAAATTAAGTATTGGACCTGATTTGCTTTTGCTTCTTGCTGGTTTTGTTTCAAGGATTCATAGATTTAGAGCTGTAAGGAAAGATCTTAGAGGTCATCTAGTCTAATCCCCCCATTAAAGAAAATAAAGAAACTGAGCCCCAGCTGGGTGAAGTGCTGAATTTTGCTTTGGATTTTTGATCAAAAGTATCTAAGCTCCTTTGAAAACCTTCAAGTATTATGTCAACACAAACAATTATTATTATTATTCAACGTTTTTCTAGAAGGCTTTTCTATTCACAAAATCCTCACGGTAGATGTTTCACCCTTTCTACCTTCAATTTTGTTTTATAACTGTAGATGAATGTATGCAAAAGATGAATTTCTGAATAAATTACCTCATAATTCATTAATTTTGAAAGTTTGTATTTTCATGTATTGTGTTTTCTTAAAATAGGGTATGCATTGCCCTACTATATTAGAAAGGCATAGAACAGTGTTTTATCCTCTTATTTTCTTTTCCTTTAAGTTTAAGTAGTAAATCTAATCTTTTTTCTTGCAAAATGTTAACATAAATCATAAATTTTTAAGAGGTTCATAGACCTTAGAGATTATCTATCTAGTCCAGAGCTCTTTAGATGATCTTCAAAGCTGACCTAGCCAGCAGTCCTTGGCATATTCTGTTTTCTGTGGCTTGTAGGCAGCCAAAGCCCCTTTTCCAGCATCCATTTATGCCCCCAGTAATTTTGTCATTATAGAATAAGCAACCTCCCTGCCTCCATCTCATCCTCTCTGCTCAGTGATTTACATTGTTAGCATTCCATTCAAACCTGCTTGATAATCTAAAGACCAAAGGAAATTAAAAGTAGTATCTCTATCAGAAAACTTAGCTGCCCCTTCTCCATTTATATTGCTTTTTTTTTCAGAGATGAGAAAAGTGAAACCGGGTGATGTTTAGTGCCTTGCCCAGATCACATAGTCTCCCCCCTCTCTCCTTCCTTTCTCACCTTCTCATTCCCTAAGGATTCCAGAAAAAGAGGGTTATAAATAACTATATGGCATTTATTCACCCTTAATGAACCTGCACACTATGCTTCAAAGAAATGATCATAAATCAATATTTTAGGACAGTCTTTTTAATTTTTTTTGGAGGGAGTTGGAGAATAGGGCCTATAATCTCATTGGCACAGAAAATTTCCAATGAAGAATTTCCCTCTAACACTTAAGGCTGTTACCTGCTCTGCAATTTATATAGGCTAAAATACTTGATTCTGGAACTGAGAGTTTAAGTGATTTACTCTAGGTGACATAACCAGTATGTGTCAGAGATAAGACCTGAACCCAGAATGCTTTCTGATTCTGAGATTTTCTCTCCATTATACGACACTACTTCTTTTGCTATACATTATTAGTAGATAAATTGCTGTAAATAAAGAATCAATAAATTACTTCATACCTTCCCCATAGAAGGAAACTAATGGTTTAATATTTTAATAAGCACTTATTAAGTATCTATTATATGTCAGGTTCTGTGCTAAGCCCTTTATAATTATTATTTCATTTGATCCTCACAACAATCCTGAGAAGTAGGTGCTATTTTAGCTTATTTTGTACTAGGAAACAGACGAAAAGAGGTTGAATGACTTGGCCGGGGTAACATAGTTATAAGTGTCTGAGGCCAAATTTGAACTCATGTATTCCTCACTCCAAGTTTAGGGCTTTATTTATTATGATATCCAGCTGCTTCTTTTTTTAGCTTCTAAAACACATGGACTCTAAATCAGGGATCCTTTGTTGGGGCTCCTTGGGCCTCCAAGGGACATATGGAGAGATTTCAGGGGGTCTCTGAACTTGGATCAAAAAAAGTACAAATTTATTTTTGCTAAGTTTTGCTTTCCTTTGTAATCTTATATATCTTATATATTTTACTTTACACATTTAAAAACATTATTCTGAAAATGCATCCATCATTTTGCTCTGATTGCTGAAGGTGTCTATTCTCTCTCTCTCTCTCTCTCTCTCTCTCTCTCTCTCTCTCTCTCAAACACACATATACAAACATACTCAAGGTTATAGACTTCCTATTTTGAGAGTTAAGCTGTCTAAACTTATGTGTGCTTGACTCCAACTTAAAGGTTTGGATGAAGGGATGTATAGCACTTGTAGGAATTCTCAGCTTCCTCCAAATAACCTCCAAAGAACATAATATATCAGCTAAATTCAGAGACTTTTATATTTTCAAGTTCTCCTGCACCTGCATCGACCAAATATTATTGCAGGGTTTGCCTTGGTGACAGATGGTTAGGTCACTCTGCTACAAGAGGGCTATAAATATCTCAGAACTGATTAGATACAGATCTTCAAATTAGAAGGGAACAGCAAAATATTTTGCGTAGTCTCTTTATTTGCACTGAGAGCATTCTTTGCCATAGAACAGCTTATTTGTTTGGAACACCTAGGACTATTCATCTTGTACCTGGATAGCAAGCAAAGATGAAAAGGGAATCTCTTAATGGAAAAGAACAAAATAATGAATCTTAATAGCTCACATTTTAGAGTTTTCCCAGAGGTAAAGCATCCAATAATTGAATTATTTAAGATCTACAGAATTTAAGGAGTCTTTCTGTAGATCCTAGAAATCTGAAGGACCTCAGGTAGAAAATATTTAAGTTGTATTTAAGTCAGTGTATTGTTTTGGAACAGAGTAGTAAAGTCTGCTTTTGTTGGTTAACATGGAGGGATGTGAGTTCATGGTAAGTAAAGGCATTGGGATTATCTTTGGCTCTCTAGGATGTCTTAGGTCTCCAAATATGGAACTTTAATGATAAAACCATGTATATAAAAAGATAGGTGACTCAGTTTTCCACAGGATGTATTTAAGTTCATTTGAACAATTATTTAAACACTACTTTAATGTTGTACTGTGCTAGGGTGTGGGGTTACAAAGATTTAAAGGAAAAAAAATGACATGACATTTTCCCTCCAGGAACTTGTCTTTTCATGGGGTTTTGATGTGTGATGCAATGTGGATGAGGTGTGTATATAAATGCCTAAATGTCAATGTAATAAGAAATATATCTTTCATGTAAGATAACTTACTTGAGAAACACAAAGACTAGAATATCCCATTGAGTAAAGTCATAGTAAGAGACTTATAAACATGGTGTGGGAGTTAATCTAGGAATGCTCCCTTGTACAAGTGACTTTTAAGTCCTGTTCTGGATGAAATGGAAGTGCAGCCTGTGATTCCAAGATTTAGCTAGTCTTCTACAGAAGATGACTAGCAGAATGTCATGGTATTTTTGTTGTTCAGTTGCTTCCATTGTGTCCAGGTAAACTTGAGCCCATTTGGGATGATCTTGGCAAAGATACTGGAGTGGTTTGCTATTTCCTTCCCCAGCTCATTTTTACAGATGAGGAATCTGAAGCAAGGAGGTTAAGCAATTTGCTCAGGGTCACACAGATAGTAATTGTTCAAAGCCAGATTTGAATTCAGGAAGAGGAACCTTCCTGACTCTAGGCCCAGCACTTTATCCACTGTGTCACCTAGCTACTTATCATATTCGCTCATGTGAATCCAGTTATAGAACAAAGTATTTTGGTAAACTGTTTTTTACCATAAGTAGAAGACTACTAACTACTGTCAACGTAGATTTATGTTAGTCCATCTTGGATGTAGGCTCTTAAGATGAAAGTGTAGGATATCTCACTTATTTAGTAGTGACTTATTCTAACAAACCAAACTAGCTAGAACACAGCAGAAAACCTTAAAATAGGCCAAAAGAGCATTTGGGCAACCACAATGGATATTGTGAAGTCATTGAATCATGGATTTCGACCCTGAAAGGGGTCCCAGAAATAGTCTAATCTTACTGCTTCACTTACAAATGTGGAAAGTGAGTCCCGGAGAGGCAATGTGATTTTTTCCAAGGTCAAAAAAATACTAGACATGGAATGTGAACCCAGATACTTTGGCTACACATTTACTTCTCTCTGCTTTATACCAACTAATGCCTTCATTCAGAACTTATTTGTTACAAATACATCTAACTAGCTAAAAAGTTTTATTTCTCTAACCCCAAAGAAGATTAGAAGTGGCAAGTTGGAAGTGGTTGGGCAGGACAGCTTCATATGAGTGCACTGGTATCAGCATGAAATGAGATCGGACACTGAGGGAGAAAATGTAAGACAAAAACTAGAGAAAGTAGACGCAAGAATTAAAACAAAACAAAACCATTTTCTTCTAGAAATAGGTAGTGCAGAGGCAAACCAACTAATAAATTGCAGTAGCCACTGATGTCCTCACTGTACAGTGATTAATATTGGTTGCTGGTTTTTGTTTGTTTGTTTGTTTTTGCTTTTTGGAGGAGGGAAGGTAGGGCAATTTGGGGTTAAGTGACTTGCCCAAGGTCACAGGGCTAGTGTTTTTTTTTAGATGTGTGTTAAGTGTTTGAGACCGAATCAGAACTCAGGTCCTCCTGACTCCAGGGCCGGTGCTCTATTCACTGCGCAACCTAGCCACCCCCAGTGATTAATATTGATAATGATGAGTTTGAGTCAATAAAAGGTTGAAATATGTTCAAAACACTACCTTTCCAGTCTTCTTACACCATATGTCTTTTCATGAAGTCTTTGGTTGGTGACATTTGTCTCCTTGCTGCTCCTTGAACAAATACTCCATCTCCCAACTTTGAATATTTTCACTAGCTGGCTGCCGTGGGTGGAATATTCTCTCCTCTTCCCTGGCTTCCTAGTCCCAGCTGAATTCTCACCTTCTATGGAAAGTTTTTTCCTGATCCTTTCAATTCTAAAGCCTCCCACCTGTTGACTATTTCCATTTTATTCTGTTTATACTTTATTTGTACATAGTGGTTTACATGCTGTTATTTTTTCCCCTACCCTCCACCAAATTGTGAGCTTCTCAAGAGCAAAGATGCTCATTTATCTTTCTTTGATTCCCCAGCACCCCACATAGCTCCTGGCTGTAATGGATACTTAATAAATGTTTACTGACTTTCTGCCTGACTAAAGAAGACAAAAAAGTATGTCATATTTAAATTAACTTTCTATCAAAATGGATGAATCAAAAAAATTGACTTTGTATTTGAAAGTATAGTATTATGCCCAAAGGGCTATAAAACCACGCATACCCTTTGACCAAGGTCTTTATCTCAAAAAGATAAAACACAAAAAGAAAAAGGACCTATAGGCAAAAAAATATTTATAGCAGCTCTTTTTAGAGATGGCAAAGAATTAGAGATCAAGGGAATGTCCATCAATTGGGAAATGGCTGAACAAGTTGTATAAGATTGTGATAGAATACTGCTTTAAGATTGTGATAGAATTATTCTGTAAGAAATGACAAGCAGGATACTCTCAGAAAAACCTGTAAAGACTTGCATGAACCATTGCAGAGTGAGATGAGCAGAACCAGGAGGACATTGTGCTCAGTAACAGCAGTGTTGTGTGATGATCTGTTGTGAATGATTTAGCTATTCTCAGCAGCACAATGCTCTAAAACAATTCTGAAGGACTTATGGTGAAACGTGCTATCTATCTCCTGAGAAAGAATTGGTGTAGCTTGAGTATAGATCTAAGATATTGTTTCTTTACTTTGGGTTTTTTTTTTGTTTGTTTGTATGTTTTCTTTCATAGCATGACTTATATAGAAATTTGTTTCACATAGCTAAACATGTAAAACATATGAGATTCCTTGCCTTTTTAATGGGAGGGAAGGAGATAATTTGGAACTCAAAATTTGAAAAGAAGGAATGTTACAATTGTTTTTGCATATAATTGGGAAAAAGAAAGTATCAATTAAAAAAAAAAGTATAGCATTCAGTTACTTTGGAAATTTCATTCATGTGAATTATCTGAATATGGTCTGAGGATGCCACATAAGAGTGGTTGCTGAATCTTGATTCTTCCAGGCAGAAGAAGTGACAACAGGGAAGAAAGTAAGTAAAGGAAAATGAAAGAAATGAAGGAACAGAGGGAAAAACAAACAAATAAACATTGGTATGTTGAGAATAGCTAAAGAATAAATTTTAGAAGAGTCAGGAAAACTGATGCTACCAACAGGATGGGCAGCTGGAAGAAGTTTTTAGGAGTGATATGTTAAGTCAGTTGCAATACTGGAGGAAGCTGGTGAGTTAGAGTATAGAATGCTTTTAGGTGTAAGACTATTACCTGCTTCAAAGCTTAGGAAAATAGTCACTAAAAATAACTTCTTAGTAGGCTAGACTGAATTCTAGTGAATGGTCAGGAAGACATTTGATCTGTTGGGTGATATGAGACAAAGATGTGAATACATGTAGATTGCTACTACCATCAAGGTCTCTTTCTGATGTTAGCCCATGCAAAAATGTACAGCTGACTCCCCTCCTCCCCCCCAAAGATTTGGGGGGGAGGAGGGGACAACATTCTAAATGACAGGAAGATGAGGACCATAAAAGATAATCTGTCACAGACTCATAGCTACCCCCCCTTTTTTTTTGTTTCCTCAGTTGATGTTCACACAAACACAAAAATGTATGAAATCCTTAGACCAGTTCCCCATGGCAACATTACCTCATCTAACATTGATTTGCAGAGAGAACTTCTAAGACTTGTGTGTAGCAAAATTTTGAAAGATATATTGCATCCTCAGGAGTGGTTGCTTGATCACACTATTTTCTTTCTTTCTTTTTTTTTTTGGAGGGAAATTGGGGTTAAGTAACTTGCCCAGGGTCACATGGCTAGGTTTTTGTTTGTGTGTGTGTTAAGTATCCGAGGTCGGATCTGAACTCAGGTCCTTCTGACTCCAGGGCCGATGCTCTACTCACTGCACCACCTAGCCGCCCCAATCACACTATTTTCTACAGTCTACAGAATGCAATTCTTTCTACCCATTTGTAAAACCAAGCATGAGCAACTTTCCAGAGGACTGCTGCTGTGAATAGCTTTCAAGATTCTGATTACATAGTATAGTGAGCTCTATTTATTCAATAACAAATTAGAGCAAAATATTCACAGAAAATCAAGGCAGAGCATTCACAATGTTACAACTTATCACAGAAAATCAAAATATAGCATTTGCCATGTCACAAATCAACAACTTATCATTAAAATGACAACATAGTTTTCACCAAGGTGGACAAATAGTTTTTAAAAAAGTACATTCACTTAGTCAATCACAACATCCTTAATTCAATGACAAAGTACAAAAGTCAAAGTTCTCCACCCCTTAGTCACAAGTAAATCACAATCTTCTCAGTCAGTATACAGTATCCAAGTAAAGTCTTCTTTCAGCTTGACTCAAGGCTGGCTCTCATCTTCCATGGTCTTCCATGCTCCAAGCTCCAACTGTCACCTGGGTTCAAAGGCAGGCAGCTCCCAATTCCTTGTTCAGCTCCTTGTGCAGTTCTTCATCCAATTCCCATACCATATTGAAGTTCCCAGTGTCCAGTCCACTTCAAGTCCTTTACAGTTCTTGTTTCTGGGAAGACAAAGCTTGACAGAGCCACAATAATATTCATTCACATTGCCGGCATCATCATCAATTCACTATCTGCTTGTGATATCAACCCAGACCCACCAACAAGGTCTAAGAACTCAACACAAATCATCAACATAAAAATCAACACAGACCCACAAACAAGGTCCAAGAGGTCAGCACAAATCATCAGTAAAGCCCCAGGACCTTTAAAACCCTCCTCTAGGATTTCTGTAAACATACAACCAGAAAATTATCTTTCAGGGCTTCTAGTAAGGACCCAGAGCTTCTGTACAAAGTATCACAAACAAACAGCAACACAGACAGAGCAAACAGAGTGCTGGGATACCACAAGTTTTTTCCTTCTTGACTCTGCCACCACAAGAGTCCTCTTCTCATTTCTGCTGTCTCTGGCCTGAGCCTCTCCTTATATATGGTCATTAGCTCCCCCTTTCCTGTTTCAGGAGTTCATGAGTTCTAAGGTTCACAAGTTGTGGGGTTCACATGTTCTGTTTTTTAACAGACTTGATACAAGGCTCAAAAGGAACTTGAATTGAAACAAGGTGTTAATTCAATAGCTGAAATAAGGTGTGACCTACTTCTGTGCTTGCCATTGCACCATTCCATTGTGATATTTAATATTTTAATGCTATTGGAAAATGGTATCTGTAAAGCATGGAATACGAATATGTGTGTGTGTGTGAGTGTGTGTGTGTGTGTGTGTATTTGAATATATAAGTTGACTAGGCCATTTCAATCTATTACTAAATGATATTTCTAACCTGCTAATCTGCCCACATTACCCTTCCCCAAGCAGACAATAAACTCCAGTGGCTCCTGATTACCGCCAGGACACAGCATAAAGTTCCATGTTTGACATATGAAATTCTTTACCACTTGGGCCTTTATTACATTTTCTAGTCTTTTTATACTTTACTCCCTTCCACTTATTCTATGATACAGCTACATTTACTTGTGTCCCTCACATGACAAACTAAACCTACCATCATCATGGTTTTGCACTGCCTGTTTCCCATGCTTGGAAAGTTGTCTTTCTCCTTTTTCCCTTAGTTTTCCAGGCTTCCTTTAAGACTGAGCTTGCACCTAACCATTTGTAGGAAGCCTTTCCTGGCACCTTTTTCCAATTTCAGATAACTTTCCATTTACACAGCAAATAGCTTGTGTACAACAGTGTGTTGGAGCTAGTTTATGTTTGTTTGGAGAGCTATTAAATTTTTCAATTTTTCATTTTAAGCATGTACAACTCAGAAATCAGCAAGTACTGAAAATCGGGGCCTGATTGTTTTGCTGATTGTCTAGACTTAAAGTGGTGGAGAAAATGTTAGTAACATAAATTAAACTTTAAAGTTTGTCTTGGACTCATTTTTCTCCCTAGAAAGCCAATTGTTTAATATTTAGCAGTGCACTGCTACTTGCATGAAGTTATTTATTTTATGCACCTCATTTGAAGGTGATCTTTTTGAGCCCAGCTCTTGTCTTTTTTTTCTTTTGTTATATCATCCTTATTTAGCATAGATCCTGGAACATAATGAATACTGATTAAATGCTTACTGACTGACTTATATCTGCAATTACTATTGCTGAATTTTATTTTTCAGTTAGAGAATTCTTGTAGTGTTTTTATTTTCCTGCAATCTGCCTGTAATAGATATTAATGGAGCAGGACACAGGACTAAGAACAATATTAAGATGTGTTGACTCCAAAAAACTGTTTCTTTATTGAGGAATTTGTGGCCTCATATCTTCCTCTTAGACCATGAAGGCCACTAGCATGAAACTTATCAGCATTTTCTCCTACAAAGTAGGTAACAGTGGTACCAGGGTCTGCTGTAAAGACCTCTACAATATGAATCAAGAGAGAGTGGATCATCTAAATTTTTAAGTCTTATTTTCTTTATCTGTGAGATGGATTAATAATATTTGTTTTGAGTTTTCTTCAAAAGGTTATTGTAGGGGCAAAAAATGATATGGTAGATAAGGAGGACAGACATTTACATAGTGTTTTAGAGTTTGTGAAATATTTTACACTTTTTATCTCATTTGAGCCTGACAACAATTTTGTGATGTAGGTGCTGTTATTCTGATTTTATATTTGAGGAAACCAAGTCACAAAAAGGAAGTGACTTGCCCAGGGTCAAAAATTAGTTAAGAATCAAAGGGAGAATTTGAACCTATTTTTTTCTTTTTTTCTGGTTTCAGGCCCAATGCTTTAGTTTCTGTTCAATAATTTTTCTCTCTTCTAGAAGCAAAAGTGTTGGCACAGGAAATGCTATATATGTACAATCATCACCTATTTCATTGATTTGACTGTGCCCTATTGTACAGACACTTTAGAATAGAATTGACTTAGAGTACAGGACAATGCTTTTTGGAGACAACTATTTTAGAAAATTGAGCCTAGAGTTCTGCTATTTCTCCCACTTTTATAGAAGCAGGAGGCTTAGGCTTTGGCTTATCTCTTTCTGCTGTCTTTTCTCAGCAGGGTGGATTTAAAAATCCTTCCCTACTGTTTTCACATCACAATAAAATGGTTATTTCAGTCAGAAGATGAGTTTTTTTCCCCTAGTATTCCTGAATGAGAGAAGACCAGGAAGCATGGCTTCCTACCTACTGCATCCATTTGCTCCACCCCGGGTAGAATAAAAAAAAAAAAAGGTGAAGCAGGTGAGATGCATGAGTAGTGCCCTTCCCTCCCTTTGCACACCCTTCTCTTTTCCCACCTTTTTAGGCACTTTTCAATATCCCCTAAAGTGTCCAATGAGTCAAGGTTTCATTCTCCCTCAAAATGGCTTTTGTTGTTTAAATAGTTCTCTCTCAAGCAGTGGGAAGAAAGGTTTAATAGGCACTTTCTTACTTGCCATCTCCTTCTGAAGGTCCTCATTTTGGTGTTTTTTCACCTTTTTTTAGTTGTTCTTACAGAGAATTGACAAGGCCAATCCAAGGACATGAAACTTATCCAGTTCATTTTTGTTCCTCCCAGGCTAGCTCTGGGCAGAAAGTGTTCTAATCTTTATCATCAGGATTATTACTTTCTCCATTACTTTGGATGAAAGGTACATATGTAAATTCAGAGAGCAGGCCAAAAATTTTCCCAGTGAATGTTTTAAAATATTTATGAATCCTAGAAGCATTTTTCCTTACAAAGAAATTAGTTAAATGTTTCATTCTTGCATCTTATTATGAGCTTTTGGCTTAATGTATTACTTCAGATTATGTAACAACATTTTCCCCCTCTGAAATTTCTTGTTTGTTCATCCAAAGGTAGCTTTGCCTTTCTTGGTGCCATGTCAAAAGGTATATAGCTAAAACAGTTCTGAGGAAGTCAAATGAAAGGAATGTGTTCGCATTTACTGTATTTAAGAGAGAAATGAGAATGGAATCACTGTGATAATAATAGAAACACCACAGGCTCTGGAGTAAGGATACCTATGTTCACATACCACCTCTCTGATATTTACTACTGGGGCAGGTAGGTGGCTCAGTGGATAGAACACTGGGCCTGGAGTCTGGAGTACCTGAATTAAAATCCAGCCTTAGTCACTTACTAGTTGTATGACCCTGGGCAAGTCATTTAACTTCCATCTGCCTCAGTTTTCTCATCTGTAAAATGGGGAAAATAATATAGCCTACTTCCCAGGGTTGCTGTGAGGATCAAATGAGGTAATAATTGTGAAATGCTTAGTATAATGCCTGGCATATGTGACCTCAGACAAGTCACTAAGGCTTCCTGGGTCTTACTTTCTTCACCTATAAAATGAAAAAGTTGGGCTAGATGGACTCTGAGGCATCATCTAATTCTATGATCCCAAGCATAGAGAAAGGCAGAACTTGGAAGCAATACAAATGAAGGCAAACTGTCTACCTGAGAACAGAGATTAAAATGGGGAGAATTCAGAGGACCTAAGATAAATCAGCCAACATTGTCTCTCTGTCCCTGAGATTAAGACTCATTTCCTCTTTTCCTTTGCCTCCCTCATTGACTTCTTTATAGTGGAAGCCAATAATTTGTGCTGAATATGCTCCATAATGCCTGGCAGAATGTGGTTATAAGTATGAAATAAAGTCAATTTCAGTAGTAATAGCTCTTACTTTGGGGTCTTTCTTTGTGTGGAACATCAGGCAGTGAGCTCGTAGTGAATATGGACCCTAGATCATAGGATTAAGTTTCAAAAGTTGAATAAGCTCTGCTTATTAAAGAGAATCAGAATCTTTATAAGAACTGCTCCCTTAGGAGGCTTGCATTGTCCCTGTAAAGGCAATTAAATGGGCCAGCTAGAAAACATTATTCATTTGGACAAAGCAAACTAACAGCTTGCTAGAAAAGAACAGTTCTGGACTGGAGAAACTAATGTTCAGAGTGCTGGAATTCTATCCTTGTTTTTATGAAAGTGTTATATTTATAGCAGCCAAGACACAGAGCAGTTTCAACCTTTCCCAAATTACTTGCATTCTCCTTAGATTGACTCAAGCCAGTATTTTTATTTACTAAACTTTGAGTACACAAACTCTAGAGTTGTAACTAAAGATTTTTCCACAGTGATGCTGGCTAAATAGATGATCTGGGTGTGGAAATATTAGAGGTGTAATATTTCTGCTGAATGAAGGGAAATTTAGTACCCTAGCACTTTTACTTTATGTGAAATATTGGGAAGTAAGAGGATGATACTAAAACTATCAACTAGAAAATTACTTTAGTACTGTAGCATATAATTTTCTCATGCATAACTTTGTAAAGTCAAATAAAAAAAATCTTATAAATCCCTATGGCAAAGGGAAATGAAATTAAAATCCAAGCAAAATTAAATTCTAGAAGATTAATGTTGCCTTTTATGTTTTGATGACAACAATAAACATAATGCAATTTTGCTAACTTATTGCTTTAAATTACAAGTTTATAGCCAACAATGGTGCCATTTTAGCACAGAAAACTAAATGCTTTTGTTTGAGGATCCTGACAGGTAACCTGCAGACTAGTAATGAAGAGGTACTTAACTTGTTAATAGCTTTTATATTGGCTTAAATAAAATTGAAATTGGTTTAAAGTCCTTAGCATGTGCAGAGATTACATGTAAGCCCTATCAATTTATCTTTTAATAGACCTAATGACATATTTTCCTCTACATTTAAGCCTATTTTTCCTTTATGTTTAAATATACTTCTTTGCTAGTGATGTTATCTGTATGTCAATGATCCTAAAAATAACTTGTGATCACTTGGAGGATAGTTATTTCAAGACTTATGAATGATAGGTATTCTATGGTGACAAAAAGTCTTCTAATTGGTTGCTAAGCCAGAAAAACTCTAGAGTTACTGACCTGTAATTGAGTATACTCGTTTCTTTGTGGAGGAGATATATGAATATTTTGATTCTTATTCATATAATTTTGATAATTTTATATTATCAATATTTAAAAATTGCATGGCAGTAATTTTCTAATATACTTCCCTCATGTAACCTTTCCTTATAACAAAGAAAAATAGTTAAGCAAAGTTAGTGAATCAGTCAATAAACATTTAATAAACACCTACTATGTGAGAGGAACTGTATTTTTTACAAAGAAAGGTAAAAAACAGAACCAGTTCTCAAGGAGTTCAGAGCAAAATAGGGGAGCTCCTGCTGTGAATGCATCGAGTGATGCATGCAACATTGTAAGCCCCTCGTCCCATGTGTCGCTCCTTAAAGGAGAGAAATTTGTTCCATTGCTTGTCTTTCAAGACCAAGACTGGTCATTATATTTAATCTAAGTCCAGCTGCTTATTTGAGCTGTTATAATTTATATCAATGTTCTCATGTATATAATTTTCTTGATTCTGGTTTCTTAGCCCTCTGTCAGTTCTTAAAGTCTTCTTATGTTTCTCTGAATTACCTATATTTGTTATTTCATATGGTGTAATAAAATAGTATTATATCTGCAGAGTTTGTTCAGTCATTCTCTAATCCAGGGACACCCACTTTGTTTGCCAGGTTGTTGTCATTTTATTTTATTTTTAGGCTGCATAATGCAAAACCTTGGGAAAAAATAATCTATTTTTTGAAGTCTCATCTTGTTTATCACAATGAAAGAGGTGCTTTTTCTATGCCCACATAATAGTCTTTTCCATTGCAGAATCAGATTCACAACTTGGACAAAGCTTGCTCTGGTTTATGCCTCCATGTGAATAGACATGATACTACTCAGAAATTAAAATGTTCACAGTGCGAGATTTTCATTTCCCTAAAGGAAAGGCTGAAGAAATGAATGAAGACAGGATCTGTATAAAGAGTTGAAACTATGCCAAGAGGAAATTGCGTTTTCCAAAGAAGTCCTCTGTGATGGGGAATACACAAAATACCAGCTAAATAAATCAAAGTCCTATTTCAATGAGCCTATCTGAACAAAAACTACATGGGCCTTGATTCATTACCTAGGAAAGATGAACTGACTCCATGGGGGTTTTTCCAAGGAGTTCAAACTTGATTTTCAGGCTGACTGCTATATCTGATTATTAATGTGCCTTGATAAAGGAGAGAGTTAAAAACACCTCTCTATTCTCCTTATCTTCTTTCTGGAATAAATAAAACAATATTTGCTCAAGCCTCCAGTTACTAATCTTTTTCCATTAAAAAAAGCCCACCAAGATTCAGTTGTTGCTGGGTACTCGGTGTGTTCACTGTAATTCTCCTTAACCTGGCAATTTCAGAGTCAGGAGTGCCTGGTGTATATGTCACCCCCTAGTACGAGTACCTTAGATACCTTGGGAAGCTTCAGCAATTCTTTCTGACAGCAAGGAAACTTTTAGTAGAGCACAGAGATAATTTCCAGTATTGGGCTTTATAAAAGAGTCCTTAGTTTCTGTCCTCAAAAATTTGGCTCCTTGAGTTGACTTTTTCCCGTTTAATCCAGGATGGTGGAGGGGTATGATTTGATAAAACTGGTCCTCTGCCCTTCCACTCCAATAATGAAAGGAAAAATGATCGAGACGTCCTTGAAAGTCTTGAAACACTGAAAAGTTAAGAAGAAATACACCATCCACTTAGCAGCTATTCACTATTTTTGCTCAAGATTTGAGAAGTTGTTTGGTAACAGGCATTGCAGTTTAAAGATCACTCCTCAATCAATTTTGTGATGATACTAATCTCTCTACTCTGGTCAGGTATGGAGTAAGAATTCGTTATTTCTGAGATTTATAAGGCCCAAAATATTTGGTACAGATAAACCTAGCTAGAGGGATAGCTGTATCTCAAGGCTACACTTCAACCCAATAGTGCCCCATAGGTCCTAGACGTTGGGAAAAATTAAATGTTACTTGTTAAGTATTTACTACTGGACTCTTGGAATTTATTTCACATTTTGGACCCAAAAATATGGAGGGGGGAATAAACCCAGGAATATCTGCCTTCTCAGAAAGCATGTAGTAATTTTAACTCTCAGTTTGTATATGATCCCATAAAATTTATACGGGAAGAAATTAAATGTATAAAATGATTTATAGGTGGATTAAAAAAGCTTGCAAGTTTGGGGTTTCATACATCTTCATGAAAACTGTTATAAATCTCTGTAAGCTAAATTGCTTATCCAAGTTCTACAGAAACAGCATAAACAGAGCAAGCAATTATCTGTAATAAACTTTTTCTTTAATACTGTGGCAATCCCATTTTTGTAAGGTACATGTCATAATTTATCTTGTGTGGTGTCATAGTCAGATATTGTATACGTCCCACGTGTTTTGTTTTTCTTTTTTTCTGATTGTGCAGAAACTTTAGCCACTGTGGGCAAGTCAATCCAGTCGTAAAATAGAAAGCAAAGTGCTAGCTAGCATGACTGAAATCATCGGCATCTCCAGTCTGTCTATGGGGAGCCATCAAGTTTTTACGAGCATTCTCCAGTCTTCTAGGATATAATACTAATAGATAATGTCTCACAACAATCTGTCCCACATGTAATATTAGAAGAATTAATGAAATAAGTTCTTGTTTACATCTAGTATTTGAAAGAGAATTATTGAAACAGCAAAATGCCACATCAGAGACACTCAGGTAAATATTCAACCTAGATAACTAAAAGTTAATTACAACCAGTAAATGATCATTTCTTATTTTAATTACATTTTAAATTTTTCTCAAAATGGTACAATAACTTTAATGCTGTAATTTAATTGTCCTCCATGGACCAAAAGCTAGAAAATTTGGGAAATTAATCTAAAAATGTCTTTTTTGGGGTAGTGGGAGAAGTTTAAAGTAATTTAAAGGGTTTTAAAAATTTAAAAATAGGTTTGTAATAATAGCTTTTAAAACTATCACCTATATTTCTTCTGATATTGTTCCTCATCTACCTCTCCTTTCATAATATCTACAAATATGCCTATGTCTCCCACATATACAGGGCACCCCTATATGCCATGGAATGTGTGCACCAGATTAAAGATACTACATCCAATCACAATCATATGTAGTTCATTAACCCCCATAGATTTTTTTACTTCTTTATTTAGTCAGAGGACACAATTTGTTCAAAACAAAGGAATTCAGTGAAATAGCTAAGTAAAAAATAAAGTTGCAATAAATCTATATGTCTCTATATAAACTTAGCACAATGTACATAATTAATTAAACATTGCTATTTGAGAGATAATAGGTTTCTTGGTAAGGTCAAAGGATTATACTTAAAAACTATATAAAATTCTACATTATTAGAGACAGCACAGTGTAGAGCACTGATCTTGGAGTGAAAGTCCTAGGTTCAAATTTTGCCTTAGATATTATGAACCTATATTACCTTTGTCATACCTCTTTCCTCATCCTTAAAATGAAAGAGTTGCAGTTTAAAGATCTCTAAGAATCCTCCCAGTTTTAAATCTATAATACTATTTACTGGACAAATATCATTGTCTTCGAAGTGTTGTAAACATTTTTAATTTTAATATGTAGCTTTTAAAAGTTATATTCAAGAGATGAATGATGGGGATTTATTTAATCTCCCCAAATATATGTGAGGAGAAGAGATAAAGCATTTAAGTAGAGGAGTTGGCCTTGGTTATGAGAAAAAACATTTCCTCCTAGATTGGAATAGAGGTGAAAAAATAGAGATAATGTCAAGGAAGTTTTGAAATATAAGGTAAGGTAAAAAAAGGGAGTTCAGAGGGGATAGCTTCTATTTTCTCAGTAAAATCTGAGGCAAGGTTCTATGTTCAAAGAGAAGGGAGAGGGGGAGTATAGGATACTTGAGAAGAAACGAGAAAGGTCTAAACAATTGCTGTTTGAAGGAATCAATTTAGGGAAGAGTAATATAATTTCCTTGATAATGAGAGTAAAGATTAGATAACATAAATTTGTAGTAAAACCAGATGTAAGTTGAATATATAATCAAATTAGGAGGCCTTTGTGAAAAGCAGCAGCAATTTAGATATTAGTAGTAAAACTAGATTTGTGCTACAAATTTAAAACAAAGCTACAATGTTAACTATTGCTAAAGGAAACAAATAAAAATATAAGGCATATTTCCTAATCCCAAGGCATTTCCACCTCCTGCCATGGTCTCCAAAGTGGAGGTAAGATATGGTAAGACCTCAAGGTGTGTGAAATTCCCCCATGATCAACCAGTGAATTGGAGGGTGGTTAGGGTAGGAAAATGTATTGTATCTCACCCTCTTGAATATAACCAGTTGTGGGTCTTTTTCCCAATACAATCATACCTATTCTTTGCATATTAAATGCCAAGAATCCCTCCCTTCCAATTGCATTCTCTTACATTACTGAGCAAGCTTCCCATTTCTTCACACTTATTACTTCAGAGAAATTATGATTTGACCTGAGCTGTGAAGGTGCTCCTGGGGAAATCCTCCCACTTTATCCTCTCCCCATGTACCCAGATCACATCATGACCATGGCTGGCAACTCTTAGAGGGAATGCTTGGCACTCTGGGCTGCTGACCTGTGAGTATGATTCCTGTCACGCTTCTGCCCTTTCATTTTTGGTTGGACAGAGCAGGTGACATAGGATGAGTAGGCATGGAAGAATTGTGATGTTCATCATAGATCTCACCTTTGTGGATCAAACCCATTACTCTTCTGAACTGCTCTATTTCTGGCAAGGTTAACACCACCTTTCTAATTCGCTCTGTTCCTAGACTTTGTGTTATCCCTGACTCCTCATTTTCACTAACCCTACATATGCAGGCTATTGCCAAATCTTGTTATTTCTATGTCTACATTATCCCTGGCATTGTCTCCTTGTCTTCACTTATCTGGAAAATATCTTAGTTCTGACTCTCACCACCTCTAAATTACTGCAAAAAGCCTCTCTGAGTCAAGTCTGTTTCATTCTGCAAACTATCCTATATAGACCTGCCAAAATGATTTTCCTAAAGCATAGTTCTACCATGTCACTCTCATACTCATAGTGGTTCCCTGTTACTTCTTGTATAAAATATAACTCCTCTGCTTTATTTTCTCATCACTTCATAACCTAACCCCAATCAACTCTTACTGCACTAGTATGTTACTCCCTTTCTTTTACTGTAAAGTCCAGTCTAGCTGTCCTAGCTATTTCTCACATTCATTCAAAAGAAAAGAAAACAAAAATTATACCACATGAAAATAGGAACAGTAAATTAAGATCTGATATCATCCATTAAGCCAAATCAATTACTCAATCAATATCTGATAAAAATTTGTACTAGATTCTGGGGACACAAAGGCACAAAATGAAATAGTCCATGATTTTAAGAAACTTACATTGTATTGTGGGAGGACAGTATGCATGTATGGACCCATATTTACATCTACATATGCATACACACACACACACACACACACACACACACACACACACACACACATATATATATATATATATAGGTATACAGAATAAACTCAAGATACATATAAAATAGTTAAGTATGAAATGGTTAATAAGGGCAGGCACTTGCACTTGCAGAGATCAGGCAGAGAAGGTTCATGTAGAAGTTGGTACTTAAACTGCACCTTGAAGTTAGAGTTTCTATGAGGTGAAGTTGAGAAGGGAGTAAATTCCAGGCATGGAGAACAGCCAGTGCAAAGACATGGAGACTGGAGATGTAGTATTCTCCCCTGCTTCAAGTTTCTCTTTGCTCCAATCCATTTTGCACTCAGCTGCCAAAGTGATTTTCCTTGATATCAATTCTGAACATGTCATCTCCCTACTCAACTCCAGTGACTTCCCAATAACATCCCAATGTTAAAACCCTCTCATTGGCACTTAAAGCCCTTCATAGCATGCCCCACCTTTCTTTTCTGGTTTTCTTACTTGACTCCTCTCCACATAGTCTGTGGTCCAGTTATACTGGTCTATTTTCTGATCCTCACACCTGGTACTCCATCCCCCTTGACTCCATGAATATTTCTTTCTCCCTCCCTCCCTCCCTTTCTGTCTTTGTTTCTCTCTCGCCCTCTTGCTTTCTTTCTCTCTCTCTCTCTCTCTCTCTCTCTCTCTCTCTCTCTCTCTCTCTCCGTTTCTTCCTTCCTTTTTCTTTCTTTCTTTCTTTCTTTCTTTCTTTCTTTCTTTCTTTCTCTCTCTTTCTCTCTCTCCCTCTCTCTCTCCCTTCCTTCCTTCCTTTGTATAAGCTGTGAACTTCCTGCCAGGCACTGTAACATCTACCTCCTGGTTTCCTTCAAGACATCTCAAATCCTACTTTCTGCAGGAGGTCTTTCACCTTCTCCCCTCCCATCTCACTTCCTAGTATCTTCTGTTCCCATGTTACCTCTCGTCTACATCCCATTTGTGTATATATCATGCATGTCCTTAATATTTTTCTTTTTTTCCTTAATATTTTTCATAAGTGTCTCTCCTATTATAATATAAACTTTTTGAGAACAAGGACAAACACTTTGTCTTTCTTTATATCCTTAGCACAGTGCTTGGCAGATAGTAAGAACTAAATAAATGCTTATTGACTGACTGAGTTTATTTTTTATAAGAAGTAGCACTGAAGATTTTGGACTAGGTGCATGACATGTCCAGATATGTATCTAAGGAAAATCAACTTTGGCAAATATATAGAGAACAGTTTTCAGTAAGGAGAGATTTGAAGCAGGGAAACAATTACAAGGCTATTTCAATAGTCTAGGCAAGAGGCAATGAGGGCCTGGACTCAGGTCATAACCATCTGAGTACAGAGCATGAGATAAATACAAGAGATTTGTGAATGTAGAAACAGCAAGCTTTGGCAATTGATATGTGGGTTGCAAGAGAGTTAGGAGTTTAGGTTAATACTGCAATTATGAATACGAGACCCTTGTTTCAACAGAAACAAGGAAGTTTGGAAGAGGAGAGGACTTCGGGAAAACAATGAGAAATGCATTTATATCAAAAACATTCTCATGAGTTGAAGTTAGAGATAGTATACTTTGGCCCTGTGTTTTTATGTGTCTACGAATTCTTACACATGGGGAAACATGATTCTTGCTGAAAAGTTATTGTATTCATTGACTGTTAACTATGACCTATGATTCAATTAGAATACTGGATACCTTAAAATGACAAGGTTATCTTAAAAATTAAATTTACCTGCTTGGTAAGCTTCATTAGTTAAAATTAATTGAATAATTACTAACAAAAATTATTGTTGTTATTTCCACTTGGACTCTGCTCCTCTTGCTGTTCTCTCTAAACCAGACCACAGAGACCAGGTCTGAGAAGATCAAAGCCATTAGGTTTTGCCTGTTCTGGAAGCATGCAGCCCCATTTTCACCATGGTCATTTCTACCCTTTCTCTCCTTTTCCTTTCTTGAGCTTTTTCTATCCCTTTCTCCAAGTATTTAAATCAATAATACCATTGCCTCTTGAAAAAACATGTCAACTGACTGTCTTATTGTTCAACCATCATCTTTGTGACTTTCCATAACATAATTTCTTTCTCTGGTGACTCTCCTATCTGTATTCCCTTTCTCATGAGACTGTAAACTTTTTGAGTTCAGGGTTTTTCTCATTTTTCTATTTCTATTCTCAGCACTTAGTGCAAGGCATGTATTATTCAAATCTTTGATCTCAGCCCAAATGACTTTCACAACAGTAAAGCATATCCAATCATATTGCTGCCAATAAAATCATTGTTTATTTTATTTTTTTGCTTTTTGGAAGGGCAATTGGGGGTAAGTGACTTGCCCAAGGTCACATGACTAGTAAGTGTTATGTGTCTGAGGCCAGATTTGAACTCAGGTCCTCCTGACTCCAGGGCTGGTGCTCTATCCACGGTGCCACATAGGCATCCCCAATAAAAACATTGTTACTCATGTTTAGTGAAAGTAAATATATCTCAATACTGCTATTAAATAAGAAACATTTTGAGATATTTCATGTCATCTTAATCTCATCTTTAAAAAAATTATTTTCTATTCTGTTTGCTGTTGTTTGGCCATTTTCAGTCATATGAAATAACTCTTCATGATACCATTTGGGGTTTTCTTGGAAGAGATATTGAAGTAGTTCACCATTTCCTACTTTGGTTCATTTCACAGATGAGGAAACCGAGGAAAACATGGCTAAGTGATATGCTCAAGGTCACACAGGTAGAAAGTATCTGAAGTCAGGTTTGAACTCAGGAAGATGAGTTCCTGACTCCAGGTCTGGCACTCTCTCTGCCTAGCTACCTTCTGTTTTGTATATGTTTTATAACAGGGATAAGGGGTTGGACTTGTGATTTCACTGACCTAAAGAACTATGAGATGAAGGAACTCTGCCAATTCAGGTCATCAACTTCTCTGAAAATTATAGCCTTGGAG
The DNA here is from genome assembly GCA_011680675.1 of Gymnobelideus leadbeateri. Lineage (NCBI taxonomy): Eukaryota > Metazoa > Chordata > Mammalia > Diprotodontia > Petauridae > Gymnobelideus > Gymnobelideus leadbeateri. Next base: position 77,745 of record WOXC01006449.1, read on the forward strand.
AATTGCTTTTAATGTGGATTAAATAATTGGCTCAGCATCACAAAAACCAGTATGTGTTTAAAGTAGAATTAGAACCTTGATAATCTTGGCTCTAAGGTCAGCACTCTATCCCATGCTGCCTTTTTTGGAGGGCAATTGGGGTTGAGTAACTTGCCCAAGGTCACACGGCTAAGTTTTTGTTTGTGTGTGCGTTAAGTGTCTGAGGCCGGATCTGAACTCAGGTCCTTCTGACTCCAGGGCTGGTGCTCTACTCACTGTGCCACCTATCCGACCCCCCTGCTACCTTTTAAAAAAAGTTTATCTAAAATATTTATATGGTGGGGGGGGGGGCAGAGCCAAGATGAAGGAGTAAAAGCAGGAACTCTGCATGGCTCCCACTCCAAAATACTCCAATACCTGTAAAATATGACTCTAAACAAATTTTAGAGCTACAGAACCCACAAAGTGACAGAGAGAAACAAATTCCCCACTGAAAGCAGCCTGGAAACCCATGGGAAGGATCTATCACAATGAGCTGGGAGCCAACCACAGTTCCCTGTGAGCCACAGAGACCCAGACCTGGGGCAGCACTGACCAGCAGCACAGACCAGCTGGAGCAGATTTCAGGAGAATAAATCACCAGCAGCTGTGGTGGTTTCCAGACTTCTCAACCCATAAACACCAAAGAGAAAGCAAAAGGTCAGTGGGGACTCTTTTGGAACTAGGTGAGTGAAGAGCAAGTTCTGGCCCCTGCCCCCTTTCCCCAGGACGAGAGGTATAGGAGGCACAGAGGATGCAGCTGCTGCTTCGTGGATTCCTCCAGAGCTCCTGGCTTGCAGATTGTAGGGGGACAAAGCAACCATTCAGAGGGTAATAACTCTTGCTTTTTTTTTTTTTTAAACAAATGCTTTATTAACTTCTGTTTTACATCATTCATTTCCGCCAGATTTTGAGTTACAATCATTTTCCCCCCATTATTCCCCTACCTAACCTCCCAGAATAGTAGTCCCACAAGATATCACTTCCTCCAATCTGCTCTCTCCCATACCTTCTCCCATACCCCCATCGACTGTTCCATTAGAGGAAGGTGAATCTTTCTGTCCCAATGCCTGCACATCTTATCTCCCTATTACAAGCGAAAGAGTATTACTAATAATATTTATATATATTTGAAACATTTAATGTTACGACCTCAAATTTCAGATCCATTTCCTTCCTCCCTTGTCACCCATTCCTTCTTGGGAGATAAGCAATTCAGTATATGTTGTACATGTCTAGCTATGCAAAACATTATCATAGTAGATATATTGTACAAGGCTGCTTATAATTCCCTCCCACTCATCCCACCCCCCACCTGGTCCATTCCCTACATAATCCTGTCCCTCTTCTATAGTGGGTACTTCCAACCTCCCCTCCCCCAAGGATGCCCTCCCATCCATCATCCCTCCTCTCATCCCTCTTCCCCCTATCCTGCTGCAGGTTGAGATATCCCATTTAGTATGTATGTCATTTTCTCCCTGAACCAAATTCAATGGGAATGTGGTTTTGTCTTTTTAGCCTTCCTTATTCTCCCCCTCCTTTGCAACCACTTCCCCTTACTTCTTCTACATGGGATAGTTTACCCTACCCTGTCTCTCCCCATCTCCTCTTGCCACTTTCCTCTCTCACCTCATAATTTCATCCCTTGAGTATTCTCCCTTCCCAACAAATTCAACCTATGCCCTCTATCCATATATAACTGTAACCATATACACACACATTCACATATGTATTCATATGACCACACACCCTTCTTCCATTATTTTCATAGTGAGAAAGATATCATCAGTCACAGTTATTGCTTTTCCATATAGGAATGTAAATAGTTCAACTTTGATAAGTTCCTTTTGATTTCTTTTCCCTGATTACCTTCTCAGGCATCTCTTACTTCTTGTGTCTGGATGTCAAATTTTCTATTCAATTCTGGTTTTTTCCTCAAGAATGCTTGAAAGTCCTCTATTCCACTGAATGACCATATTTTCCCCTGAAACAAAATACTCAGTTTTGCTGGGTAGGTGACCCTTGGGTTCATTCCCAGTTCTTTTGCCCTCTGGAATATCATATTCCATGCCCTTCAATCCCTCAGTGTAGAAGCTGCCAGGTCCTGGGCTATTCTGATTGTGTTTCCACAATATTGAAATTGTTTCTTCCTGGCTGCTTGTAGTATTTCTCCTTGATCTGGGGATTCTGGAACCTGGCTATAATATTCCTGGGAGTTTTCTTTTTGGGATCTTTTTCAGGAGGTGATTGGTGGATTCTTTCAGCCTCTATTTTGCCCTCTGGATCTAAAACATCAGGGCAATTTTCCTTGAGAATTTCTTGAAGGGTGATTTCTAGGTTCTTTCTTTGATCATGGCTTTCAGGTAGTCCAATAATTTTTAAATTGTCTCTCCTGGATCTATTTTCAGGTCAGTGGTTTTTCCCATGAGATATTTCACATTGCCTTCTAATCTTTCATTTGTTTGGATCTGCTTAACAGCATCTTGATTTCTCATAAAGTCACTAGCTTCCATTTGCTCCAGTCTAACTCTGAAGGAATGAATCTCCTCAGTGAACTTTTGAGATTCTTTTTCCATCTGGCAAATTCGACTTTTTAAGGCATTCTTCTCCTCAATGCCCTTTTGGGCCTCCTTTGCCATTTGAGCTAGTCTATTTTTTAAGGTGTTGTTTTCCTCAGTCAGGCTGTTGACCCTCATTTCATACTTTTCCTGCATCCTTCTCATTTCTCTTTCCAATTTTTCCTCCACTTCTCTTATTTGATTTTTAAAGTCCTTCTTAAGGTCCTCTAATGGCCTGCAACCCACTCATGTTTTCCCCTGGGGCTTTTGGAGCAGGACTTCTGACCTCACAGTCCTTTTCCCGCTCTATGCCCCCAAAATAGGAGTCTAGGGTTGCATTTTTCTGTTTCCTTTGCCTTGGCATGTTGCCACTTAATTGCTTGACTTTTGGGCTTGTTGCCACACTATATGGCTTTAAGGCCAGATAGAGGAATTTTCGTCCCGAACGTGTGGGGGGCAACTTCCGTTTCTGGCAAGCTGTAAACCCACCCACAACTTCCACCCTAGATCACAATCCAGATCCAGGGAGGTTAAAGCAAGAGCGATTACCCCCCAAGACTGATCGCTGGATCTCCCTATAATTTTGTAGGCTGGGAGCCGGAGCTGCCTCTGAAAACTACAAAATGGCGTGTCTCCTCAGCGGCTTCTAGCCCCCAGGGGAGGGAGCCGAGGCATTCCCCAAATACAGGTCCCAAAGTCCATAGGACACTAACCTCTTACTTTGTCCTAGGCATGTCTATGTTGATAATTCTGGAGTCGCCACTGCTACTGGTGTTCTGGGGTTCCTCCAGCTGGCTGCTGGCCCTGCCGCCCTGGGGCTAAAACCTCGGCTCACGCGGACCTGGGCTTGGCTCGGCTCGGCTCCTGCGCTCTGCGCGCTGCCAGGTCCCAGACCACTGTGCTGGTCCTTCCTGCAGGGCTGCTGGGCTGTCCTCAGCGGGAGGTTAGCTTCTCTGTGTCATTCTGTGGGTGCTGGGGCTCCAGAAGTTGTTCAGATTCCTTTTTTACATAGTTTGTGGGGAATCTGGGGGCAGAGAGGCTTGGAAGAGCTGTTTCTACTCCGCCATCTTGGCTCCGCCGCATAACTCTTGCTTTGACATGCTTGGATCTGGATCTCCATGTTGGGTGGTGGTCCTGGGGTATGTCCCCAGTGTGCCAGAGCTTGGGGTGTCTGTAGAGAGAGTGCCTTCCTCATAGCTCTGACAACAGCTACAAAAACCCTAGTGATTTGGAACATTGCTCTCTGCAATCTGGAAGCAGAGTTCTACCATCTCAAAGAGCTCAAGTAAATTGGCTGGCAAGATGAGCAAGCAGAGGAAAAGCAATCAGACCAGAGAATCCTTTTTTGGGGACAAAAAAAGATCAAAACATGGAACCAGAAGAAGACAACAAAGTCAAAACTCCTGCATCAAAAGCTTCCAAGAAAAATATGAGTAGGTTACAGGCCATGGAGGAGCTCAAGAAGGATTTTGAAAAATCAAATAAGAGGAGTGGAGGAAAAATTAGAAAGAGAAATGTGAATGATGCAAGAAAATCATGAAAAGTAAGTCAATAGCCTGCTAAAGGAGACCCAAAGCAATACTGAAGAAAATAACACCTTAAAAAATAGACTAACTCCAATGGCAAAAGAGTCCCAAAAAAGCCAATGAGGAGAAGAATGCCAAAAAAAGTAGAATTGTGGGGGGCAGAGCCAAGGTAGCAGAGTAGAAGCAGGAAATTCCATGACCTCCCCCCAAAACCACCCCAAATACCTATAAAATATGACTCTAAACAAATTTTAGAGTTACAGAACCCACAAGGTCACAGAGAGAAACAAATCTAATGCTATAGGCAGCCTGTCAGGCCCATAGGAAGGGTTCATTACAACATGCTGAAAGCTGAACACAGTCCAGCATAAGCAGTGCAGTTTGGGCCCCAGGGAGGTAGAGGTGGCCCAAGCAGACTTCCGGAGAGTGAATGACCAGCAGCTGTGGTGGTTGTCAGACTTTTCAACCCATAAATTCCAAAAAAGAAAGTAAAAGGTCAGTCTGGAACTCTGTTGGAAAGAAAGGGTGCAGTCTGGACCCTGCCCCCAGTGCAAGAGGTGGTGGATGTACCATGGCTGTGGCTGCAGCATCTGCCCTGTGGCTGCCTCAGGAGCTCCTGGCTTACAGATTGTAGGGGGACCAAGTGACCATTCAGGGGGTAATCCCTCTTGCTTTGACCTGCTTGGATTTGGGTTTCTTTCTTGGATGGTGTTCCTGGGGTGAGAAACACCAGTTTGGCAGTGTGGTGTCTATAGAGAGGGCACCCTCCTCAGACATCTGACAACATTTGTGAAAACCCTAGTAATTTGGTACAAAGCTCTCCTTTCTGGAAGCGGAGTTCTACTGTGGCAAAGAAGTCAAAAATAAAGTAATTGACTTCCAAAATCAACAAGCAGAGGAAGCACAAACAGAACACAGAATCCTTTCTTGGGGACAACAAGGATCAAAGCATCGAAAAGGAGGAAGACAGCAAATTCAGAACTCTTGCATCAAAAGCTTCCAAGAAAAATATGAACTGATTACAAGTCGTGGAGGAGCTCAAGAAGGGTTTTGAAAGTCAAGTGAGAGAAGTGGAGAAAAAAAACTGGGAAAAGAAATGAGAATTATGCAAGAAAATCATAAAAAGAGAGTCAACAACCTGACTGAAGAAAATAACACTTTAAAAATAGACTAACTCAAATGGCAAAAGTGGCACAAAAAGCTAATGAGGAGAAGAATGCTTTAAAAAGCCAAATATTCCAGATAGAAAAGGAATTTCAAAAGCTCACTGAAGAGAATGATTCCTTCAGAATTAGATTGGAGCAAATGGAAGCTAATGACTTTATGAGAAATCAAGATACTATAAAACAGATCCAAACAAATGAAAAGGTAGAAGGCATTGTGAAATATGTCATTGGAAAAACCACTGACCTGAAAAAAAGACCCAGGAGAGATAATTTAAAATTCTTGGGCTACCTGAAAGCCATGATCAAAAAAAAGAACCTAGAAATCATACTTCAAGAAATTTTCAAGGAGAATTGCCCTGATATTTTAGAACCAGAGGGCAAAATAGAAATTGAAAGAATTCTCTGATCACCTCTTGAAAAAGATACCCAAAAGAAAACTAGGAATATTATAGCCAAATTCAATAGTTCCCAGGTCAAGGGGAAAATATTGCAAGAAACCAGGAAGAAACAATTTGATTACTGTGGAAACAGAATCAGGAAAACACAAGATCTAGCAGCTTCTACATTAAGGGATTGAAGGGCTTGGAATATGATATTCCAGAGGCCAAAGGAGGTAGGATTAAAACCAAGAATCACCTACCCAGCAAAACTGAGTATAATGTTTCAGGGGAAAATATGGTCATCCATTTCAGGATGACTTTCAAGTATTCTGAACAGATAATTTGACTTTCAAATTTAAGAAACAAGAGGAGCACCAGAAGGTAAACAGGAAAAAGAAATCATAAGGAACTTATTAAAATTGAACTATTTACATTCCTACATGGATGAAACTATAATTGTAACTCATAAGACTTTTCTCAGTATGAGGATAATTGAAGGGAATATATATGTACATATATATGTTTACAAAGGAGGGTATATGAGTGTATAAATACATACGTGAGTGTGTGGCTATGTGTGTACATGTATACATAGACAGAAGGCACAGAATCAGTTTAATATGAAGATACGATATCTAAAAAATAAAGTTAAGAGGTGAGAGAGAAATATAATGATAGCAAGAGAAAAGGAGAGATAGAATAGGGCAAATTATCTCATATAAAAGAGGCAAAGGAAAACTCTTACAATGGAGGGAAAGAGGAGGAAGGTGAAAGGGAATGGGTCAACCTTACCCATTGGATTTGGCTTAAGGAGGGAATAACACACACTGATTTGGGTATCTTAACCTAAAAGAAAGTAGGGAGGAATGGGATAAGAGGGGAAATGATAGACTGGAGGGCAGATTGGGGGAGAGGCTAGTTAGAAGCATATACATTTGAAAAGTGACAGGGTCAAAGTAGAAAATAGAAAAAGTGGGGGGTGGGATAGGATGGAGTGAAATATAGTTAGTCTTTCACAATATAACTACTATGGAAATGTTTTGCATAACTACACATGTACAGCATATATTGAATTGGTTATCTTCCCAGTAGGTGAGGAAGGAAGAAGAGAAAGAAATTGGAAATCAAAGTTTTAAAAACAAATGTAAATTTTTTTACATGCCACTGGGAAATAAGATATACAGGTACTGGGGTATAGATATTCATCTTGCCCTACTAGAAAATTAGGGGTGATATGGAGGAAAATATAAGAGAGACCAGATAAGGGGAAGGGGTATTCAGTAGGCTTGCTATCTTGGGGTGCAAGGTAGGGGAAAAACTGGGAGAAAATTTGTAACTCAAAATCTTGTGGAAATGGATGTTGAAAACTAAAAACAAATTTTAAAATATTATATGTGTTTAATTTCTTTAAGAAATTTATACACATCACATATTGGCACAATATCACACATAAATCATTTATAAATTCAGACACTTACTGGGGATGTGGTATCCTTTTTTTTTAAAAAAACTTATGCTTTTATGTGAACAAAATATTTTGGTCATCACTGATCTGATTGTGAGACAATATATTAAGTATTTCCCACTCAAGACTCTGTGCTTGCAAAATGAGTAGACAGTGAATGAAAATTCTTTTATTGTGCACTTTCTATGGAAAAGGGATTGTATTACATGCTAGGAATACAAATCCAGTGATGTACTACACTTTCTCATTTTTTACATAACTATCAATATGAATGTCTTGTGACCATAGACAAGTCACTTAACTTCTCTGTGCCTCAGTTTCTTAAACTATAAATCTGGGATGATAAAAAAGACCTATTTTCCTGGGTTCTTGTGAACATTAAATGAAATAATAATTATAAAGCAGTAGGCACAGGGTAAATAATTAATAAATGCCTGTTTCCTTTCTGTTCTTCAAAGGATTGTTCTTAGGATAGCACTTCATAAATCTTTGAGTGCTATTTAATGTGAATTATTATTATCAGCACCATAATCTTTTCATACCTTTGAATGAATAACTATGTTGAGCCCTCAAATTATCAACACACCAAGGATTATGCATCTGAACACTTGGAGACAGAAAAATTTGGGTCGGATTGCAGACAGTACTTTAGTGAGGGAGTTAGTGAGTTCCAATAGAGTCTTTTTAGAAGAAACAAATCAGGTGCTTCTTTTCCATATATAACTATGGTGAATTCATGGGATCTCCTTTGTCTACTCAGAAGAGTCTTAAGTACAAACATAGGAAATCCTTTTCTTAAAATTAGTCATACCTATCGAAATCCCACAGCTCATTCAGATTCAATAAGATGTCAATTTGGAACTGTAACAACTCATATATCATATAAGACAGTTCCTCAGACACCATATGGAGCCTAATAGTTTTCAAGCTTGGCATAGAAACTACCCCAAAACTTTTAAACACCTGTTTCAAGCTTAAAAAAAGTGTTTAACCAATTTGAAACACCCTCTTTTCTCCCCACAAGTCAAATAGAGTTCAAAAAAGTTGATGATTAAAAGTGATGGGTGTTAAATCACCAGAGAATGGAGCCTTCAGTAGAAAATAGCGAAAAGATTTACTGTCTTCTGTGGGTTTTATGTATGATATTAAGGGAGAGAGTCATTCACAGACTGGATCTGTTAATTATCAATGGGTGTGACTACATGGCATTCAAACATGAGTTTTTCACTTTTAATCTTTATCCTTTGGCATTGTATAGACAGCCAACAGGAAGTGTTCAAAAATCTATGGAGTCTGACTACTTATAATGCAACCTTGTGAATTAAGGTAAATAATTCAAATATTATCATGTCTTTGTGTCCCCTTAAAACATAAATAGAAATTGGCAAGGCCCAATGGTGGAATATTGTATTCCTTTTTGAAGGAGGTCTTAAGATGTCCAGAGCCCAATAGTATAAATTTACTAGAGACAGTCTGGTTAATTATATTCTCCTAAAATAATGGTTACTATTTAAATTTTTGAAAAATATAGGTACATATGCTTTTGGAGGTGTAATTTTTAATGCCTAATAACAAACTTTTCTAGATTCACACATGAATTACCTCTAGCTATTGTTAGTTTAAAAGTAATTGTTTTGTTAATTACTTTTCTTGGACTATATATTCCATAATGGTAAAATAACTAGTCAAACTTATCAATTCAGTAAATTCATTCAAAGAGCTGTGTGATCTACTACTACTGCTACTACTACTACTACTACTACTACTACTACTACTAATAATAATCTTAAACAGATTTTCAACCAAAGATTTACTAAGTGTTTATTAACTGACCAGTTATTTGACCAACTCTACTGTTCAGTTTGTTCAAAGAATTAGCAGTAGTAATTTGTGTGAGCACAGCCTACCAGAGTATTTAATTTAGTGAAAGCTGTTGCCTGACTGGTGAGCCCCTTTTGTGCCCAGATGATACTTCCTGCAAATTTTCATTTGGTAGCAATTGCTTCCTTTAATTTGTTTTTTGTGTTTGAGAAATAACCTGTAAGAAAGATGGAATTTACTATTTTACTGAATCTCATGCATAATCACCCACACAGTCTTTCAAGGAAAATTACAGTGGGCATCCAGTGGGCCCATTTTCCATCCCCAGTTCAAGTCTGCAATTGTTCAAAATGCTTAGCTATTCTTTATGATTTCATCTGTTAGAAGAGTGATCAGACACAGGGATGGGTAAACAAATGGCATGAGAAAAAAGTGAGGAAAAAAGTGAAATAAGTTTGAGTGTTTCACATTTCATGATCTATGTTTTATAAATATAGTTTTTATCATATATACAAAATGAACATTACTGGAAAATATGCAAATTAATGCTTAATATTTAAGACTTCTAATTTAAAATTTTGTCAGTGTTTGTCATTGTCAATAAATATGAAGACAGTGTCTATTAATAGAAATGAAAAAAAATTCCTCTTATTGCTTGTGCCGTTTTTTTAGTAATAAACAATTTTGAGTTCTTAGAAGAGTTAGATTTAGCACCAGCACAAACTCCTTTGGAATAATTCATTAATGAATTTTTTAAGAGTACAAATTATTAATCTATAGGATTGTCAGAAAGAGTCAGGAAAACCTGAGTTCAAATATGACCTTAGATACTTACTAGTTCTATGACTCTTGACAAGTAACTTCTACTCCACCATCTTGGCTCCGCCCCCCACAATTCAACTTTTTAATTCATTCTTTGCCTCATTGGCTTTTTGGACCTCTTTTGCCATTGGACTTAATCTATTTTTTAAGGTGTTATTTTCTTCAGTATTGTTTGGGTCTCCTTTAGCAGGCTTTTGACTCACTTTTCATGATTTTCTTGCATCATTCTAATTTCTCTTTCTAATTTTTCCTCCACTTCTCTTACCTGATTTTCAAAATCCTTCTTGAGCTCCTCCATGGCCTGTAACCTACTCATATTTTTCTTGGAAGCTTTTGATGCAGGAGTTTTGACTTAATTGTCTTCTTCTGGTTCCCTGTTTTGATCTTTTTTGTCCCCCAAAAAGGATTCTCTGGTCTGATTGCCTTTCCTCTGCTTACTCCTCTTCCCAGCTCAAAGTCCCAATTCCATTCCCAAAGCTTATGTTACTCATATTTTTTTTCCTCTGAGCTTCCAAAATAACCTTATGTGCATATCTCGTTATAAACTTGTTATATGCTTCCCACCATTGTGATTTGCCTTATTAGAAATATTTCTTGCTCCTCCACCTAGATTTCCTTATATCTTTTGAGAAGTAATATGTAGCTAAAGGATATTTCCATGTGCCCCCAGGCCTGAACATAGTATTTTGACTGTATTAAGAGCTCAATGAAGGCTTTTTGATCAATTGAAAAAAGCAAAATTTTGTCAACCTTGTTGTTGTTCAATTGTTTCAATCATGTCTGATTCTTTGTGACGCCATTTAGGTTTTCTTGAGGAAGACACTGAAGTGGTTTGCCATTTAATTCACAAGCTCATTTTATACATGTGTAAACTGAGGCAAATAGGGTTAAGTTACTTGTCTTCAGAATAAGAAAGTAAGTAGTGTTCACATGAAAAATATCATGAATATGAGATAATTGCTCTGAAGAATTAGAGTGAACCTGAGTGTTTACATTCTAGAAGCAGGTTGGAGACATTTCTTGAAAGAAGAAGCCTGAATACAATGAACCTAGCAAAGGTAAGACATTTCATTTTGTTAAGGTAATTTTGATAAATTCTAAAACACTAAGCCAAGATAAATTCTTTTGTTAAAATAGTATTATCTAAAGTCCTTTTTAGTGACACCACAGCAACAGACCCGAAAGTTTGTTACTAAGTTTTTATAATATAAATTTCAAATCGCTATTACTAAAATATGTCATGTCTACAACTGCATAATTTTTTTTAAAAAATGCATATAACATAGGCATTTATGTATATGTATATGTGTATATGTATATAAGGATGAACTTCTGAGAAGTTTACTGAAAAAATCTAATAAGAAAGATTAAGCTAATATCTAAAAAGGAATTTATTCATCTAAGGAGAGGTAGTAGGTTGAAAAATAACTTCGATTAAGATTTTAGAAATTCTTATTGATATGCATTTTTGTTACATTTTTCCTGTTGTAGTTCCCGCAGAGCAATTAGCAATATAATTTCTTGAGGACTTATGAAGCATATTTACCTTTACTGACAATAGAAGACCCAGGAAGTTAATGGTGAATGTTTTTGTCCATTCTTTCACTTTTTGAATACTCAAAAATGGCTTGTTGGAAAAGTAGTGCTTACTTGAAGGAATATGCCAACAACACAGAAAGGAAATGTGTAAGACACTAAATAGTTATCTTTTCACATTAGTAAAAGATACATGATTAGAAATGTCAGATTCATTCTCTGAACTTAAATGTTCTTATTCTGCATTATAACTTGCCAAAGAGACAAAAATATTCATTCTAGGATCGTAGGTGGTGTCAGAGCATGGGGTCACCAGATGGACCAGAACAATTAGGCTTTAGTAGATTATGCAGAGGACTAGAAATTGGTTAAGGGTCCAGGAGTGTCCACAATAAAAGGTTAATCTGATAATAGGGCAAGCTTTTGATTCAACCAGATTCTACTTATATGTTTCCCTTTATAGTAAAATCAGTTTCAAAACTAGGGAAGCCTAGGGCTTTTGCTGAAAATACTTTAGTAGTAGCTTAATGGGAGGGAAAGTGAGAAGATGAAAACTGAAGGTAGAACCTGATGATAATAGTTCATTAAAAGTTAGGGTTACTTTGAGTACAAAATTTGATTAAGCAAAAGAAAATTCTAATAGGTATCTACTGAACAGGGGAAGCACATTTAGGGTATAATATAGGAGAGTACAATGTTTGATTTAAAATATACCTTTGGCACCAAATTTCCCTAGATAAATCTGGTCCTAAGGGACTATTATTATAAGGAATAATAAGAACTCTGAATTGGTTAATTTATAAAGTAAAGATGACAAAATTACTTATAAGATCACCTAGATGTTAAGAATCTTTATTTCAGATCAGTGGATTATTTTATTTTTAATTTATGTAATAAAATAAGAAATTCTATAGCATAGTATAATAAAAAAGATGATTGCACATGAAACTGCAGCTCTCTTATATATACAACTTGCAATTCCTTTTAAATATATACTAAAGTTAACATGTAAATTTATTTTTCCCCTTTTTTCTTCCCTCCCTCTTCACTATCCTAGAGATTACTACCATTAGATACAAATAGGCTATGTATGTGTGTATCTATATCTATACATAAATATACATATAAAATTCTATACATATATTTATTAATTTTTTCTCTGGATGTAGATAACATCTTTCTTCATATGTCAAGTTAATTTGATTATCTAGAATAGTCAATGTGATTTACTCATTCAAAGTCATTCTTAAAACAATATTGCTGTTACAGTATATAATGTTCTCTTGGTTCTGCTAATTTATCTCTTCATTATTTTATGCAAGCCTTTCCATTTTTTTCTAAAATCATTGAGTTCATTATTTCTTTTTTTTTTTTTTAAACAAATACTTTATTAGCTTCTGTTTTACATCATTCATTTCTGCCAGGTTTTGAGTTACAATCATTTTCCCCCCATTATTCCCCTACCCAACCACCCAGAATAGCAGTCCCACAAGATATCGTTTCCTCCAATCTGCTCTCTCCCATACCTTCTCCCATACCCCCATCGACTTTTCCATTAGAGGAAGGTGAATCTTTGTGTCCCAATGCCTGCACATCTTATCTCCCAATTATAAGCAAAAGAGTATTAATAATAGTATTTATATATATTTGAAACATTTAATGTTACGACCTCTAATTTCAGATCCATTTCCTTCCTCCCTTGTCACCCATTCCCTCTTGGGAGATAAGTAATTCAGTATATGTTGTACATGTCTAGCTATGCAAAACATTATCATAGTAGATATATTGTACGAGGCTGCTTATAATTCTCTCCCACTCATCCCACCCCCCACCTGGTCCATTCCCTACATGATCCTGTCCCTCTTCTATAGTGGGTACTTCCAACCTCCCCTCCCCTCAAGGATGCCCTCCCATCCATCATCCCTCCTCTCATCCCCCTTCCCCCTATCCTGCTGCAGGTTGAGATATCCCATTTAGTATGTATGTCATTTTCTCCCTGAACCAAATTCAATGTGAATGTGGTTTTGCCTTTTTAGCCTTCCTTATTCTCCCCTCCTTTGCACCCACTTCCCCTACATGAGATAGTTTACCCTACCATGTCTCTCCCCATCTCCTCTTGCCACTTTCCTCTCTCACCTCATAACTTCATCCCTTGAGTACTCTCCCTTCCCAACAAAATCAACCTATGCCCTCTATCCATATATAACTGTAGCCATATATACACACATTCACATATGTATTCGTATGACCACACCCCCTTCTTCCATTATTTTCATAGTGGGAAAGATATCATCAGTCACAGATAATTGCTTTTCCATATAGGAATGTAAATAGTTCAGCTTTGATAAGTTCCTTTTGATTTCTTTTCCCTGATTACCTTCTCAGGCATCTCTTACTTCTTGTGTTTGGATGTCAAATTTTCTATTCAACTCTGGTTTTTTCCTCAAGAATGCTTGAAAGTCCTCTATTCCACTGAATGACCATATTTTCCCCTGAAACAAAATACTCAGTTTTGCTGGGTAGGTGACCCTTGGGTTCATTCCCAGTTCTTTTGCCCTCTGGAATATCATATTCCATGCCCTTCGATCCTTCACTGTAGAAGCTGCCAGGTCCTGGGCTATTCTGATTGTGTTTCCACAATATTGAAATTGTTTCTTCCTGGCTGCTTGGAGTATTTTCTCCTTGATCTGGGGATTCTGGAACCTGGCTATAATATTCCTGGGAGTTTTCTTTTTGGGATCTTTTTCAGGAGGTGATCGGTGGATTCTTTCACCTCTATTTTGCCCTCTGGATCTAAAACATCAGGGCAGTTTTCCTTGAGAATTTCTTGAAGGGTGATTTCTAGGTTCTTTCTTGATCATGGCTTTCAGGTAGTCCAATAATTTTTAAATTGTCTCTCCTGGATCTATTCTCCAGGTCAGTGGTTTTTCCCATGAGATATTTCACATTGCCTTCTAATCTTTCGCTTGTTTGGATCTGCTTAACAGCATCTTGATTTCTCATAAAGTCACTAGCTTCCATTTGCTCCAGTCTAACTCTGAAGGAATGAATCTCCTCAGTGAACTTTTGAGATTCTTTTTCCATCTGGCAAATTCGACTTTTTAAGGCATTCTTCTCCTCAATGCCCTTTTGGGCCTCCTTTGCCATTTGAGCTAGTCTATTTTTTAAGGTGTTGTTTTCCTCAGTCAGGCTGTTGACCCTCATTTCATACTTTTCCTGCATCCTTCTCATTTCTCTTTCCAATTTTTCCTCCACTTCTCTTATTTGATTTTTAAAGTCCTTCTTAAGGTCCTCTATGGCCTGCAACCCACTCACAGTTTCCCCTGGGGCTTTTGGAGCAGGACTTCTGACCTCACAGTCCTTTTCCTGCTCTATGCCCCCAAAATAGGAGTCTAGGGTTGCATTTTTCTGTTTCCTTTGCCTTGGCATGTTGCCACTTAATTGCTTGACTTTTGGGCTTGTTGCCACACTATGGCTTTAAGGCCAGATAGAGGAATTTTCGTCCCGAACGTGTGGGGGGCAACTTCCGTTTCTGGCAAGCTGTAAACCCACCCACAACTTCCACCCTAGATCACAATCCAGATCCAGGGAGGTTAAAGCAAGAGCGATTACCCCCCAAGACTGATCGCTGGATCTCCCCACGATTTGTAGGCTGGGAGCCGGAAATGCCTATGAAAACTACACAATGGCGTGTCTCCTCAGCGGCTTCTAGCCCCCAGGGGAGGGAGCTGACGCATTCCCCAAATACAGGTCCCAAAGTCCATAGGACACTAACCTCTTACTTTGTCCTAGGCAAGTCTATGTTGATAATTCTGGGGTCGCCACAGTTCCTGGTGTTCTGGGGTTCCTCCAGCCGGCTGCTGGCCCTGCCGCCCTGGGGCTAAAACCTCGGCTCACGTGGACCTAGGCTCAGCTCGGCTCAGCTCCTGCGCTCTGCGCTCTGGGTTCTGCGCGCTGCCGGCTCCCAGACCGCTGCGCTGTTCCTTCCTGCAGGGTGCTGGGCTGTCCTCAGCGGGAGGTTAGCTTCTCTGTGTCGTTCTGTGGGTGCTGGGGCTCCAGAAGTTTTTCAGAGTCCTTTTTTACATAGTTTGTGGAGAATCTGGGGGCAGAGAGGCTTGGACGAGCTGTTTCTACTCCGCCATCTTGGCTCCGCCCCCGAGTTCATTATTTCTTATAGCATATTCCATTCAATCATATACCACAGCTTGTTCAACCATTCCCCAATTGATGGGCATCAATGCAATTTCCAGTGCTTTGCCATCACACAGAGAGCTACTATAAACATTTTAGAGCATAAAGTTTCTTTTCCTTTTTCCCTAATCATCTTTGGAAACGGACCGATATTCCTCTGTTCTTTCAATTGAATCTGAATAGAGTGTGTCCACAAAGCAAGCTAATCAAGATGCTGAAAAGTTTTATAAACTCATTCTATAAGGAACCATTGAAGGAAATGGTGATGTTAGCCTGGAAAAGAAGACTAAAGGGTTTGAGGTTAAGTACCCAAATGACAAAATGTCTTCTGAATAAGAAAATAAGTAGTGTTTACAGGAAAAATATAATGAATAAGGGATTACTGCTCTGAAGAATTAGAGTGAATTTGCTGACTTGACATATCACCTTAGTATAGAACTCTTCCAGAAAGTTAAATGAGTTCATCAAATTAGAGTGAGACACATGATAACTTTCCAAATAGTTTTATGCCCATTGAGTAGGACTAAGTTTGTTCTCAGCTACTCTAGAAATCAGAACATGGATTAATGTGTGCAAATTGCAAAGAGACACATATTAATTGTTGGGGGTATATGTGAAGTTCCCCTGGAGGCATGAGACCCAGAGCATGCTGACTCTACAGTAACACTGTGGAGGTAAATCAGACATTCTGTGAGACAGCTCTGTTCCATGAAGGGAGCTCCATGACCTTCTGACTTGTTGCCAACCAATAGGGTCTTCAAGGGAAGAGAAGCCTTGAGATTCCAGGGAGGTTTGGAGAGGTTTAGGGAGGTTTAGAACATCCTGCCCAGTACTTGGAACTTGATACAGTGTACTCGGCTGTGACGTAAGAAGCATATGGGAACAAGGACAATGTTGTACTCCCAAAGATAGCTGTTTGTGATGGTTATGCAATTATACACTATATACTCTGAACTCTTGGTTGATCATGTAGAAGTTAGGATGTAATCACATAAGAAGCTGCTGAATAAAGTCTTGTTACTTTTTGACTCACCTGGCTTGGAACTCCATTCTTGGGGAACATAGCTGGACTACAACCAGGTGTACGTACACTGAAGGCCAGAATAAGGTAAGACCTGGCTGCCCCTGACCTTAGAGGTCAGATCAATTAGTAAATTAAAACAAATAATTCTTCAATCCAGAGATCCAGACGCAAGAAACAAGAGATGCAAAACAAGGCAAAACCTTGTTTAATAAAAATAAAAATAAAAAAATAAAAAAAAATAAAGAGCAGTCTATTTGGAGTCTCAGAAACTTTTGCTGAAACCAGGTCCCTGAAACACAGGTTCATTATGGTTACTAAGAGAATTTATCGGTTCACATTTTCTTTCTAGCACTATCTTTTTTTTAAACAAATGCTTTATTAACTTCTGTTTTACATCATTTCTGCCAGATTTTGAGTTACAATTATTTTCCCCCCCGTTTTTCCCCTACCCACCCTCCCAGAATATCAATCCCACAAGGTATCGCTTCCTCCAATCTGCTCTCTCCCATATCTTCTCCCATACCCCCTTCTACTTTTCCATTGGAGGAAGGTGAATCTCTGTGTCCCAATGCCTGCACATCTTATCTCCCAATTACAAGCAAAGGAGTATTAATAATATTCATATATATTTGAAACATTTAATTTTAAGACCTCAAATTTCAGATCCATTCCCTTCCTCCCTTGTCACCCATTCCCTCTGAGAAGATAAGTAATTTAGTATATGTTATACATGTCTAGCTATGCAAAACATTATCATAGTAGATATATTGTATAAGGCTGCTTATAATTCCCTCCCACTCATCCCACCCCCCACCTGGTCCATTCCCTACTTGATCCTGTCCCTCTTTTATAGTGGGTAATTCCAACCTCCCCTCCCCACAAGGATGCCCTCCCATCCATCATCCCTCCTCTCATCCCCCTTCCCCTATTCTGCTGCAGGTTGATGTATCCCATTTAGTATGTATGTCATTCTCTCCCTAAACCAAATTCAATGAGAATAAGGTTTTGCCTTTTTGCCTTCCTATTCTTCCCCTCCCTTGCAGCCACTTCCCCTTACTTCTTCTACATGAGATAGTTTACCCTATCCTGTCTCTCCCCATCTCCTCTTGCCACTTTCCTCTCTCACCTCATAATTTCACCCCTTGAGTATCCTCCCTTCCCAACAAATTCAACCTATGCCCTCTATCCATTTATAACTGTAAACATATATACACACATTCACATATGTATTCATATGACCATACACCCTTCTTCCATTATTTTCATACTGAAAAAGATTTAATCAGTCACCGTTATTGTTTTTCCATATAGGAATGTAAATAGTTCAACTTTGATAAGTTCCTTTTGATTTCTTTTCCCTGATTACCTTCTCAGGCATCTCTTGTTTCTTGCGTCTGGATCTCAAATTTTCTAGTATTTTCTCCTTGATCTGGGGATTCTGGAACCTGGCTATAATATTCCTGGGAGTTTTCTTTTTGAGATCTTTTTCAGGAGGTGATCTGTGGATTCTTTCAACCTCTATTTTGTCCTTTGCATCTAAAATATCAGGGCAATTTTCCTTGAGAATTTCTTGAAGGGTGATTTCTAGGTTCTTTCTTTGATCATGGATGCGTTCCCCAAATATTGGTCTCAAAGGACATAGGGCACTAACCTCTCACTTTGTCCTAGGCATGTCTATGTTGATAATTATGGAATCGCCACAGCTGCTGGTGTTCTGGGGTCCTTCTAGCCAGCTGCTGGCCTGGCTGCCCTGGGGCTAAAACTGCGACTCAGGCGGACCTGTGCTCGGCTCCCCATGCACTGCGTGCTGTGCTGCTGGCTCCCAGAGCGCTGAGCTGGTCCTTCCTGTAGGGCTGCTGGGCTGTCCTCAGTGGGAGGTTAGCTTCTCTTTGTCGTTCTGTGGGTGCTGGGGCTCCAGAAGTCCCCTTTTACATAATTTGGAGGTGATCTGGGGGCATAGTGGCTTGGACATGCTGTTTCTACTCTGCCATCTTGGCTCTGCCTCCTCTAGTGCTATCTTTAATGCAGAAACTGTCCTATTACTGTTGAGTGTCTTTCCCTGGATCCATATACCATAAGAAGGTTATTGTTTTTGGTTGTTTGTTTGTTTGATCTCATTCCTAAGATCACTGGAAGCTATAATTAGGGTTGGTGATACTTTACTTCCCTATACCCTTCCACCTCAATCATAAAATGTTAGAACTGGAGAGAACCTTAGAGATTATCTATCAACACCGCTTCTTTTTTCTTTATAAGGAAGCTAAGGCCCAGAGAGGTTGATTCTTGACCTTGGTCCCAAAGGTTTTGATTGGTACAATAAGGATGGAGGGATAGGTGTTCTGGATGTAATAGGGTCTTTCTGCTTCTGTTTGGTCTTTTTTTTTGCTTTTTATTATGAATTTAATAAATATCAATAAACATGAGCATTTCAGTACATAAGTGATGGAAAAGAGGAGTGAGGAAAACCTGGATTAAAAATCTGTTATCATATGCTTGTATGTAAATGCCATTTAACCTGTACTGGCCTCAGTTTCCTCATCTATAAAATGAGGGGATTGAACTTAATGTCCTATAAGGTCTCTCCTAGTCTTAAACCTATGATCCTATGCATATAAATACATATGTTACTGTGATCTTATAATGTAGTTTGTTTTTTTCTTAAGTGTATATTAAATTTAATAAGATAGCACTAAAATTGTCCCTTTTGTCTGTAGCCCTTTCTCAATTCCCATCTGCTCTCCTTTATGTAATAAAAAATTTCATTGCCACCTTTTCTTTTTTGTATTCTTTATTTTTAACATCCCTCTCTCTCGTAAATGAGCCCCACCCCCATAAAAGCCCTTCCATTGCAAATTAGAGTAGCCAAGCAAAGATAATGTAATCATTAACTATTTCTGCAAATATAGAACACATTATGCACCTCTAGTCATTTTCATTCTTTCAATGGCATGACTGGTCATTTCACTGATTAGAGTTCTGAAGTCTTTCAAAATTGTTTTCCTTTTTCCAGGTCTCTTTCCACTACTACCCTGTGGTATTGACAACTTAGGAAACCTTTCATACAAAGTTGAGACATCAGGGTAAAATTTTAGTAGAAGCACAAACATTATGCCATCTGCAACTTTCATTCCAAAGACATATTATTATAGAAGTTTGGCAGATAAATATGAAAGAAATGTGTAATGCCTAAAAGAGCTAGACTGCAATAGTATGCTCTGTCAGTAGGAGCTGCCATCTAGCAAATGATGTACTTGACTCGAAACATCCCTTAACTTTGAGACTTCATTTAACATAAAATGTTTCTTTTATTATTTCTGTGAACATAATATTCTCCAAATCAAATTTCCTTATAAAAAAGGACCATCTTTACTGATGTCCATCATCACTCTATCCCATATAGTCTTGCTGTCCATATGGAGTAAACCATAAGGACTACTTTTCCTTAATTGTAGTGGGCTTCTCTGGCAGAAGAAAATTGGGTAAGAGTGAGCCAAGGCAACAAGAAGCAATACATTTGAGTTCTACTAGCATCTGAAGAATCACTTCTCCTGTCATCAGGATTAATGTCATTATCTTGATGGAACTCTGGTTTCATAAAATGATAGGAGGACTCAAGAGCAAGAAGAGA
Source organism: Gymnobelideus leadbeateri (assembly GCA_011680675.1). NCBI lineage: Eukaryota > Metazoa > Chordata > Mammalia > Diprotodontia > Petauridae > Gymnobelideus > Gymnobelideus leadbeateri. The sequence continues at coordinate 97,880 of WOXC01006449.1, forward strand.
CAAGGATTAATATTGCAAGGAGAAGCATTAAATTTTTGAGACAGCTCTGTTATGAAGCGTTTGATAAATAATAGAAGGTGGGTCCCTGAACTAGAAGCTGTCAGAAAAGAAGTAGTTTTTCAATTATATTAATTTGAAATGGTAATTTCCTACCCTTTATGATGAGATATCTTTAAATAGTCACTGTAACAGCATAGTATCACCCTGCCCTTTGTAACTAGCATTGGTCATCAGATTCCACAGTAACACTTTATTGTATTATATGGAAAGATTATCTCTGGAAGGTCATAATTATTCTGCATCAAGAGACTGAAAAAAATATTTTACTGACCATGGTTTGAGATGTATGAGAAAAAACCTCAGGATAGAAGATGTGTGTTTCTATTTACATAAGTGCCATAATAGGTAAAGGACTGGAATTGGTATTAGAAAGGTTTAATTTGCATTCTCATGCCTCAAACTTTTACCTGCTTTGTGATCCTGGATAAGTCATTATCCTCCCAAGCCTAAAGTTTTCTCATCTGTAAAGCAGGGGAAAATAATAGCTCCTATCTCACTGGATTATTGTGAGGATCAAATGTGACAATATATGTAAAGCATTATCTAAACCTTAAAATACTATATAAATGTTTTCTATATTGTTGCAATTGTACCACAAAAACAAACAAATGAAAAACTCAAGGAAATTTTACTGGTAGAAAAAAAAGCAGAATTTTCAGAAATTGTGTTAATATAGGGATGACCAGTGCCACAAAGATTGCCTTGCTTGCTGACAAAATTTCTTTAATGGTGCGCTGGTGAATGTAAACTGACATAACTAGATGTCTTCCTGGTATTAAAAGTTTCAGGTACCAAAGTGTCTGGCTTGATTTCTGAGCCACGTTCAGGAAAGATTCTGAAACTACTAAGTAATGAATCATTTCCATTATGTCATGTTTAATACTGAAACTGATGTGATGATCCAATAATAAAATTCAAGCAAAATGTTTTAAAATGTAAAGTGCTATATAAGTTACCATCATCATCACCCTCATCATCATCAACATTGTCATCATCATCATCATCTCCTCACCTGCTAGAGTTGCGGTAGAAATAATCCTGCATCAAGTCACAATCCTTCTATTATTATTTTATGTTTAATATTCTTCAGAACATTACACAGGTGAATAAGATGACTGCTATTGAAATTGAATCAAAGTATTGGGATATAAATTCATCTTTTATAGGTTCACTGAAAGCATTCTCAAGATGACTCTAATAGCTGACAGGAAGATAAGAATGAAATGTACTTCATTCTGATCATGTACACTTTTGATTTCTTCTGCTAGGTTTCTATATTTTGAAAGTTTTTCATTCCACAGAGTTTGGATATTATGGTTATATACATTATTCATAAATTTTGATATATCAGCATTATGTCTTGGTGATTGTAGACAACAGTTTTGTCTATGTTAGTGCTAAGTTTTTCTTTGTTGGATTCCCAAAACCTTTTTTGAGGTTTGTATTTGTAGTATGATCATCTATTAGCCATTAATTTGTGAAAGAAGGGTATTATAGGATCATAGATTTGGAGCTCAAAGGGACTATAGAGGACTTCTTGTCCACCCCCTCTTATTTTATGGACAACGAACTGAGGTTCAGAGAGGTTAAGTGAAGACTTAGGTCACATAAGCAGTGTGTGAGTCAGAGTCAGGACTTGGTCCTAGGTCTTCTTGATGCTGGGGCCAGTTTTCTATCCTCCATGTCATTCTGTCCATTAGATCATGACCTTTTAGGTCATTGGAAATTCCTAAATTTTTTCAATATTAAGTGATACAACACAATTTTCATCATTTCCTTATAAAACTGCATTGATTAATGAGTCTAGGCTTCTGAAGGATGGTCTTTCTGTAATTCTTCTGACACCTTGCTTGAATAACTGCCATAACCCTCTCTGTTTCTATAACCAAATCCATAAGACTCAGCCATTTGGTAGACTTTTCTTAATCATCAATAATGTACAACTAGAAAAGGAGGTTTGCTGAACATGGAGTAAGAGCAAGAGATCTCTGGGTTATGTGCTGCATTGTTATCTTACGATGCCAGGAAATCTCACTGAAGATTCCTGGAATATTGGGTATACCTCATCTGGTAGATTCGTGGAAGGATACAGACATGAGTCTGAATGGATAAGATGAAATTGAGAGGTGGTATTTGTATCACTGGAGGGAATACTTACATCAGTGAAATCAGAGACTGATTGGGACATCAGAGATGTAATATAAAATCTTCTTTAGAAGGGTCAGCAGTATTCTAGGTCTTGACATATTCAGCACTATGATCTGAAAACAGAAGGACCTCACTGTCTCAAGGGAATCACTTTTCCCCTTTGGATTTGGTCATCTCTTCATGACAGAGGCAAACATTTTTGGCAAATACAAGTCTCCAAATTTTATGCCTCATTTACGTCTTTCAAGGAATCTTTTAAATAGACACACATATACAAACATATATGGATATGTACATACATATCCATACATACACATATAGATAGATAGATAGATAGATAGATAGATAGATAGATAGATAGATTCTATCTAGGTGAAGATAAGCTACAAAAAATAAGCCTTTACTATAACTTTGAGTTAATTGTGTGTCTCTAATAATGTAGATTGCTTTAGGATATGCATCTACAAAGAAAGAAGCATTCAGTGTTGAGAGTACAATCCAAATAATCCAGTATGTATTGATAATGTTTGACAGTTTTGAAAATTATTTAACTCAATAATATTAGTTGCTTTATAAGTGTAACTTAAATATTTCAGTGTTTTCATGATTTTGTTGGTGTGGGTACTCCTTATTGCCTTTGTAAATTGCTATAGATGATTCTTTGGTGTCAAACAGCTATAAACTTTTCCTTAAATGAGACTCATAACCTATCATTAGGACCATATTTGAATCATATTCCTTCCATTTTGAATAGGTCCTGTTAGAAATAAAGCTCTACTATAATGTTGACAACTTAAGAAAACTTTCATGCCATGAGACATCAAGGTAAAACTTTAGTGGAAACATAAGCATTATGGCATCTGCAACTTTCACTTTGAAGACATGTTATTACAGAAGTTTGGCAGATAATCATGAAAGAAATTAACTGCAAGTTATTATTTTTTCAATTAAAGAATAACAAAACTAATTTTCCATATTTAAAGTCATCAAACACCCACCCTTCGTAATTTTGCTGATGCTGACACTACAACCACTTCTCCCAATAATTTTTTTTTTTAAGTAACAATCTGGTCTCAAAATATAACCATTGTTCAGAAGCTAAGGCACACAAATGTGGAATCAAAATGACTGTGAAGTAGATTTCAAAACCAAAAAAAGTCTAAATGCAATTATATAGTGCTGATTTGCTTATGCTAATCAAAATGAATGTGTTGTTGGCATTAAGAAATCAAAGTAAAGCCTTGGCAAGTCACTATTTTAATTGTGTCTTTTGAAGATGGCTCTTTAAAAAAAAAAGAATGCTCATGGAACCCTTTGACCCAGCAATGCCACTTCTAGGGCTGTATCCCATAAAAATGGGAAAAAGACCCACATGTACAAAATATTTATAGTAGTAGCTTTTTTTGTGGTGGCCAAGAACTGGAAATCAAATTTGGGGTATGGCCTATCAATTGGGGTATGGCTAAACAAGTTGTGGTATATGAATGTAATGGAATACTATTGTGCTAAAAGAAATGATGAACTGGTAGACTTCAGGAAGTCTGGAAACACTTATATGAACTGATGCTGAATGAGGAGAGCAGAATCAGGAGAATATTGTACACAGTAACAGCCACAGTGTGCAAGGACTGATTTCGACTGACTTCTCAGCAATGCAAGGACCTAAAACAATTCCAAAGGACACATTATGGAAAATGCTAGTCACATCCAGAGAAAGAACTATGGAGATGGAATACAAAACAAAGCAAACTATTTCCTTTTTTGTTTTATTTTATTTTTTCTTTCTCATGGTTTTTCCCATTTGTTATAATTCTTTTACACAACATGACTAATGTGAAAATATGTTTAATAGGAATGTATGTGTAGAGCCCATTTCAGATTGCAAGTTGTGTTGGGGAGGGAGGGGAAAGGGAGGGAGAGAAAATTTAAAATTTATGGAAGTGAATGTTGAAAACTAAAAAGAAATAATTTAATAAATTGGGGGGAGGGAAGAATACTCATGGAAGAGGTACTTAATCTCTAGGTTCTAGGAAGTGAGACGGCCCCATTTCATTGTGTCTTAACAACCTGTCTCCACTGTGACAGATTGTGTTAATACTTCTGCCTATCTCCTTGCTCCCATATTTTAATGATTTACCAATCCCGTATTTGAGGTCTTTTGATTAAGTTTTTTTGGCTGCTTTTAAAATCTGCTTCTATCTACAGCCGATTTCCCCACATTTGGTTTTGTTTCCTATCTGATCCCTTGAGTTGGTCATTTCTTGATTTTTTTCCCCTCCTAACATGATTGAAAATAAATTTTCCTGGTAACTCCTTCCTCTTCCTGGATCTGAGACCTTATAGACTAGACTCAAGCACTCCATCTTGCCAAGTGGTTCTTTAACAAGAGAAAAGCATCCATGAAAATCTGCTATACATTTTAAACTGGTACAGTCTGGGATTCACCAAACTCATTTGTGACCTACATCTTTAAAATACATCTCATGATAATGTTGCAATTGAAGTCACAGGACATGATTTCACATCCCAGCTCTGCCATTTGCATCCTTTGTGATCTTAGATGACAGTTAACCTTTCTGGGTCTCAGTTCCTTTATCTGTAAAATGAGGAATCAGGCTGCATGACCTCTAAGGACTCATAACTACAGTGCTATCATCAGAAGATCCTAAAAATAACTAATTTATCAATTAAATCATCCTTCTTCGATGAATATAAAATCTGCTAAACCAGTTGCCTCACTTGAATTGACTAGATTTTTTTAATGTTTATAGAAAGAGCACTAATCTGAAAGTCAGGAGACTTAGACTTTGGATCTCTATTTCAACACTTGTTAACTGAATGGATAATCACTTAATTTCCCAGAATTTGTTTCTACATCTGTAAAATGGGCACAGTGATACTTTGACTACCAATATTAGGTTTTTTGTGAATTTTTATAAACCTTATAAAGGAACATAAGTCTATTCTTTTGACCATAGTTTGAGAAGAATAAAAATTGAAACCAACCATCTTGTAATTTGAACCAGCTACCTTCTCTAGTTCTGTAATACTTCTTCTACATGATAACATATTGGTTAGATCCACCAGTTCTTTTAGTACCACAGGATGGAGTGATTTCAATTCTAGGTACCTGATATCATTGAAAGAAGGGAGATGCTTTCTTACTTTATCCTTATTTATTTTTTCATAGATTGTTCATGCTCACCAGACAGATGATATAAGTGAAGGATGTATCTATGCATTCAAAATGGTGTTAAAAATATAGAAATCATATTGGTCACCCAGATTATTTTTTAAAAATTTGTCCAGAATATTCAACAAATTGAGACAATGCTTGCCATTTCAATTTACCCAGGAAAACCTTGCTTCTCATTCAAGGGGTTGGCAGTGGGAGGAAGAAAGGTAAAAGCTAAAAGAAACCAAGATTAACACAAAGAGTAGAGATGAAAGAATTAGCATAAGTAACAAGAAACCAATGATATCAGAATGGATTAGAGGGAGGACTGTAAGATGAAAGGAATGGACAGAGAAGCACTTTCAGGTTCCTCATATGCATCATTACCTACTCAGGTATTAGGGAAAGAGATAGGAACTGCACTTGTGATTTATTTCATTGGTACAGGGAAATCCTAGCCCAGGGAACTCCTTCTACTAATTCAGCTTGACACTTTCTCTGCAAATGCATTCTTAGAGAATTGCCCAGAGCAATGAGTGGCTAAATGACCTGCCCAGGGTCACACAGCCAGTATGTGTCAAGGGCAGGATTAGAACGTAGATCTTCTTCAAAGTCAGCTCTATGTATTGTGACATTTCCCCTCTTGATTCTTAATTATATATACACTTCTCTTTTCCTATTACTGACTGCCTAAATGAGATGTAGAGAATTCAGATAAAACCCCTATATAGACAATTTAAAATAATCAGCATTTCCTACTTCCTTAGTTTGGTTCTAATAAGCTTTGTCAAAAATAATTTTGGAGAGTAATTAAATAAATGCCCACATGCAGACATTCTGCTAATAATTATCATAGTGGGTATAAAGAGATAAGTAAAATTCCAGGGCTTTTTTTTTCACTCAAAAAGTAGATTTTTTTAAAACAAACATTTCAGGGATAACTATTTCTGGAATAAGGGAAAATGAGATAATAGAATTAAAAGTCTATTGCAATAGTCCAGGTGAGACAAGTGGGGGCCTCAAATAGGGTAGTGGCTATTTGAATGGAGTCAAGAAGGTGAGCATCAGATATAGTTTGGACACAGGCTTAAAAAATACTTGGCATTTCATTGGATTTGGAGGGTAAAAAAGAGGGGGGAGGTAAGATGTTAAGAGCATGGGTGACTGGAATGATGGTAGACACCTTTAAATGAATTGGAAAGTTTTGAAATGGAATTTAAATTGGAATTTGAAAATCTCAACTTAAACTTATGGGAATGGAGGCAGGCAATACTAATCATCCATTTCAGAGGGAGCAAAGACCCATAAGATGGAGAGGGACAGAGAAGAACAAATACATTAATAAGTTTTTGACTGAAATTTGCAAAATATAAAGGATATTAGCAGGAGTAAGTGTGAACAAGATGATTGTAGACAGATTTTGGAGGGCATTAAGGGCTAGAAACAGGAGTTAAAATTTTTTTCAGCAGGCACTGGCGAACTTTGGACAATTTTTGATTAAAGAAATGGCCTTATTATGGTGATGTGTTAAGGGGAAGAAAAGGAAAAAAATATTAAATGTCTACTTTGTGTCCGCACTGTGCTAAATACAAATATCTCATTTGATTCTCACAACAACCTTTTAAGGTAGGTACAATTATTATCCTCATTTTACAGTTGAGGAAACTGAGGCAGGCAATGGTGAAAAGACTTGCTTCAGGTTGCAGAAGTAATTAGTGTCTGAGGCCAGATTTGAACTCGGGTCTCCCTGACTCCAGGCATGGTGCTCTATTTACTGCATTACCTAGCTGCTTCATTTGAAATAATTACTCAGGTGATAGTATACATGATGCATTAGTGATGAAATAAGCTAGAGGCATGCCAATCATTTAGGTGGAAGCTATCCCGATTGTGGGAATAAGAAGAATGACATGTTTTCATGGAAAGATCCTTGGGGTTAGAAATAGAAGACCTAGCTTTGAATCTTGGTGCTGCAGTTGACTATCTGTTTAACTTTTGACAAGTCACTTGACTTTTAGGCCTCAGTTTCCTTATCTATAAAGACACCACTATGAGGGGCATACTATTGTTGTTCATCCTTTGTTTTCCAGGAAGACCAGTGATATGGCAGAGTGATTTTATACATAAACAGGATTTAAGTGAGGTAGAGTTGCACAAGGTCATTAGCCTCACTGTATTACAGAGTTATTCAAGTCCAGAGACAAAACAAAAGTCAGGGTGGCTGGCAATGGTCTGGGATGCAATGCATGTCCTTGACATCTTCAATGTTTGACCAAACTCTAAGTGCTCCAAAGCACTCCACGTTGTTTGTTTCAGCTGCCTTAATGGCTCATTGAAACAAATTGTTCTTATCTACCCATTCTTCTGGGAGAAGTCTTTGCATGTTGGAGTAGAAATCCTCCTAACTTACCAGTGGGTTTGTGGCTCACTGGTTACTCTCAACCTGCTTTAACCCATCTTCTGAGACAGTTTACCAGAGTGTGGTTGCTATACATGCTATAGCTTCTTGGAGCTCACAGGTGAGAGTTGAGTGAAGATGGACCCCAGTGGTATATGAACAGCTCTGAAAAGTGCTCACACTAGAGTTAAGACCTTACACCAAAGGGGCTATTCCTCCCTAAATAGCCCAGACACCTTGATGGCCATACTATATGATCTCTAAAGTCTCTTGCAGGTCAAAATCTTATAATACTGTAAGATATTCAGCAACTCTTCTTTAAGTGACAACTATGTGTAAGGCAATGTGCAAGGCACTAGACAAGGAGGGAAACAAAATTATTCCTGACTCCAAGGATCTTACTCTAACAACAATGCAATATTCACAGTGCCTAAAGTGACTATAAATATGCTGGCGTAGTTGTGGATCACAAAACATAACAGGCTCTCCACATGGGAGACAGAGCCAAAGCATTTATTCAAATACCAGAAAGTTGAGTCCCCAAACCAGAAAGTCAGTTATTATAGTAGCATCTAAGTTGGTACACATAGTTAATGCACTAAAAACCCACATTCCCAAGCCTTTAAAACACAACAGGCTCCCTCAGACAAAAATCCTTTTCTCCTCACTCATGATATCTGCTGAGCTTCCATGCTGCTCTGTCCCAGCAGTTTCTGTTCCGGGCAGTTCTCAGCAGAAGTCCTCAGCAGAAGTTCTGGCTGGCTCTTAGAAGAAGTTCATGCCAGCTGCTGCCATCTGTACCTCCAGTGACACTGCAGCCACTGCCACCTGTACCTACAGTGCAGCCTCAGCTACTGCTGCTTGTAATTCTACCAGCTGCTGCTCAGCCACTTTCAGTCACCATGCTGGCTCCAGCCAGGCCCCTACTTGGCTCTGGCTTCTCCCTGCCCCCCACCACATCAGCAAGTTCATTCCACTGGGGGACTCACAAGCTCCAGGTCCCAATACTTGACATAATTATGAGCTTGAAACCAAGTGCCAAGTACCCGCTAACCTGCCAACACAAGGGGCATGGAAGATCTTCAAATCCCATTACCATTACACTTACATTCTAGAGTGAATATAGTATAAAGTGGCAAGGAAGTAGTTATGGTGGAGGTAGAAATAAGTTATAAGAGATACTGCAGAGGCAGAAATGACAATACCTGGCAACTGATTGAAAATAGGGGTTAGAGGGGAATGAATAATCCAATTAAATTTTATATTGTAAACCTAAATGTTAGGGAGAATAGTCATGCCATTATTGTAAAGAGAAATTAGGAGAAGGGCAAGTTTTGGAGGGAGATGATGAATTCTGTTCTGGACAAGTTGAATTTCAAGTACAACAGGACATATACAGGAAGGTTTTCAGCAGGAAGTTGAAATCCAGGCCTGGATTTCTGGGGAGGACCTGTGTGTGTATGTGTATGTGTATGTGCATGTGTATGTATGTATGTGAATGTGTATGTGTGTATGTGTATGCATATATGTGTATGTATGTGTATATACATGTATGTGTTTGTGTGTGTGTTTGTGCATGTGTATGTATGTATATGTGTGAATATCTTTATAGACTTGGGAGTTAACTATATAGAGGTGACAAATGTAGCTATGGGAGTGGCTTCTCAGCTGGTGGGAATCTCTCAGGTATATGAGCAATGTCTAGACATAAAGAAACTAGAGATGTTAACTCATAGAAGAGAAAATGAGAGGAACTTAGTAGGTGTCTTTAAGTGTTTGCAGGCCTGTGTGGTAGAAAAGTGAGAGCTCTCAGAAGGGCAGGCACTGCTCAGTTTAAGAATATCTTTTCATCAGGGCTCTTGCTCACAAGTATGGATTTTTCAGTTTCTAGGCAGCAGGCAATAAGGAAACAGAAATATTCATATAGCACTTTAGGACCACAGACACCCCAGCTTTAAAGGGAAGGCAATCAGCTGAATGCATCTATATTGCACTTGAGGCACATTTTCAGGACTCCCACTGCCTCCCAGACAACTCACAGACCTCACTTAGCTTCATCCTTACTTCATCTTCCATCAGAACTCTGCAATTTGCATAAATCAGAAGCAGTTCTCCAAAGAATGCACCAGGAACCACCCTCTTCCCAATGCCTGCTTCCCTTCAGTTCCCTAGTTACTGTAATCAGTAATCAGTAATCTTCATGGTAGTTGCTTTTAGCATCCACAGCACAGTAGGAGCCTCTTGGGACAAGCTCTTGGCATGCTATATCTACCCCCCTAGCACCCTCTCTGCTCCCACACCTGCTGGCTCTTCCTCTTTTCACTAAGTTGACACTGGCAGTAAACTTTGGCCCTTCTGTGCCCTAATCTTTCTCTAGGCAGGCACATCTTTTTTCTCCATCCTGTGCAGCAGCCTAGAGGGCTTTCAGGTGTGGGGAGTCTCTCTCTCATTCCTTGGGGAGTAAGGGGTATTAGCCAATGCATTTAAATGGAGGCGAGGAAAAGTGAAATTTTATGTTTTAAAGATATATTGCTGAGAATCTTGTTGTTGTTTAGTTTGAATGAGAACATTATACTGTGAGGTGATCTTTGACAATATGGCATTACACATGTCATGTTAGATACCCAATTGATTTTTAAATGTAATGTGATATGAAACTCTCTGTAATCTCTGCTGGTAACAAAGGTACAAATATAAGCTAACACTACTGTGGTCTCTCATGTACATTCACAATTATGATAAATTTCAGTAAAAATAAAGATGCATTTTTCTTCAACAAAGCTCACAAACTTCCTATAATCTATCTATGAACCTCAGGTCAAGGACCCCTGCACTATGTTATGGTGTATGGAGTATCACATTTTAGTAGAAGCTGTAAATGCCGTGAGGGATCAATAAGACTGAACTGAATGATGTAGTGCACAGAGTGCTGGACTTTGAGTCAGAATGCCTTGACTTTGAATTCTGCCTCCAAAAGTCATTGGCTCCATGATCCCAAAGAAGTCAATTAACTCTCATCTTCAGTTTCCTAAACTGTAAAATGGGGATTACAATAACGCCTACTTTTCAAGGTTGTTATTAAGGCTAAATGAGATAATGTATGTAAAACACTTTGCAAACTTTAAAGCTCCATATAAATGCTAGCTGGTTATTGTTGTTGTTAGGAGGAAAAGATCCAAGAGGGCTGAAGGGATGGAAGAAGGCTTCATGGGAGAGGATGCTCCTACAATGTACTTTGAAGAGTCATTCATCAGCCAGGATTTGGTATACCCTAGTGTAGTGCAAACATAATATTCATAGCACCAATGGTGACTATAAATATGCAGGCATAGTGCTCAATTGCAAAATATAGCATAATCTCCATATAGAAGACAGAATTAAAACATTTATTCAGACACCAAAAAAACTGAATTCTGAAACCAGAAAGGCTAATCCATCATGGTAGCAAAAACATTAATACACCATAACAGCACAGAGAGCCACATCATCCTTTAGCCTTCCCACAAATCAACACTCACAAGCCTAGCTGTCTGCCTGGGTGTATCCTCTTTCTCCCTCACCATCTAGCTGCTCTGATTCCCAGCTGCCTGTGGGCTCTGCTCTACCCTTCAACAAACACCTCCCACAACATGTTCCATGTGCCAGTCATCTTGACTTTTGTCTTGACACTGGACTTCGATGACTTTGGAAGAGAGAGTGAGGTTGATGACTTTATGCAGCTCTGCCTCAATTAAATCTAGAATGTGCACAAGTCAAGATATCACATTGCAATGTCATTGGTCCTCTTCAAAATCTAGAACAACAATGGTATCCCCTGGCTTTTCTTAGGCCAGAGGGGGAAGAGGCAGAACAATTGCTTGGGTTTCATTAGAAAAGAAAGTAAGAGAACTAGGACATATAGAATTATATATTTTGGGACTGCAAGTGTTTGGCTTTTTATTTGACATTCAGCCAGTAGCCAGATTGTTTGTAAGACTTATCTCACAGATGTTTCTCAGTGAAAGTGTGAGAAAGGGCTGTCCATCAGCACTGACACTAATTATAATAACAATTTCACCCAAGGTCAGTATTTTGAACCAAAGCCACTACACGCACATTTCCCTTCCATAGCTGTGAGATTTTCTTTCTTTAAACAAAACAAAACACAAAAAGAAAGAAAGAAAAAAAGAGCAGATATTAAACGAGCACAGATGGTGCAAGCTGGCTCTTTAGTGCCTGTTAACTGTGCAGCAGTTCTGTGGTCCTTTCACCATATAAGCAGTGAAGGAAGAGGAAGGAACAGTTGATCAATAGTGACACTGCTCCATGGAGTGCTGAAGAGGGAAACACGGGCTTAAATTGTCAGGAGACATTTTAGCTTGACATAAACAAGAACTTCTTGATTGTCAGTGTAATTAGGCACCTGGAATGGGTTACCAAGGCAGCTTGTGGAATCTCCATCCCTGGGCACCATTAAACAGATGGCCAGACAACCACAATTCATGGAGAGTGTAATCAATGACCTCATCTATAAACATTTATATATCACATACCTAGCAGAGTCACCATGGGGATACAAGAGTAGTAAAAGGAATGTAGGACATGGTGTCTACAACTGCAACCTAGAAGAGGTGGCAAGCATGGCAGAGAGATAAGACATGCCCACACGAAACACACAACAATACAAGGTGCTATGTGATTAAGTGCAAAAACGAAAGAAAGAGACAGTAAGTGTTATAGGAGTTCAGAGAAAGGAGAGATCAATGAGGACCAGATTAGTTGGTGCAATAAATATTTGTTGAGTTGTATTGAACTGAGGTCTTTGTCCAGATTATTTGGAAAACAGATAGCTTTTCTCTTTGGGGGAAATTAACTCTGCTGTACTTTGGGATCTGTCCTCTATCTGAATGAATAGCATCTTGGCACTTGTACTTAAGGAATAAGTATCCATAAAATCTTGGGTTTCACAGAATTAGTCTTTGTTGGTACTTCAAGTACATGAATTAATTCACTGATACTTTTTGGATTCCTGCTGCATGTTACAGCATGTTTATACCCTTCCTAACTCCTTGTTTTCTAAAAAAAAAAGAAGGATGTGAGAGGCTCATCATTGAGATTTAAGAAACAATTAGAGAAAAGGGAATATATTGGAATTAGATAGATCTAGGATCATCACCTGCCTTGACCACATCCTAACAACATGACCAGGGGCAAGTCTTTTTGCTGCTATGTGGATAGAGCATTGGGCCAAGATTCAGCCTCAACACATACTAGCTGGATGAGCCTAGGCAAATCACTTATCTTCTACCTTAGTTCCTCATCTGTTGGTTGGTTGATGTCCTTTGTGCTTGAAGAAGGCCAAAATGACATCACTATGTCAAGGACAAGGCACAGTGTGTCTGACTATGGCTGATCAGACAAATAAAAGCTTAGAAGTCTCTACCACGGTGGGGACACAAATAGTAAATATGAATATTTGGAGTGGAGATGTCAACAAAATGTCATTCACCAACACTCCCTCCACTTTAGTTTTTGCTTGTAACTTTTTTGAGTTAATCTGCATTTTGTGGGGTAGCTGACCTTGAAGGAATCTGAAAACATTGCTGAAAATATCATGCTAAAAAGCATGAGAGCAAGTACACAGCCCTGCTTCACTCCATTGGTGACTTGGAAAGCACAAGAACATCATACATTATCTAGAATCTGTGGAAGCATTCTGTCATGAAACTAAACTCAACTGTAAAATGGGAATAATACACAGTACCTACATTCCAAGATATGAGGATTAAGAGAGATAACATTTGTAACAGCACTTAGCACAGTAGGTGCTTAATAAACAACGATTCACTTTCCTTTCCCTCTCTGACCTCCAGGTAATGCTTTAAGAGTATATGTTATAGCAGTTGCAAATCTGCAATAACGAAAGGAATTTCTACAAGGGGGTTACCCATACCAATGCAATTATAGGTTTGGATCCCAATATATGTGTGCATGTATACACACACACACACACACACACACACACACACACTCATCAATATAATCATAAGTCGATAGATATAGATCATTGTAATGGAAATGCAGATTTAAAGATCTTCCCTGCCCCTAGCTGAAGTGCACCTGAAGCCTGTGGTGGGAGGCTTGTTTTTCAGGAAAGCCCACACCTTGATACTTAGTGATTGGGCTGTGGGTCAAGAAGATTGTTACATTCTCTGAGCCAGGCGAAGGCTATATAAACCCTGATGGGAGGCTTTGCTTTGGGGCTCACTTTGAGAAGTGTTGTGTGATTTGACCAGATGAGATTCTGGGCAGCCCTTGAGAGCCGCCCTGGCTTTGAAAACCCAGATGTTGATGCTTCTCTCTCTGGTAACTGTGATTTGGTATGGATGTAATGGTTGGACAGTTTGGAAGCCTGTCTGTTTGATCTGTCTGTATATTCTGCAGTTCGGGGTGCTGACCTTTTTCCCCTGAATTAGGTAATATATATTTGTTTGATTAAAGTAAGCTTGTTAACTGATTTTGAGTTGCTTTCCTTTACAAAAGCAGATCTAAGAACCTGTGTTGGCAGCCACTCTGGGGATGCTGGGGTGTTTGCTGCTATAATCATTCATTAGCTATTTATTATTTGCCAAGTACTGTGCCAAAATCTGGGGATACAAATATAAGCAAGCAAGACAATCGCTGATGTCAAGGAATTTACATTCTAATGGGAGACAACACATGGAGGGGAGATGAAGGAGAGAAGGGTTGAGGAATCTATACTTGTTGCTTCTATTCTCTCTCCTTTCACTCATTTCTATGGCCCTTGAAATAAGCTTCCAGCTTATCACTTACCTGACAATGTACTCCAAATCAAATGATCTTTTATCAATCCCTATTCCTTTCAACTCATTTTGCATTGTTTGCAAATGTTGAGAACCTTGTCCTCTGAGATGCTCACTTTCTTCTGGGTTTTCCTAACACTCTTTCCTTCTGGTTCTCCTCCTACTGTCTGGCTCTACCTTCTTATTCCTGTTTTCTGGAGCTGGGGAGACACACATCCAACCCCTATCTTATATCTCCAGTCTCTCTCCTGGCCCCTTTGCTCTTCTTTCTCAGTAATCTCAATAGCACTTACAGGTCCAATTTCTATTGAGATGACTCTCTGACTCAAGTCTTTCCCCTCTCCAATCCATGTTCCACACAACCACTAAAGCTTGGGTCTGACTCTCATCATTACATTGCTAAGAATCTCCAGTGATTCCCTTTGTCTCTAGGATCAAATACACATTCCTCTGTTCTATATTTAAATCTTTTTACAATCTAATTTCGGTCTTATTTTCCTGATCTTAGTTTTCTTTATACACTCTATAATTCATCTGAACTGATCTCTTTACTGTCCCTCACACATGACAACCTATATTCCACCACTGTGACTTCACTCAGATGGTTTCCCATGAGTAGAATGTACTGTTTTTTTCAGTACCTCCTTCTAGAAGCATCATCTCCTTTATGAGATCTTTCCTGATCCCTTCAGCTACTGTGCCCACCTCCCCACAAAAACCACTATCTCTCTCTCTCTCTCTCTCTCTCTCTCTACCTATCATCATCATCATCATCATCATTATCATTTACATTTGTCTGTGTTGTTCTTCCTAAAATAAAATAAGGTAATAATCTCTTTGAGGAAGGGAATGGGCTTCTTCTTATCTTTTTGTCTCCAAAATATAGCATAGTTCCGGCCACACAGCAATAAATTTAAAGAGCTCTTAAAAGGTCTGCAAAGTGATATACATATTTTCTCATTTGGTCCTCATGACAACCCCAGAAGAAAGATGTTATTAGTATCTCCATTTTGCAGATAAAGAAACTGAGTCTGAGAGAGGTTAAGTGGCTTGTCCAGGGTCAATAAGTAGTAAATGTCTGATGCAGGATTTTAATGAGGGTCTTCCTGATTTGATTCCAAGTCCAGCACTCTTGTGCACCCACTTCTTCAGCAGAATTTAAGAAATGCTTGTTTTTTGGTTGATCAATTGATTGGCATGTTGTCTAATTCAGCCCCCTTTCCATTTCACCATGCTAGAAAAGTTTGAATCATCAGAGTGGGGGATAGAGATGCATTGCATGGTTAGTAAGAATTTGGCCCATGTTCCATTTTTCAAAATGCACAATACTTTCCTTAACTCTAGTTATCTCTAAAAAATGTCGGTGTAAGTATTTTTTCATCTTTAATACTCACCTACCCAGCTGCGTCTGAAGTGAAATTCTTTCTAGATTCAGTCATACTTTTCAGTGAGCTTAATTTTCACAGCATTATGCTATCATAAGGGCTCAGGTTCCACAGAATTAGTCTTTGATGATATGTTAAGTGGCAATTGGATGTGAATCTGCATAAGGGTCTGCAGTCAGTAATGAAGCCAAAGGAGTACAGTATGGTACACAATAAAATCAGTTTCCACGTTAACAAGGGGAAATTGGCCAATTGATTAGATCAGGGGTCAGGAATCTGCTGGTATCTATTCCTGGCTCAATGCTGTCACTGATTTGTGGAGTGATCCTAGTTAAGTCAGTTACCATCAGGTCTTCCCACTTGCATATAATCACACATCTCACAGAGGTAGCAGGAACTCAACTGATATTTAACTGTGATAGGTTTCTTTGATGGAACATAGTGCAAATTAATAGAGCTACTTAGTACTAATGGGAAATTCAAAGATTGGAGAGCTGATTACATCCTAGAAAGAGCCCATTTCTTTTCTCATAGCACAGAAGGAATTCTGACCCATACCATTTCATCCACTTCATAGTGCTCTATAAATTGAAGAGATAGCCCCCCACCAGGGGTTCCACATTTACCTTATTTCTTTCTCCCCACAATTCATATTCCTTTGATCCAATTGGATTATAATTTTGTTCTGACAGCATTCCTCCTTCTAGTTTCCAAATATTCACTGTTTCCTGAATCTTTCTGCATCTCTCATAGCTATCTTCCTATCTTTCCAATTCCCTTTCATCTTGGTATAATGAATTGAATTTTGTACTTAGAAACAAAAGACCTACACCTGAGTCCCAGCTATTCCTTTTAAAATTGGGAGTCAGTCCTCCCAAACCTTAATTTTCTCATCTATAAAATGGGTATAATAATATTTGCAACATCTCACTTGCAGTGCTATTGTAAGGAAAGTGTTTTCTAAATTAGAAGCCTTTATATTAATGTGAACTATTTTTCCAGGCCAAGTTCATCTCTAGGAATTGCTTGCAGCAAAACCCATTTTGCTCTCTTTATTTTTACATCTAATAATGAGGATATATTTTTATCATCGTCAAAATGCTTTTCTTTGTTCTTAAGTATTTTATTGGTTTTGAGTTCCATGGGTATCTCTAAAATAGAATAATGATCCATATATACATGAAGAGCAGAAGTTTACAACCATACGGTGATACTGAGCCGTGAAATGCAAAGTCATTTGAAAGCCCACCAAAATTTAAGTGAAAAGGGAAAGAAATAAGAAAATTCTAAAAGGGGGGGCAGAGTAAGGCTCCAAACAATTCCAATACCTGTAAAAAATGACTCTACACAAATTTTAGACCTACAGAACCCACAAAGTAACAGAGAGAAACACATCGCTTGCTGAAGACAGCCTGCAGGCCAATAAGAAAGGTCTATTACAGTGAGCTGAGTGAAGTCCTGCCGGAGCCACATGGTTCCAGCCCCAGGGAGGCCCTAACCAGCAGCGGCCAGAGCAGACTTAAGAAGAGTGAATAGCTAGTAGCTGTGGCAGCTTTCAGACATCTCAACCCATAAACACTGAAGTAAAAGATCACTATGGAACTCTGTTGGAACAGGGGTGGACAGAAGAGCACAGTCTGGATGCTGCTGCCAGGGCAAGAAGTAAGTGGAGGCATGGGGGCACTGAATGGCTGCCTCAGGAGCTCCTAGACTTCAGATTGTAGGGGAACCAAGTGACCATTCAGAGGGTAAACACTCTTGCTTTAACCTGCTTGTATCTGGGTTGAGGTCTTGGGTGGTGGTCTTGGGGTGTGTGGCCAGTGAGCCAGAGCTTGTGAGGACTGTAGAGATGACTCCCTCCTAATAGCTCCAGCAGATGCAAAAACTCTAGCAATTTGGGACAAAGCTCTCTCCATTCTGGAAGCAGAGTTCTACTGTGACAAAGAGCTTAAGGGTCAATTAATTGGCTGGCAATATGAGCAAGCACAGGAAGCACAAACAGATGATAGAATCCTTTTTTGGGGGACAAAAAGGATCAAGGCATGGAGTGGGGAAGAAGACAGCAAAGTCAGAACTCCTGCATCAAAAGCCACCAAGAAAATATGAATTGGTTACAGGCCATGGAGCAGCTCAAGAAGGATTTTGAAAATCAAGTAAGAGAAGTAGAAGAAAAATTGGGAAAAGAAATGAAAATGATTCAGGAAAGTCATGAAAAATGAGTCAACAGCCTGCTAAAGGAGACCTAAAAATATACTGAAGAAAATAACACCTTAAAAAATAGACTAACACAAATGGCAAAAGAGGCCCAAAAAAGAACCAATGAGGAGAAGAATGCCCTAAAAAGCTGATTTGCCAGATGGAAAAGGAATGTCAAAAACTCATTGAAGGGAATAACTCCTTCAAAATTAGATTGGAGCAAATGGAAGCTAATGACTTTATGAGAAATCAAGATATTATAAAACAGATCCTAACAAATGAAAAAATATAAGGCAATGTGAAATATCTCATTGGGAAAACTACTGACCTGGAAAATATATCCAGGAGTGATAATTTAAAAATTATTGGACTATCTGGAAGCCATGATCAAAAAAGAACCTAGACACAATCTTTCAAGAAATTATTAAGAAAATTTTAAAAGTATCCATTTTAACCCAAGGTGATAGCAATAAGATGTTCCTATGTATGACTTTGAAATGAGGTTAGGTATCCTGTGTAAGGTAGACGCTTTATATGCTGGAGGTAGATTCAGCTGCGGGATTCATGGTACTCATATCTTGTTGGTGGAAACTGGGAATTTGGAAAGAGTCACCTCTTTTAGTGACAGTCCTGGCAAGGGGGGTGCTTACATTGGAATTAATAAGGATTTGCCTTTGTACTTCTCCTTCTTCTCCTTCTTCTCCTCCTTCTCCTCCTTCTCCTCCTTCTCCTCCTTCTCCTCCTTCTCCTCCTCCTCCTCCTTCTTCTCCTTCTCCTTCTTCTCCTTCTTCTTCTCCTCCTTCTTCTTCTCCTTCTCCTTCTCCTCCTCCTCCTCCTCCTCCTCCTCCTCCTCCTCCTCCTCCTCCTCCTCCTCCTCCTTCTTCTTCTTCTTCTTCTTCTTCTTCTTCTTCTTCTTCTTCTTCTTTTTCTTCTTCTTCTTCTTCTTTTTCTTCTTCTTCTTCTTCTTCTTCTTCTTCTTCTTCTTCTTCTTCTTCTTCTTCTTCTTCTTCTTCTTCTTCCTTTTTTTCTCCTCCTCCTCCTTATTCTTCTTTGCTTTTTGGAGGAAGGAGGGCAGGGCAATTGGGGTTTAGTGACTTGCCCGAGGTCACATGGCTAGTAAGTGTTAAGTATTTGAGGCCTAATTTGAACTCAGGTCCTCCTGACTCCAGGGCTGTGCCACCTATCTACCCCCTTTCTACTTCTTTGTACCCATAATATTATCTCCTAGTTTAATGTCTTATAGAGTAATAGGTACCAAAAATATTTATTTTCTTATTGAATAAATTACAACTTAGGTCATAGGTATTTTTAAATATAATTTTTTAAAATTAAAACAATCTCTTTTTATTTCTTCCCACTTTCCCCTACCCTCATGGGAAAAAAAAGAAAAAGAAAACTTAAAAGAAATATGCATAATCAAGGAAAACAAATTCCCATCTTCGCCATGCCCGATAATGTATGGCTCATTTTGTATCTTGAAGCCATCACCTCTCTGTCCTCCAGAAAGAATATGCTTTGTCACTGGTTTTTTCTGATTGTGGTTAGTTAGTACATTGATAAGATTTCCTAAGTCTTTCAAAATTGTTAATCTTTACAATTGTTGTCATATAAATTGTACTCATATTCACTCACTTCACTTTTTATCAGTTCATCATCTTCTCTGGCTTTTCTAAAACTGTGTCATTTGTTATTTCCTATAGCACAATACTATACTATTATATTCACAAACTATGATTTGTTTACTCTCAATTGGAAAATGGTTCTAATTTGAATGCATTCCTTATATATCAATATTGCTTTTGTTTGTGCAAAAGAACCCAACATTTTTATGCAACCTAAAATGTCCATTTTATCTTCCAGGATCCTCTCTATCTTTTAAGTCCCACACAGACATTTGAAGACAGAGAAATGTAGGGAATCCAGGTCTCCTTTTTTCTAAACACAAGCCTAACTTATCAAACCATCTATTACCTTCAGAAGTTCAGACACCCAGCAGTATGTCCTAATGACTGTAGTAGGGAAAATGATAATGGAGTAAGCAGATCTGGATGAGGAGCCCAAGTTCCAGCCTTAAGGAACTGTGCAATTGCAAGTCATTTCATATCCTTAGGACTAAGTTTTTTTTTCATATATAAAATGAGGGTACTGGAGTAGATTACATGTACAGTCCCTTCCAGTCTGTAAAGCCAAGCACAAGCAGCTTTCCAGAAGAATGCTACTGTGAACAACCTTTAAGGTTCTGATTATATAGTATAGCGAACACTCTATTCAATAACAAATCAGAGCAAAACATTCACAGTAAATCAAGGTACAACATGCACAACTTATCATAGATAATAAAAATACAGCATTCACAACAACTCACCACAGAAAATGGCCGAATAGTTTTCACCACAGTGGTCACACAGTTTTGAACAAAGTATAATCATTTAGTCAATCAATCACTTAGTAACTCAATCATTCAATATACTCAACCATTCAATTATCCTTAAGGAGGCTTCCTTAAGGGTCACAAAATACAATAGTCAAAGTTCTCCACTCATGGGGCACACTAAGTTACAATATCAGTTACTACTCAGCATTCTCTTAAGGGGTAGTGTATCCACCCCTGTCACAAATAAGTTACATTCTTCTCAGGCAGTACATAGTGTCCAAGTAAAGTGTTCTTTCAGCTGGACTCAGGGTGGTCTCTCAGATTCCCTGGATCCCCTTCCATGGTCCCACCTCCTACCTGAATTCACCAAACTGTCACCTGGGTTCAAAGGCAGACAACTCCCAGTTCCTTGTCCAGCTCTCTGTGTTGTTCCTTTTCCATGCTGAAGCTCACAGTGTTCAGTCCACCTTAAATCCTTCACATTCTCTGTTCCAGGGAAGTCAAGGCTTAACAAAGGCACAAGCAGGTTCATGAAAAGTACCAGTCAGAAGTTCCAGCTGGTTCCCAGAATCAAAATCACTTCACCCAGGTTCCCAAAATCAAAATCATTCTCTCCAGCCAAGGTCTTTCCTTTTCAGCCACCTTGGCAGCAGCTGCTTCTGCCTCCAAGAAGCTTATCCTAAAGAGTTCTGACTCTCCCTCTCTGGGGCTTTTCCTTATATACAGTATTACTCCTCCCTTTTCAACCCCTTCCTGTTATGTCAGCAACAGGAGTTCATACATTCTGTTTCTTTAACAGAGGCTTAATACGAACTAGGTGCTAAGTACCTCTTAGCTTTCCAATACAAAGGGATCTTTAAGTGTCATTACCATCACACAGACCTAACATTGTATGTATGATTTTATATCCCCTGAGAGAGGTGTGTCTTACAGTGGAACAAGCCCTAAGTTCTAAGTTTGAAGACTTCAGTTCATAACCTGGACCTATCACTAGTTAATTATATGACATTGACTGAGTCAGTTTAGCTTTTTGGGACTCTTTTCTCATCAATTAAACCAGAATGTTATATTAGATGACCCAACAAATTCTAAATCTATGATCCTATAAACTATGCTATAAGGCACCAGAGAAAGACTTCTGAGGAGAAATTCACAGCATATCTACAAGTAAAAGTTTACTCTTGAGATGCCTGATAAGTTCATTAATATAAATTTTAAAATGATATAGAGCTGTGGAGGTACCATATTGGGCATCACAAGTTTCTGTTTTTTTTAAATTTCTAACTTTCATAGTATATGAATAATCAATAGAAAGCTTTAATCAAGTATTCATGTACGCATGTACATAAAACTTTACAAATCCCAGTGTCTGACCCACCTAGAACTTACAGTCTGAAAAATTGAATTCTAGATTTAAGTTGAAAATGTTTTGGCATTCAGGTGAGGAACTTGAAAGCTTCCATTTTAATTTTGTTTTTCCTTCAGCCAACATATTTGCTCACTGCTATCTCTTCCAATATGTTTGCCGGTAACATTGGTGCTTATCAATTTAGGGCCTAAACTTTTATATCAGTACTTGGATATCTGATAGCAAGTAATGACTTGATGACCTTTGTCTGTTTAGCTTTCTATAGTTCTTTGCTGAAATAAATGGTAGCCTTGAATACACCTTTCCTTTAGTAGGAAGAAAATGTAGGTGCAAGTCTTTGGAGGGAAAAAAATGAGAAATAACTTGAAAATAGAGGTCAAAGAATAGGTGAAATATCACAGAAAAGACCTGACAAGATAGCAAAAATGCAGCCATCTGGGGGCTCTTTAATAACCTGGCATAAAACTCCACAGAATTTTGATGCTCAAGGTATCTATAATGCAGCAATAAAATTTTAAGAAATCACTCCCCAACAAATTCTCCAATGTAACAATTTTCACTGTAAAGTTTGAAGACAATTTTAGAATTGAGGGGGAAATCATGTTTGCAAATACATTGAATTCTTGCTATATTGCCATTCTTGAAAGAACAGAATTCTGTATAAGGTAAGCCAAAGAGAGATAACAAAGGTAAGAAGTAAAGGGAACCCATTATAAGTTATTTTCCTATATAAGATAGTGCCCACATTTTATGCTGCCATGAAAATGGCCAGCTGAATGCATTTCATATATGTTCTTATAGCTGTGGGATCACAGGGACCCTTTCTTCCTTTTAATAGTCTTTATTCATCATCTTATCCCTTTGGTGCAGATAGACAGTCATCCAGGACTAAGCGTGTTGGCCAGGGACAAACCTTTCCCCTTACCTGGAATATCTTTATATCATAACTAGTCTCCCTGTCCCCTAGTCATCCTGTACAACATCTCCTAGGTAATCTTCTAGGCAATGTGACAGACATAGAAAATAGAGAACTGTCATCAGAACCAGGAGTAGTTGGGTTCAAGGCCCATCTGTAACACATATTGGCAGTGTGATCCTCAATCATTTATTTTGCTTTCTGTGTCTTAGGTAAATTTCTAAAATGACAGACTGAAGAACAATTGCATATCTGCATTGTAAAGGGAGTTTCCTCACTAAGTTTTCTATGGTAAAGAAATAATAGTCACACCTTACTAAAATTTTTTCCATAGTTCCCAGTTGCCTATACATTCGCTCTAATGACTGAGGCCAGTCAAAATCTGCTTCTGACCTACGTTTCTATCCTTACCTCCTATAATTGCCCTGTGAATGAATATTTTGCTCTCACCAAACTCATTATCTTCTAATATACCTCATGTTCTTTCCTAAATTCATACCTTTATTTATACTTTATTATTTGTTTGGAATATCTTCTCCTCCCCCACACCTCCCTCCTTGATGTTTTCCTATTAAAATCCTGGTTATCCTTCAAGACCCAGGTCAAACTCTTCATTCTCCACGAAACAATCCTAGATAGAAGTGTCCTTTCTCTTCTAAAACTGGATCTTTGTTTCTCCCTCTCTGAAAAGCCATTTATCATAAGAATTTCTGTGCATATTAAATTTCCACTAATAAATTGTAAATTTCAGAAGGGCAAGGGCTATGTCACGTTTTATTCAATTTTGTATTCTCCACGATGGGTATGATACCATGTGTATTTATGGTGTTGTTACACCATAAACATAGAGATTTGGGGGAAGGTTGCAAAATCTTCCTCTCAGTTTTCTTATTTGTAAAGTTAGAAATGATAAAACACTTTCTGAGGTTACAGGCTGGGTAGATTGACTCAGAAAATACTTAGGTCATTCAAGACTTTAGGAAAAATCCCTTCTTCCATCCCTGTGACAAGATCACTCTATCCTTTACTTGGAAGTCTTCAGGAATGGGGAACCCATAATC
Organism: Gymnobelideus leadbeateri; assembly: GCA_011680675.1. Classification (NCBI taxonomy): domain Eukaryota; kingdom Metazoa; phylum Chordata; class Mammalia; order Diprotodontia; family Petauridae; genus Gymnobelideus; species Gymnobelideus leadbeateri. The sequence continues at coordinate 121,765 of WOXC01006449.1, forward strand.
TCCTATTAAAGACCATTTTATTTCCCTACAGAAGTTATTTTTTTGGAAATTTTTTCCTAAGAATGAACTAGAATTGTCTAATTTTCACCTTCTACCCTTGTTCCTAATTTTGCCTAATGGGTCCAGAGAAAGCAAATCTAATTCTTGTTCCACATAATGAACCTTCAAATGCTTCAACTGCTTAAAGGCAGAAATCATTTTAGTTTCCCCTTAGTCTTCTCTTCTTCTAGGCTCAATATCTCCACTCCTTTCAATTAATCTTCATATATGGATGGAATCCAAAGTCATCATTAATCTGCTTATGCTTCAGTTTATCAACATCCTTATTAAAATGTAATGGCACATTACTCCAGATATCATCTGTCTGGGACAGAAAACAGCAGAATTCCCTCTTCCTTCATTCTGGACAGTATACCTCTCAGTGTGACTTCTTTAGCTGCCTTAGATCACAGATCATTTATTCATTCAATGAGTAAAATTCAATTAAGTTCTGACTGCTTTATAGTGTTGTTGTGAGGAAAGTACTTTGTAAACCTTAGAGCACTATAAGAATGTGAGAAATGTGCATTGAGTAGGCACTCAACAAGTATTTGTTGAATTTTTCCTGGACAAATAGTTGCTGTCTTAGAGCAACAAAGGGGCACCTAGTTTCTTTCTTTCTTTCTTTCTTTCTTTCTTTCTTTCTTTCTTTCTTTCTTTCTTTCTTTCTTTCTTTCTTTCTTTCTTTCTTTCTTTCTTCTTTCCTTCCTTTCTTTTTCTCCTTAATTTTTCCTTCTCTCACTTTCTTTCCTCCTTTTTCTTCCTCTCTTTCTTTCTCTTCTTTCATTCTTTCCTTCCTTGTGCCTTCCAAAGTCAATTTGGGATACTGGTTTGAATTAATCCAGGAAGATCTATTCAGTCATATCTGATTCTCATGTCTCTGTGACTTTGAATAAGTCATTAATCTTCTCTCTGCCTCATACTTACAAAAGATTTATTTACAAAATAGTAAAGGTGACAATTCTCAGGTCATCATAAAATCTCAAATTCTTTGCTTATTCATGGTGCCTCACAAAACACTTTAGGTACAGCTGAAGTGATATGACTTGTCTATCTTTTTAGTTAGAGAAACATGGAGATAGGATGGTTTGTTCAGGGTTTATGACTGGCTACTAAGAAAGAGAGGGATGGTTTCAGTCTTTCCTGGGAAGAAATAAGAAGAGTAGTACCTTGCCCCATCCTCCCCATCAAGAAGTAGCCCCAGTGTTTCTTATTGGGACTTCACCAGCCAAAGAAATAAGTTGCAATATTTAAGAAAATAGCATTTAATTCCATTTGACTTGGCCAAAAGCTTTTACAGAAAATCCATGGCACTGAATCTTTCAAACATTGTCAATGTTATCCAATTTTTATTTGGGGATTAGATATTTAAAACATATCATTTCCTCCATACAGGAACTGAAATGAATCAATTCCAGTGGAGCAAACACAATTTTCAGTGGAAATGAATGAATGATTGTAGATAGCATTTATTTCTAATCATAGGTATGAGGAAAGAAAACGAAGTGATGCAGGGGAAGTTAATATATTGGGTTTTTGTTTGTTTGTTTTCATTTTTAGCCTTTATCTGAAGCTCAAGAAAGATGTGGGAGAGGTCATAACCTATGATGGGTGGCAAAAAAACTGTATAGTATAACATTTGGGATGGATAAGGTTAGCTTTGGTACTTTGAGCCTGTTAAAACACAGTTATTCAAAGCTGCAGTTTCTCTTACTGAATTGTAATTGTTTTCTATAGTCTGCCAAGGAAATAAAGAATGAAATGGGGGGGCGGAGCCAAGATGGCGGAGTAGAAACAGCTCGTCCAAGCCTTTCTGCCCCCAGATTCTCCACAAACTATGTAAAAAAGGACTCTGAAAAACTTCTGGAGCCCCAGCACCCACAGAACGACACAGAGAAGCTAACCTCCCGCTGAGGACAGCCCAGCACCCTGCAGGAAGGACCAGCGCAGTGGTCTGGGAGCTGGCAGCGCGCAGAGCGCAGGAGCCGAGCCGAGCCCAGGTCCACGTGAGCTGAGGTTTTAGCCCCAGGGCGGCAGGGCCAGCAGCTGGCTGGAGGAACCCCAGAACACCAGGAACTGTGGAGATGCCAGAATTATCAACATAGACTTGCCTAGGACAAAGTAAGAGGTTAGTGTCCTATGGACTTTGGGACCTGTATTTGGGGAATGCGCCAGCTCCCTCCCCTGGGGGCTAGAAGCTGCTGAGGAGACACGCCATTTTGTAGTTTTCAGAGGCATTTCCGGCTCCCAGCCTACAAATCGTGGGGAGATCCAGCGATCAGTCTTGGGGGGTAATCGCTCTTGCTTTAACCTCCCTGGATCTGGATTGTGATCTAGGGTGGAAGTTGTGGGTGGGTTTACAGCTTGCCAGAAACGGAAGTTGCCCCCCAGACGTTCGGGACGAAAATTCCTCTAGCTGGCCTTAAAGCCATAGTGTGGCAACAAGCCCAAAAGTCAACCAATTAAGTGGCAACATGCCAAGGCAAAGGAAACAGAAAAATGCAACCCTAGACTCCTATTTTGGGGGCATAGAGCGGGAAAAGGACTGTGAGGTCAAAAGTCCTGCTCCAAAAGCCCCAGGGGAAAACATGAGCGGGTTGCAGGCCATAGAGGACCTTAAGAAGGACTTTAAAAATCAAATAAGAGAAGTGGAGGAAAAATTAGAATGAGAAATGAGAAGGATGCAGGAAAAGTATGAAATGAGGGTCAACAGCCTGACTGAGGAAAACAACACCTTAAAAAATAGACTAGCTCAAATGGCAAAGGAGGCCCAAAAGGGCAATGAGGAGAAGAATGCCTTAGAAAGTCGAATTTGCCAGATGGAAAAAGAATCTCAGAAGTTCACTGAGGAGATTCATTCCTTCAGAGTTAGACTGGAGCAAATGGAAGCTAGTGACTTTATGAGAAATCAAGATGCTGTTAAGCAGATCCAAACAAACGAAAGATTAGAAGGCAATGTGAAATATCTCATGGGAAAAACCACTGACCTGGAGAATAGATCCAGGAGAGACAATTTAAAAATTATTGGACTACCTGAAAGCCATGATCAAAGAAAGAACCTAGAAATCACCCTTCAAGAAATTCTCAAGGAAAACTGCCCTGATGTTTTAGATCCAGAGGGCAAAATAGAGGTTGAAAGAATCCACTGATCACCTCCTGAAAAAGATCCAAAAAGAAAACTCCCAGGAATATTATAGCCAGGTTCCAGAATCCCCAGATCAAGGAGAAAATACTACAAGCGGCCAGGAAAAAACAATTTCAATATTGTGGAAACACAATCAGAATAGCCCAGGACCTGGCAGCTTCTACACTGAGGGATCGAAGGGCATGGAATATGATATTCCAGAGGGCAAAAGAACTGGGAATGAACCCAAGGGTCACCTACCCAGCAAAACTGAGTATTTTGTTTCAGGGGAAAATATGGTCATTCAGTGGAATAGAGGACTTTCAAGCATTCTTGAGGAAAAAACCAGAGTTGAATAGAAAATTTGACATCCAGATGCAAGAAGCAAGAGATGCCTGAGAAGGTAATCAGGGAAAAGAAATCAGAAGGAACTTATCAAAGTTGAACTATTTACATTCCTATATGGAAAAGCAATAACTGTGACTGATGATATCTTTCTCACTATGAAAATAATGGAAGAAGGGGGTGTGGTCATATGAATACATATGTGAATGTGTGTGTATATGGTTACAGTTATATATGGATAGAGGGCATAGGTTGAATTTGTTGGGAAGGGAGAATACTCAAGGGATGAAATTATGAGGTGAGAGAGGAAAGTGGCAAGAGGAGATGGGGAGAGACATGGTAGGGTAAACTATCTTATGTAGGGGAAGTGGTTGCAAAGGAGGGGGAGAATAAGGAAGGCTAAAAAGGCAAAACCACATTCACATTGAATTTGGTTCAGGGAGAAAATGACATACATACTAAATGGGATATCTCAACCTGCAGCAGGATAGGGGGAAGGGGGATGAGAGGAGGGATGATGGATGGGAGGGCATCCTTGGGGTGAGGGGAGGTTGGAAGTACCCACTATAGAAGAGGGACAGGATCATGTAGGGAATGGACCAGGTGGGGGGTGGGATGAGTGGGAGGGAATTATAAGCAGCCTTGTACAATATATCTACTATGATAATGTTTTGCATAGCTAGACATGTACAACATATACTGAATTACTTATCTCCCAAGAAGGAATGGGTGACAAGGGAGGAAGGAAATGGATCTGAAATTCAAGGTCGTAACATTAAATGTTTCAAATATATATATAAATACTATTATTAATACTCTTTTGCCTATAATTGGGAGATAAGATGTGCAGGCATTGGGACACAAAGATTCATCTTCCTCTAATGGAAAAGTCGATGGGGGTATGGGAGAAGGTATGGGAGAGAGCAGATTGGAGGAAGCGATATCTTGTGGGACTGCTATTCTGGGAGGTTGGGTAGGGGAATAATGGGGGGAAAATGATTGTAACTCAAAATCTGGCGGAAATGAATGATGTAAAACAGAAGTTAATAAAGTATTTGTTTAAAAAAAAAAAAGAATGAAATGAAAAATCAGCACTCAACTCCCTCTAAATGGTTTCTGCTTAACTAGACTTTAGAGTAATTTGACCCTTTAAAGAGAACTATAGAGAAGATTTTTTGTATGCTTACCTTTTCTTTAGATAATGGTGACTAGAATAAACTTGTTTCCCAAGTATAAAGATAAAGGAGTAAAAGAACAAACATTTATTAAGCACCTATTATGTACCTGGCACAAAACTAAGCATTGTACAAACATCTCATTTCATTGTTAAAACAACTCTGGGAGGTGGGTACAATTGGTATCTTGAAGTTAAGTGATTTACCAAAGGTTACATAGCTAGTTAAGTATCTAAAGCTAGATTGGAACTCAGGTTTTCTTGATCTCAAGCTCAGCTCTCTATCCATTGCGCCAACCAGCATAAGGTTGTGTGACATGAATGTGGGAGAGTGGAAAGAACACAGGAATCATCGTCAGAAGATGAATCCCGACTCTGCTAATTACTACCCGTGACACTTTAGGCAAATCTCTGGGCCTCAGTTCTCTTAGCACATCACACACCATTGTGCATCTCTATGCTTTTATTCTGTTTATCCACACTTCTGCCTAAAATCCCTTGGATCCTTTAAAAATCAGTGCCAAATGTTGCAGGAAATTTTTCCTATTCTCCTCAACTGCTAGGGCTTTTCCATTCAGGGCTATATTTTATTTGCTTAATATGTGGCTTGAGAATCTATATATGTGGACATGTTGTCATCCTTCCAAGTATAGAAAGAAGGTTCCCACCATCCCCAGAATTTTGTCTTCATATCCCTAGCAGTAAATACTGTGCTTGGCATATAAGAAGTACTTAATAAATTCGTATTGATTAAGTGATTGACAACAGGGATGAACTATGTAGAATGGACATAGTATCATAGACATAGAACTGGAAGAAATAACAGAGGTCATTGAGTCCAGTTGCCTCATTTTATATATGATAAAATAGAAACCTAACTAGGTCAAGAGATGTGCCCAGAATCATAGAGTTAGAAATACTGAGGCAGGATTTGAATCCAGATCTTCTTGGATCCAAGTTCAGCCCTCTATCGCCTATATAACCCTGCTCTTTACAAATCATTTTTGAGGTACTATAAATCTCCAAATCCCATAATCCCACTTACCCCATAGGAATACTCCAATTGATGGGGTGCTTGGGATGTATATATATTTGTAACATCAGTCTATGTTTGTAACATCAGTCTGTAATATCAGTTTGTAACATCAATTTGTAAATGGGCTGCTTTGGGATCTATGTCTTGAAATCAATTTGTAAAACCAGTCTGTAAAATCACATTTCCCCCTTCCCAACCCCAGAGCATTGACTCTGCCCCTTACCCCTGCCAGTACTCTGCCCAGCAACAACTCATGAACTGTTTATCTCTGCTTGGAACAATAACAAGCTACACTTATCCTTCACTAAACTATCTATAAACATTTTAGCTTAAGCAAATGTTATCTCCCCTAGTAGAGTGGCCAGCTGCACCATGAATCCTTCAGTGCCCTATCGATAGGTTAACTCCTTAGCCTATTATACCCATACTGAGTTTCCGTTAGCCTTGGTTCCCAACATCCATCTTGTCAAAGCTTGACATCGATGGGTGGCCGACTAGGCACTCCTCCATTGGCCTTGACTGTTGGCTGACTTAGTGACTTTTCAGGCCTAAAACCACACCTCCAGGTAGCCCCACCTTGGGCTATTTCCCAGTGAATTATGGGCAATATGCATTCGCAGTTGATATTAAAAGTGCATGTTTCTTTAAGCACTGACCACTCCTTAACTCCTCCCTAATCCCACCCTTACTCACCTAGTTAGCATAATTGACACCTGATTTACTGTCTTGACTCCTTAAAACTATACCTGTGATTTCTGTAGGTTTGCAGGTTCCCTAAGAATCCTTGCCCACTGTGCTGTGCAGCGTAACAATAAACTTTTACTGTCTCAGCTTCCAAGTTTGCTTGAGCCTGGTGAATTCTTTCCAGACTGAATTGCAGGGTTTCTGGTTACTGATAGTGATCAGGGTCCCTGGCAGAACCTATTACCCTTCCCTCATCACAATTATCTGTAGATAGTGCAAAAGGTTTGCATAAACTTGTGGTGAGTATTTCTCTGGGGATGATCTATAGTGAGCAAGCATATATCCCCTTTACAAAGGGAACTATACATGTTCAAAACATGTATAGTTCGATAGGAGTTGTGTTACTGGGCATGATCCATGGCTACCCCATTCCTACCCAGTGAAACAACTAAATTATGCAGTGGATAAGAACACTGGACATAAAGTCAGGAAGACCTGAATTTAAATCCTTCACTAGACACTTAATTAGTTGTGTGAACCTGGGTGAGACACTCAATATCTCTCAGTCTCAATTACTTCATTTATAAAATGATGAAACCCAAATCATAGGGTTTTCGTGGCGATCATTGATATTACACATATATACACATGCATATAATACATGTGCACATGCATATATGCATTCATACACAAATACACATGCACATGCATATCTCACTTAGCAAACCTTAGTGTCAGCTAAATACTAACCCTTATTATTATTACTGTCTGAGGTCATACCACCATCTGAGGTGAGCTTCAGGGCAGGTTGCAGATGGTGCTAACACAACTATTAAACAGTTATTAGTGGGGTGGCACTGAGAGGCACTACATTCTAGTGCCTCTTCTTTACAGTATCTTGTCTCAAAAGGAGCGAGAGGTAATAGTCATAATCATGTTATAGGAACCAAAGTATGACTAGGTTAAGAAAACAAACAAAACAAGACAAGCAAACAACAACGAAAAACAACAACAACATACAAAAAAAAAAAAAAAGGAAAGAAAAGTTAATGAGGTAAGTTGTCCAGGGCAAATCAAAAGCAGAAATCCAAAATCAGAAATTGGTCAGAAACTGAGTAAATTATAATATATTTTCTTCTTCTCTCTCCTCTTCATTTTATACTTGCTAAAACTCTTCTCTTTGTATACTTCTTTCTCCTTTATAATTTTAACTTTTCCCCTCCCTTTCTCCTCCTTTCATTTTTTTCATCATTTGTTTCATTTCATTTCATTTCATTTCATTCATTCACTCATTTGTTCATTCATTCATTCATTTAATACTTTTCCTTTATTGAAAGTACTTGGTGACACCCGCACCGAGACCAGCTCAGACTTCCTACTGCAGCCCCTCCGCCTGCCTCCTAAACTCAGGACTTTTCTTTCCCTAAGGACATCTACCCCTTCGACCATCAATCATGACTGACCAGTCTGTCTTCGACACCGATGTCAGCACCCTGACCCGCTTCGTCTTGGAGGAGGGCAGGAAAGCCAAAGGCACCGGCGAGATGACCCAGTTGCTTAACTGCCTCTGCGCCGCTGTCAAAGCCATCTCCTCTGCGGTGCGGAAAGCAGGCATAGCCCATCTCTATGGAATCGCTGGCTCCACCAATGTCACTGGTGACCAAGTCAAGAAGCTGGATGTTCTCTCCAATGACCTGGTTATCAACATGCTCAAGTCATCCTTTGCTACCTGTGTTCTTGTATCAGAAGAAGATAAAAATGCCATAATAGTAGAACCAGAAAAAAGGGGTAAATATGTGGTCTGTTTTGATCCTCTGGATGGTTCTTTGAACATTGACTGCCTTGCATCCATTGGAACTATTTTTGGCATCTACAGAAAGAATTCAACTGGTGAGCCTTCTGAGAAGGATGCTTTGCAGCCTGGCAGGAATCTAGTGGCTGCTGGGTATGCCCTTTATGGCAGTGCCACAATGTTAGTGCTGGCTATGTCATGTGGAGTCAACTGCTTTATGCTGGACCCAGCTATTGGGGAATTCATTTTGGTTGAAAAGGATGTGAAGATAAAAAAGAAAGGTAATATCTACAGTCTTAATGAGGGCTATGCCAGGGACTTTGATCCTGCAATCGCAGAATATATCCAGAAGAAGAAATTTCCCCAGGATAACACAGCTCCTTCCGGTGCAAGATATGTGGGTTCCATGGTGGCAGATGTGCACAGGACGCTGGTGTATGGAGGAATCTTTTTGTATCCAGCCAACAAAAAGAGCCCCAAAGGAAAGCTGAGACTCCTGTATGAGTGTAATCCAATGGCCTTCGTCATGGAGAAAGCTGGAGGACTGGCTACCACAGGAAGTACAGCTGTGTTGGACATCATTCCCACTGACATCCATGAGAGAGCACCAGTCATTCTGGGGTCCCCTGATGATGTGAATGAATTCCTAGAGATTTATAAGAAGCATGCTGCCAAGTAAAGATCCCGCCTTCCCACACGAGCTGAGACACCAAAAAGAATAGGACCAAAGGTCATAGTGCACTCTGGAACAGATAAACTTCCATGGCAGACCAACACCACAGCAGGTCTTTATTTCCCACAATCCTTTTGATATACCAAATACTACATGGTGCGTTGGGCACCCTAACCAAAAGGCAGATTCTATAGCACAAAAATGGTAATGATATTTTGAGAGCAAAAAGAGCAAATAAAATTGTTCTTCCTTAAAAAAAAAAAAAAGAAAGTACTTGGTACCTATTTACAATCTACAGCTAAGCATATAGTCACCACCAAGATAGACCACCAAGTCAGAAACACCTGGGTTCGAATCAAGCCTCTGACACTTATTGGCTGGGTGTCCCTGGGCAAGTCACTTAATCTCTGTTTGGTCCCAATTTATTTGTGGTTCTTCAGTTCTTTTTCAGTCATGTCAAACTCATTGTAACTGCATTTGGGGTTCTCTTGGCAAAGATACTAGAGTGTTTTGCCATTTCCTTCTCCAGTTCATTTTGTAGATTATGAAAGTGAGGCAAACAGGCTTTAGTCACTTGCTTAGAGTCACATACGTAGTAAGACCAAATTTGCACTCAAGAAGATTAGCTTTCCTAAGACAAGATAGTTTCAGCACTCTGCCCACTGTGGTACCTAGCTGTCCCTCCTAGTCTGTAAAATGAGTATAATGATAGCACATACCTCATGAGGACCAAATAAGAAAGAGAATAATTGTAAAGTGCTTAGCACAGTGCCTGACACATAGTAGGCACTATATAAATGTTAGTGGTGATTAATGATGATGATATTTTAAGATTCATTATGCCAGAGGATAGGAGCCCAGGATGGGAAAAATGGGATTCAAATCCTTGCATTCCTAAATTTCCAAAGTTCTGTTCCAGATCCTATTGCTTTGACAATTGTTTTGGCTTCACAGGATCTGCAAAGTTTTCATCCACACTGCAGTCTCTGTTACCTCTACCTCTTGGTCAGTTTGTTAATGTTTCTGCAACTTCTTCTGTGACTGTTTTATCTCTTTGTCATTACATAAAATGACCTTGTGAGTTTCTTCCTTATATTCATGTGAATTATTTGATTCTCACCACTGCCCTCCGAGATAAGTGGAATCAGTGTTCTGGTTTTACAGATAAGAAAACTGAAATATGGAAATATTAAATGACTGGGCCAAGGCCATAGAGTAAGTTGACAGGATACTCGGAACTAAAACCATGGATCAGAAGGTCCTGATTCATAATGATTAGCACAGTGAAAGCTTGAATGAAAACATGAAAGAAGTGATTAAATCTATCAAAGGAGAATGTGACATATCTAATCCTGAGCATCTTTAAACATTGGCTACACAACTGTCAAGTCTTGATTAGTTTTGGTTTACACTGCCTAGAGGCTAGGATTGTACTTGATATCCCTTCAAGGTTTATGATTCCACGATTCGCTTAGAATTGCTTATTTGTCATTATTTCTGGTTTCTAGTTATTTACTGAGAAATTGACAACTTTTAATACAGAAGTAGATTGTAACAAGAAGTGTAAATACAGCAGATATTTCTTTACTAAAACTTATAAACAGGTTGATCTTTCAATTTAGTTTTGGGTTGAAATATATGAATATTCCTGCATATGGAGTATTAATTACTATTTTTCAACTCCCTGAATTTCAAATGAAATTCTACGACATGGAGATCTTTGTTCATTTATTCTATATTTTGTACTCCAAAATGATATTCATTGCTATCAGGTATTTCAAGATAGATAAAAAGAAGTGGCTTTTTTCATTTATGCTTAAAGGTCATTTGTAAAACTATTTTCCTCAAAATTGTCCTATTACTATCTCTAAATTTATAAATATGTAAAAATGGCTCAGGATGGGTTGTAAAATGGTGTCTTAATAGTTTCCATGGGAATAGGAGATAGTGTTACTACTGAATCACAGCTGTTCCATTGGTGCTAATTACTTGCATGGACCTTTTCCCCCACTCTTCTTTCTTTAACATGTTGACACATATGCACTGATGCACTCATATAATACAATCCTAAATTTATTATGAATGAAAAGAAGGTTAAGAAATAGCTTCTCTTTTAAAACTGATGATTGAAAAGTAAGAAAATCAAGGGAATAAATGCCTATTATATGCCAGCCACAGTTTAAATGGTTTATGAATATTAAACCAGCTAAATGGTTTATGAATATTATCTCATTTTTATCTTTAAAACAACCCTCAGAGGTAGGTGTTATCATTATTCCCTTTCAACAGTTGAATAAACTGAGGCAGAAAAGACATAAGTGACTTTCCTAAGGTCATAATAAGTATCTGAAAATGGATTAGAATGCGTATCTTTTTCACTCTAGGCCCAGCAGAATATCCACTATGCCAGTTAGCTACCTCTAATAATCAAGGCATAGCTTAGAAAGGAAATGTATTCCATAATTTTGATTACATTTTCAATGACTCTTGCAATGTTGTCTGACTTTTGTTACTCATTGGGACATGGAAGTAACTTCAAATTCTCAAAGGCTATGTCAGCAGAGTAGGAGTTCTGCAAGGCCTTTACAAACTCTTAGGCTTTCCATGATGATCCTGGTTATGGTCTTTGTGATCATTTAAGGAATAGCCTAAATAATGGTGGTACTTTATTGGCCAGATTTTGTTCAACAAAAAGAAGGAAATGTCAGTCAACCAACCAACAAGAATTTATTAATTCCCCCACAAATAATTTAAAATAATGCCTCAGAGTGAACATTAGAGCAACAGAAATAATTAACAGTTTGGGTAAAGCAATTGTCCAGTCTAAAACAACTTGAGAAGATATTAGGAAAGACCTGACCTTCTGGTATGGTGGTCTAGCCTGCTTGAAGTGCAGATGCCTCCTGGCATTTTAATCAACAAACAACAAGCCCTGGGAGCAGCTATGTAGGTGCGAGCTTCAGCTTCAGGAACTTTGACCCCATAGACAGTGTGGGAGTCAGCTGATTAAGGGTAGGTTGCAAGGCCCTCCACAGGCACTGTGCAAGGGACCCAGGTGAACTGCTCAGATGCAGCGTCAGGCTATGGCTATGACAGTGAGTACACATTAGTGAGGGTGATTGCATAGGGGCAGGGCTGTGGTCACTCTCAGGAGAGAAGAGTCCCTGATATCATTTCCAGGGAAGAGTGAGTTGAATCTTGCAGAAGAAGCACAGGGAACAAGAACACTTGCAGTAACAACTTTGTTGGGGGTCCTGGTGAAGGCTCAGAAGTGGAGAGGAGTATCTGAGGTCAGGCTCTCAGACTTAGAAAACAACAGCATGAAAAACCTAAAGCTAAAGACATTATCCTCCACACCTTGGGACTAGATTCTGACACTAACATAAAGAAAATAGTCAAGAAATAAGTTGCTACAAAAGAAAATGAATAAGCAAAAGAGAAATAGCTCAACCAAAGATAGCTAAGGTGATAGAGAAGATTAGGGTTCAGATGCAGAAAACAGTAAGGTCAAAACAGTGGTGTTCTGGGGTCTCTCCAGCTGGCTGCTGGCCCTGCCAGCAGGTCCACTTTTAAAAAATGGACACAAGACTCAAAAGAGTTCTTGGAAGAGTTGAAAAAAAAACTTTAAAAATCAAAAAAGGGAGGTTGAGGAAAAATTAGGAAAAATCAGTAATCTAAGAAAATTATGAAAAGTCAAACAATTGGAAAAATAGAGAGAGGGGGCAGAGCCAAGATGGCAGAGTAGAAACAGCTCATCCAAGCCACTCTGCCCCCAGATTCCCCCCAAACTATGTAAAAGGGGACTCTGAATAACTTCTGGAGCCCCAGCACCCACAGAACAATACAGAGAAGCTAACCTCCCACTGAGGACAGCCCAGCAGCCCTGCAGGAAGGAACAGAGAAGCACTCTGGGAGCCGGCAGCACGCAACTCGCAGAGCACAGGGAGCCGAATCAAGCGGAGCCCAGGTTCCTGTGAGCCAAGGTTTTAGCCCCAGGGCAGCAGGGCCAGCAGCTGGCTGGAGAGACCCCAGAACACCAGCAGCTGTGATGACTCCAGAATTATCAACATAGACATGCCTAGGACAAAGTAAGAGGTTAGTGTCTTATGGACTTTGGGACCAGTATTTGGGGAATGCGTTGGCTTCCTCCCCTGGGGGCTAGAAGCTGCTGAGGACACATGCCATTTTGTAGTTTTCAGAGGCAGCTCCAGCTCCTGGCCTGTGAACTGTAGGGAGATCCAGCGAACAGTATTGGGGGGTAATCACTCTTGCTTTAACCTCCCTGCATCTGGATTGTGATCTAGGGTGGAAGTTGTGGGTGGGTTTACAGCTTGCCAGAAACGGAAGTTGCCCCCCACACGTTCGGGACGAAAATTCCTCTAGCTGGCCTTAAAGCCATAGTGTGGCAACAAGCCCAAAAGTCAAGTAATTAAGTGGCAACATGCCAAAGCAAAGGAAACAGAAAAATGCAACCCTAGACTCCTATTTTGGGGGCATAGAGCGGGAAAGGACTGTGAGGTCAGAAGTCCTGCTCCAAAAGCCCCAGGGGAAAATGTGAGTGGGTTGCAGGCCATAGAGGACCTTAAGAAGGACTTTAAAAATCAAATAAGAGAAGTGGAGGAAAAATTGGAAAGAGAAATGAGAAGGATGCAGGAAAAGTATGAAATGAGGGTCAACAGCCTGACTGAGGAAAACAACACCTTAAAAAATAGACTAACTCAAATGGCAAAGGAGGCACAAAAGGGCAATGAGGAGAAGAATGCCTTAAAAAGTCAAATTTGCCAGATGGAAAAAGAATCTCAAAAGTTCACTGAGGAGATTCATTCTTCAGAGTTGGACTGAAGCAAATGGAAGCTAGTGACTTTATGAGAAATCAAGATGCTGGTAAGCAGATACAAACAAACGAAAGATTAGAAGGCAATGTGAAATATCTCATGGGAAAAACCACTGACCTGGAAAATAGATCCAGGAGAGACAATTTAAAAATTATTGGACTACCTGAAAGCCATGATCAAAGAAAGAACCTAGAAATCACCCTTCAAGAAATTATCAAGGAAAACTGCCCTGATGTTTTAGATCCAGAGGGCAAAATAGAGGTTAAAAGAATCCACAGATCACCTCCTGAAAAAGATCCCAAAAAGAAAACTCCCAGGAATATTATAGCCAGGTTCCAGAATCCCCAGATCAAGGAGAAAATACTACAAGCATCCAGGAAGAAACAATTTCAAAATTCTGGAAATACAATCAGAATAGCCCAGGACCTGGCAGCTTCTACACTGAGGGATCGAAGGGCATGGAATATGATATTCCAGAGGGCAAAAGAACTGGGAATGAACCCAAGGGTCACCTACCCAGCAAAACTGAGTATTTTGTTTCAGGGGAAAATATGGTCATTCAGTGGAATAGAGGACTTTCAAGCATTCTTGAGGAAAAAACCAGAGTTGAATAGAAGATTTGACATCCTGACACAAGAAGCAAGAGATGCCTGAGAAGGTAATCAGGGAAAAGAAATCAAAAGAAACTTATCAAAGTTGAACTATTTTCATTCCTATATGGAAAAGCAATAAATGTGACTGATGATATCTTTCTTACTATGAAAATAATGGAAGAAGGGTGTGTGGTCATATGAGTACATATGTGAATTGTGTGTATATGGTTACAGTTATATATAGATAGAGGGCATAGGTTGAATTTGTTGGGAAGGGAGAATACTCAAGGGATGAAATTATGAGGTGAGAGAGGAAAGTGGCAAGAGGAGATGGGGAGAGACAGGGTAGGGTAAACTATCTCATGTAGAAGAAGCAAGGGGAAGTGGTTGCAAGGGAGGAGGAGAATAGGAAGGCAAAAAAGGCAAAACCACATTCTCATTGAATTTGGTTCAGGGAGAGAATGACATACATACTAAATGGGATATCTCAACCTGCAGCAGAATAGGGGGAAGGGGGATGAGAGGAGGGATGATGGATGGGAGGGCATCCTTGGGGGGAGGGGAGGTTGGAAGTACCCACTATAGAAGAGGGACAGAATCATGTAGGGAATGGACCAGGTGGGGGGTGGGATGAGTGGGAGGGAATTATAAGCAGCCTTGTACAATATATCTACTATGATAATGTTTTGCATAGCTAGACATGTACAACACATACTGAATTACTTATCTCCCCAGAGGGAATAGGTGACAAGGGAGGAAGGAAATGGATCTGAAATTCGAGGTCTTAACATTAAATGTTTCAAATATATATAAATACTATTATTAATCCTCTTTTGCTTGTTATTGGGAGATAAGATGTGCAGGCATTAGGACACAAAGATTCACCTTCCTCTAATGGAAAAGTCGAGGAGTCGAAGGGGGTATGGGAGAAGGGATGGGAGAGAGCAGATTGGAGGAAGCGATATCTTGTGGGATTGCTATTCTGGGAGGTTGGGTAGGGGAATAACGGGGGGAAAATGATTGTAACTCAAAATCTGGCGGAAATGAATGATGTGAAACAGAAGTTAATAAAGCATTTGTTTAAAAAAAATAAATTAATTTAAAAAAAGAAAAATAGATTAAAAATTTACAGAAAAAAGAATAACTCTGAAAATTAGAAGTGGGAAAGGGGAAGGTGTCATAAGACATCAAGAAATAATAAAATAAATTCAAACCAATGAAAAAATAGGAGAAAATGTGAAATGTTTCATTTGAAAAAAAAACCACAATTGACCTAGAAAACAAATTGAGGAGAAACATATAACAATTGTTGGACTACCTGAAAATTATACTTCAAGAAATCAAGGAAAATGGCTCTGAAGTTTTAGACCTAGAGTGTAAACTGGAAATTGAAAAAAAAAAATCCACTGATTTCCACCTGCAAGAGATCCCAGGATGAATATTCATAGGGATATTACAGCTAATTTTCAAAGCTTCTTGGTCAAGGGTAAAATATTACAAGCAATGACAAAGAGTAATTTAAATATGGTATAGCTACAATCAGGATAACACAAGATTAAGCAGCTTCTACATAAAAGACTGAAAGCCATGGAACATGATCTTCTGAAGGGCAAAGAAGCTTTGTTTGCAATCAAGATAACATGTCTAGCCAAGCTGAGTGTAATCCTGCAAGGAAAAAAAATGTATTTAATGAATTAAAAACTTTCTGGCATTTTTGAGGAAAAGACCAGAACTGAATGGAAAATTTGAGCTACAAGGATCAGAAGAAACCTAAGAAGGTAAATATAAAATAAGGGATTTAATAAGGTCAAAATGTTTACTTATATAGGAAAACATCTGTACCTTTTAAGAATGTTATTATTAACAGAGAAATTTGAAAAAGCGTAAATATACAGAAGGCTTGGGGCTGTTGAGTATAATGAGATGATCTTTAAAAATAACATTGGGTTGGGAGGGGTAAAAATGGAGCGATTATCTCATACAAATGAGGCATTAATAGAAGCACCATAAAAGTAGAAGGTAGGAGGGAATGGTGCTATGACATTATTCTTATCAAAACTGGGTTAAAGAGAGAATAACATATACATCTAGAAGGGTGTCAAAATCTTCTAAACTTATAGAAAAATGGATTAGTGAAGGGATATGATAAAGGAGAAAGACTGCATATTAGGGAGGCAGTGGTCAGAAGAAAAATGATGTCTGATGAGTGATAGGGTAAAAAGAATGGGAGAGAAAGAAAAACAGTAAGGAAAAATAGGATGGGGGAAATACACAATTAACAATTGTAACTTTGAATGTGAATAGTTTGAATTTACCTATAAAACAAAATCAGATATTAGAATATAGACAGTTTCTCAGATAAAGGTCTCATATCTCAAGTATATAGTGAACTTTATCAAATTTAAAAGAATATGAGTCATCACCCTACTGACAAATGGTCAAAGGATATTAACAGGTAATTTTTCCATAAAGAAATTAAAGCTATATGTAGTTGTATAATGTTCTCTAAATCATTATTTATTAGAGAAATGCAAAACAAAACACCTTTGAGATACCCTCTTATGCTTATCTGATTGGCTAAAGTGATAAAAAGGAAAACAACAAATTTATATGGAAAAATTGGGACACTAATACACTGTTGATGGAACTGTGAACTGATCCAGCCAACCATGTTGGAGAGCAATCTGCCATTGTGCCCAAAGAATAATAAAACTGTGTATCCCCTTTGACTCAGTACTACCACTACTAGGTCTGTTTCCCAAGGTGATAAGGGAAAAAGGAAGGGAAACTATAGGCTTTAAAATATTTATAGTAGTCATCTTTGATGTGACCACAAACCAGAAATTAAGATGATATTCATTACTTGGGGAATGGCTAAATAAGTCGTGGTATATGATTCCTATGGAATACTTCTATGCCATAAGAAATGATGAGCAGGTTGATTTTAGAAAAAAACATGGAATGACCTGCATGAAATAATGGAGTGAAATGAACAAAACTAAGAGAATGTTGTATATAGTGACAGCAATATTGTTTAAAGAACAACTGTGAGGGAAAGAGGGTGTTCAGAAGTTAAAATGTAGCAAAAAAAAATAAATATAAGTAAAAAAACAACTAGTTCTACAGGAAATATACATACATATGTACACACACACATAGGTACATATACATATACTTTATCTGCTTTAATATTTTCTTCTTCACTTTCTTAAGAAAATCAATAAAACAATAAATCAAGTTATGATTTGTACTTGTTGCCATTTTCCAAGGAGTAAATATTAAAATTTAACAATTAGCAAATGATTCGAGCTAATGCAAGCATTTCCCTATCTATGTTCCACATTCAACCAAACAGTTGTGAGCTCCATCTAACTCCAGGGAGAACTTGAGGGAAAGGTCAACCTTGTTGTGGTCCTCAGAGGACTTTTGTCTTTATCTCTAGAGCTTTTGCGTTATGGGGTGGCATTTTGTTAATCAAGGGCTATTGTCATTGTGGTTTTATTCAATTAAACTCTAGTTTTGAGCTGCAACCTACTGCAAAAGCCTGCCTTCCTCCTTTTGTAGTGCTCTTGAATAGACCCTAATCACCTGAGCACAGTAAAATGAAGTCCATCAAATATGAATAGCTTATTTGGATAGAGTCTTTACCTCATAACCTCAAAATCAAAAGAAATTAACATAAATTAAAACAATGACCAAGAAGATACTACATGGTTTATACTTCTCTTGACCTTTAGCAGTCCTCAATTAGTCTATAGGTATGCCCTCCAACATAGGAATACTCACATACACTTCCTCTATTTAGAATCAGTTTCTCTCCCAGCTACTACCCCCAGAAGCTAACAAATGTTTTCCAGTGTTCTTCCACTCAAGGTATTGGGTGGGTGGGTGGTAGGTCAGGGATACCTTGGTTTAGGGAACTTAACATACGGGATGACTTGATTGTTGTCTGGCTTCTTAAAGGCAGTTACTGACAATCTGCCTTGGATTGCTTGATTTCACCTTGTGGGTCAGGTTACACGTCTAGCCTCTATTGCTTTACCACAAATGCACTTTTAAATTTAATCTGCACAAATAACATTTTCTCTATCTCTTAAGTCTAGATAACTAATAAAACAATAAATCAAACCCTGATTTGTAGATTTGCCAATTTCTGATATGTAAATTCTCACAGTGAAAAAAATTTTAAATGGCTTAACAGACCTGAAGAGCTGACTCCAGACAGGGATTTTTTTGTTCTTGGACACCAGGACAGTGGCCACATCCACTTTAAGAAACCAGACAACTAAGTCATCCCATATGTTAAGTTCCCTAAACCAAGGAATCCCTGACCTACCACCCCTCCACCCCAATGCCTTGAGTGGAAGAACACTAGAAAACATTTTTTAGCTTCTGAGGGTAGTGGCTGATAGAGAAGCTGATTCTAAATAGAGGAAATGTATGTAAGTATTCCTATGTTGGAGGGCATATGTATGTGTAGGATGAATTATCCTGAAACATAGGGACTGATGACTCATCCAATATAACCCATACTACATATGCTAAGTTTAGAGCAAGGCATCAACAGTTTGAGTAGTTAATTTTTTGGCCACTGTAACTCTCAAAGACCACTTACCAAATTTAGACAGGATGTGATCTAAGTGAGTGGAAAAATAACTCCCATCGATAAAACCACATATGCTTAAAGTATTGAAGTTATTTCAATGAATCCAATTCCTAAAATTACATAACACAGTATAGGCTAAGCCTGGGAAATATACTTAATGTATATCTATCTATCTATCTGTCTATCTATCTACATATATATGTATATATATATATATATATATATATATACATATGTGTGTGTGTGTGTATGTATGACACCAAGGAAGATTAAATATTCAATCAATCAACAGTTTTCTTCAGTCAGTCACCTAGCATTTGTTAAGTACTTCTGTGTGGTATGTACTGCTGTAAGTTCTGGGTATACAAAGAAACGCAGAAATTTGTCTTGGGCTTCCTTGAAACAAACTGGTTTTGTGTAACCAAAATCTAATGTCTCTTTTTCCATTTATTACCTATTGTTAGAAATGATTTAGCTTGACAAGTTATGTGTTCTACTGGATAAATCAAATTGCAGAAACTAATAGGCATTTTGACTGTGTCTATAAGAGATTCAAAATTTCCCACTAGATAATCTGTATCATCTGCCTGTAATGATTATATACACAACCTCACTGGCTTCTCTATATGGTATATGATATAATGGATGGAGAAAGCAAGTGACTTGTATGATTAACTCTCCATAATATTTACTGGCATGCAGGGTAAACACAATCCCAGGGGCTTCTCTTGAATGTTTATAATAAGATTGCAGACTTGAAAGTAAGACAACCTGAGAAGAAAGGAATGAAACAACCATTTATTAAGCATCTGCTATGTACCAGGCAGTGGGCTAAGTGCTTTTACAAATATTATCTCATTTGATACTCACAACAACCCTGGGAGGTAGGCGCTATTACTATCTTATTTTACAATTGAGGAAGCTGAGATGACTTGTCCAGAGTCACATAGAAGTATCTGATGCTAGATTTAAACTCAGGTCTTCCTGATTCCAGTCTGATTACTCTATCCACTGTATCACATAACTACCATCCAGTTGGAGTCTCTCATTTTACAGATGAGAGGCCCAGAGGCATTAAGGTTACATTGGTAGTAAGTGACAGAAGTAAGATCTTGTACTATGATCCCTTAGACAGAGACTCCTCTTTCCATTGTACTATGCTTCCTCCCAAAGGAAAAGCCACTAGAGCTCAGTGTCCCTAGGAGTTCACTCGGAGTCCCTAGGAGTTACCCTAGATCTGTGAGTATAGCGACTAACCCTGATGATCAGAGGCTGAGATCAAAGCATAGAATAATATGGGTAATTGTTCAACCTAATTTAAAATGGAGACTAAAAGCAAAAGTCTTCAAGGTCAGTTGACATGAAAGGTAATTGAATCTCAGTTCAATTCTAACTGTTTGGATTAGACATTAAAGAAAAACAACAACAATGCAGTGATCTCAGGAAATGTTTTAGGATAAAACAAGCTTAACTTTTAAAGCCATTTAGTTCTTCAGATTGTTTTAAACTAGGTTTGATGTGGATGCTGATATAAGAATGAAAAGGGAATTTCATTTCTCCAATACCCTCTCTGCAAATTTTGCCTGTAGTAATCCTCAGTTCCCTTCTGCCTCCTAAAATTCTCCTTCCAAAATCCTCCATTTTGTGAATACTAACTCTTAACATGACTTAATGGGTGATGGTAGAGTATAGAGGGAAGAGCACTGAAACTGGAGTTAGACTACAAGGATTCTTATATATGTCTCCACCCTCAAGCAAGTAATTTAACATTTCTGAACTCAATTTCCTCTAATATAAGGAATTTTGCTGCTTACCTAGAGTATTCCAGGGGACCTGGCTAGCATAGGCATCTGGGACTTGTAAGATTCATTTTTGACAGACTGTCTTCTGTTTACTTGACATATCCTATTTCTACTTATCAATGCCCATCCCAGTCCTGTCAATTCTAGAAATCATTTGCTTTTTATTCTGTTTGCATGCCCCATAGCTGGATCAAAAAAATCTCTAACCCTACCCCGCCCAAGGCATATGGAACTTAATGTAATTTCCACTTTACCTCAACTGTGATTGTGTACAATTTATTTGACTTATTACTCTGTATTGATTGGTTGTTAAATGTTACATTCTGATTGCCTTGTTTGTAACATAACTCTACTAACATACTATCATTTGAATGACTTCAATGTAATACTTGGCAAAGACTACCTACAATTTAGATTATTCTATAATGCCTAAGGACAATTACATCAAGGCACATGCTATCTGGAGATTTTGAAAGTCTTCATCCATAGATAATACTTTGGGTCACCTTGTAAGGTTATGGGATTTAAAGATCTTCAATGTCCCTTGAATTTGCTGACATAGCAGGAAAGGGTAGGGCAAGAGGAAGCAGAAGCCAAGCTAGAGTGTGTGGGGTGGCAGCAGTGGCAGTGTGATGGTGGCAGCACAAATTCCTGTTTTTGAGCCAGCTAGAATTTCTGCAAATGACTCCTGCTGAGGACTTCCAGGGACAGGAACTGCTGGGTGGGGGCTGGAGATGCTGGGAGCACGCTTCCTGGATGCTGAGCAGTTGCCATGAGTGGGGAAAGGAGGACCTTTGCCTGAAGTAGCCTGTTCTGTTTTGAAGGCTTGAGAATGCAGGTGTTTACTACATTAACTATGTGTGCCAACTTCATAACTACTGTGATGGTTTGACTTTCTGGTTTTGGGACTCAGTTTTCTGGTATTTGAATAAATGTTCTAGCTTTATTCCCCATGTAGACAGCCTGGTATATTTTGTGATTAATAACCATATCAGCATATTTATAGTTACCATAGGCATTGTGAATACTTCATTGTTGATACACACCTCCTTCTAGAAGCTGGATCCCATGAATTCTTCCTGGTAGTATCACTGGTGCCCAAAGAACAGCTTGCCTTAGGGTGAATACTCTCAAGCTCCTTTTGCCAAGACAGTATTATTTAAGCCTGTTTCTGCTTGCTACCATCCTCTGAAGACAAAGGCTACCTACCACAGTGCACATAACCTGCTGTAGAGAATAGGTGTTGTATGGCCCAAAAGAGATTGTGTGGCTGAAGTGTATATGTTCCTGTTAAGTATCTTTTGCTAATAGACCTTGATTTTAACTAATGAATATGGGTATTTTCCTTGGCTCAAACCTAAATCTTAATTAAGTATCTGAGTGCTTTTCAATAATAGCACTTAAGGCTGAGTTCACCAGAACCATCTAACCACTTCACAAGATTATAGTGAGAAAATGCTTTATAGACAGTAATCTTTATATGTGAGACAAAAACGACGATGATCCAATAAAGTCATAAGGAACATTTTAAGTTTTCAGTCATTTATTCTTCATTATCCTATTTCTGTTTAGCAAAGAAGGCAGTATTTAATGCATCATTATAGATAGGTAACTGATAGTGAATCCCTACTGGTTGGATAAAACGTCATGTCCATAAAAGGGCCAGAGAGATATAGTAACAAAGAAAGACAGCCTTTTCTTACTATATTGATCAAGTGCAAACTATGCACTTTACCTAGAAACCTTTTGTAAATGTAGAAGAACATGTCTCCCTGAAACAAAGAACACAGAGAATTCTTGAGTGAATAGAGTGAATGGATAAAGATGATTCAGAGTTATTTTTTTCTGACTAGGAGCAATGACAAAAAAATAATAATATTGTCAACAAAATGTATCACTTTAACTGCTACAGAATTACCCAAGAAGTAATTTTCTTCCTGAATAATATTATTTACAGTAGATACCAATAATAGATTGATTTTAAAAAATCTCTCTTCCACTCTCACCTCTTATTTGACATACTTAAATTATTCTTTCATTTCATCTATTGTCATTTTTTCCAGCAATGTGGATTGCAATTCATCCATGCTTATATGTCCAGTATGACTCTTGTCCACATGCTGAAGGATTTCCTTACTTTCTTCTAACATTGCAAGGGTGCCAAAGGACATAAAGTTGTTCTTTATTCTTGCCAAATCATGAACCCTTCTTCTCTTTCAGTGGCAAAAGTCCTTGATGACATCCCTCATTTGTGATCTTCTTTGGAGTTAAGCATTGACTAACGATATGTTGCTGTCACCACGTGCCTTTGCATTGCCCTCTGTGTGATGTCCATCTTCAGCTCCTCAGGGGCAGTGGCATTTTATGCCACTATTCTATGTGTCTTGTTGACACATAGTAATACCACTATCGTTGCTATTATGAAAGTTTGAGGGCTGTAAAAGTGCACATATGAAAAATAAATATAAATCTGTAAAGACTTTTATGAAATAATGTAATGGAAAAGAGAAAAAAAATCAGACCTAGAATAGAGTACACATTGACTACAATTATAAGGAAAATACATGATAATATGTGTACAAAGACTTCCTATAATAATTTATTAAGACATAGAGGTGGGCAGTACTCTAGAAATCCAGACTAGATGTATCATTTTATAGATGAGGACATTGTAGCCCAGAGAAAGTGTGACATGCCCAAGGTCACCCAGGGAACATGTAATAGAGTCAAAAACTCCACTAAAATAGTGTTCTGATATTTTATATGTTGTAATTAACTTATGTAAACTGTAACTAAGTATAATGGTAATGAGAATTTGAAGATCTTCCCTGCCCCTTAATAGGCTTAAGTGAATAGGAGGACTTTCCCTGATTTGAAAATATACTCTGCCCCATAATAGGCTACATGTGGTCACCTAGAGTCTGTGGAGGAGGCTTGTTTTTCAGGAAGGCACAACTTTTGTTATTTTGTAATCAAGTGGATCACAAAGGCTGTGATATTCTTTGACCCATGAGAAGGCTATATATATCCTGATGTGAGATTTTACTTTGGGGCTGACTCATGCTAAGGGTTTTGTGACTTGGCCAGATGAGAATCTGGGAAGCCATTGAGCCCCCTGGCTTTGAAAACCAGATATTGGTGCTTCTTTCTCTGATAATTAACTAGGTATAGATGTGATCCTCGGACATCTAGAAGCCTTGTCTGTTGGCACATTTCTCTGTCTGTATTTTTTGTCTGCTTATAACTTCTGTTTGTATTTCCTCTGAAGTTCAGGGTGCTTTTTTCCTTGAACTAGGTAAATGATATATGTTTGATTAAAGTAATATTGTTAACCCCTTTTTAGATGCTTTCTTTTAGAAAAGTAGATCAAAGAACCTATGCTAGCAGCTATCCTGGGTATACTAGGCTGCTTGCTGCTACACTAAGCCAATTTAATTGTATTGATTTTCAAAATCCCTCTTCCTTCTATGAACATATTTTCCCTTACTTTGCCATAGCTGAATATGTGCCATGTAACAGTCACTCAAGTAAAGAAGAAAAAAGGGAGAAGAATACAGTCTTGATGCTTGGGTCTAATGAAAATTGGAGTAATTACATTCAGTCTGCCAAATCTACCTTCAGTGGTCAGCTTGATGTTATACTGCTCTTTTTCAAAAGTATGAATAGCATGACTGTCCGAATTAAGTGAACCCTTGCCATGTTCTACTATTAGTGAGAGTGGGAGGAGGGCAAGGGGAATTCTATGATTGGCTGAAAAATAACTGACTTTTCCTCCCAGCACATCAGACTAGGCCTGCATGACAGGTATAGGAATGTTATCATAATAGCAGCTATTGCCTTGCCTTCAGCGATCAGTGAAGCCTTTCTTTCTCCCTTCAGATTGTTTAAGAAGCAGGGCAATCATTCTGCCTGAGAAGGATCATTGGAGGAAGGCAGAATAGGAGACAGTTACATAAGAGGATCAATATTCCAGGTGGCAAAGGCATGCAGTCATGTGGATCTCATTACAATAAATCACCATTGTCAAATCATCTATGGTTAGGGCCTCACAAGCACTTTCACAGTCTTTGGCAGGACACACATTCCATTTACCTACTATTCTCTTTAAACTGCTGCAAGTTAAATATGACAAGAGAATCTGCTGCTTTCTCCTGGCACCTCTTGGGGAGCCCAACATTCTAAACTTCCTAGGATAACAGAAAGAGGAGGAGAAAACCCACCCAGCTACATGCAAGAATGGAGGCTTCCTGGTTGCAGGTGTGCACAAGAATAGCGATAATGGAAAACCACAAGGGAAGAATCAGCCATCCCTCTCCACTAGGCCAATGAAAAGTGGAATTAATAAATACAACCAGCTTAAAGGCTCTGAAAGGCTGGGTGTACATGAGGGCAACCTTACCATTACAAAGACAATTCAGGGAAATGAACAGTCAGGCTGATAATGTGATTTTATGAAATGAAAATAGCAGTCTCTATGCTTAAAATTGTTTTAGAAGTATACAACCATTTAAGTGATGCCCTGCTGAGATAGCTAGTTAGCTCATAGACCCAGATCTTCATCAATTGTGGGGTCCCACTTAAGCCATCTCATGTTCATGTCGTGCTTAGCATCAAAATCCATTCCAAAATTTAATTCATGAGTTCCCACTAATATTTCTTTTTTTTTTTTTTTTACCAGATTAGCCAGAGGAAATACTCAAAGAAAAAGACATTTAATTAAACAGTACAACAAAATAAGTGACAGAAAATACTCTCCAATATGTTTAGGAGTTTGTGAGCTCCTTGAGGGCAGGGATTGTCTTTTGTCAATTTGTGTCTTTAGCACTTAGTACAATGCTTGGCATTGGTTAGTGCTTTAATGTTTATTGAATGACCATTGGCTAAGTATGGTCTCCCACTACTAGATTCTATGTTTCTTATTTTTAGAATATTTTGTCACAACTCTACTTGCTGTATTCCTATATACCTTTTAAAATTCAGTTCAGGTGCTAACTCTCAGATGGTAAAGTCTGTTTCCCCTTGTACGAACATAACATCCTCGTTTTAATTTTTGTCATTCAGTTATCTTATGATATATGGAAGATAATGTATATATTATAATGTACATGTACATAAATGTATATGCATATCTTATTTATATACATGTCATATCTTCTTATTAAACTAAATTTCATAAGACAGGCATCCTAACTTACCTAAGTTTTGTATTTCTCTTAGCACTTAAGTATCTTACTACCAGGAGACTATAATAATAATAATTATCAACAATAATAATATAAACTATGTAGCATCTTAAGGTTTGCAAAGTATTTTTCATATTTTATCTCCTTTGAGCTTCACAAAATCACTAAGACATAATTGCTATATAATATCCTCATTTTACAGATGGGGAAACTGAGGCTGAGAGAGGTTAAGTGACTTGCCTAAAGTCTCATAGCTAAGTAAGCATCTGAGACAACCTTTGAATTCTGATGTTCCTGACTCCAAGGCCAGCATTCAATCCCCCATGTCACCTAGGCACCTTATATACAAATGTTAGCTGATTTAAATAGAATAACAAACTCATTATGGGAATATTGTGTGAAATTTGGTGAGAAGAGCAGAGAATACATAGAAAATGACAAGGATGTATATGAATAGGGGAGATTCCTATGTGGGAGTGATGGGTGATATGTGGGGAGACTGGAAGTGGAGGGGGAACAGATTACTGTTCTCCTTAGAAATACTTTGGGAAGAAAAAAACAAAACCAAAGAATGACCGATCAAATACTATTCATTATGTTGAGGTAAAGGGTGATTTTTAAAAGGAGATTTTAAAAAATATATTACTTATATATTTTATGATTATATATAATATATATTTATAATTATATATAATTACTTATATATTATATAATTTACTTATTTAAAAATATATTACTGATGTTTCTTGATTTTTATATCACAATATTTTCCTGATATATATCCCATTCCTCTACATGGAGTCTTCCCTTTTGATAAAGAATCAAAATCTACAGAATAAACAACCCCATTTGACAATCTATGCAGCCTTTAACTCCTATAGATATATACTTCTCTATCAAGAATAGGCAAAGTATTTCATTACTCTCTAAGGCAGAAATGAATTATTTCTATTGCTATGAGTTAAACTGCTTTTTTTTTAAAGTTATTTTCAACATTATTGTAGTCATTATGTGTTCTTTTTCCTGATTTCTTTTCTCCCCAGTTGAAAGGAATATTGCTTATTATGCACTTTTTTCAAACAATCCTTCAAAAATATCTTATTGGCCTCCTTTTTAACATCACCTTTATTTTCAAATATGTTATTTCCTGTTCTTTCATAAAAAATTATGAAGAAAACAGTTCTGGAAATCAACCATATGTGACAGTATATGAAATATTCTATACCTATAGCATTCCTTCTTTGTTAAAAAGGGGAAAAAGGTTAATTAGGGCAAAGCTTGGCCAATATAATTTCAGTGCATTTATTATTTTTGTTGATGTTGTTGTTGCTGTTCTTTATATTTTCACTGTTGTACCCACTGTGCTTAGTATTTACTTGCCTATGTTTTATTTTGCATCAGTTAAAGGGACATATCTTTGTTCTTTATATTCTTCATATTTGCTAATTATTTTGGTGTAATAATATTTCATTATATTCAGCCACTCACTCTCCAATCATTGGGCATCTACTTTGCCATTTCACACTTGCCCCCCCTCCACCTGCCCCCCCCCCCACACCACTACTAGTTTAATACTTTTTTCCTTCCCTTTTCCTCCTTGGTATACATGCCAAAGTGGGGTCTTTGGACTGGCTTTCTCTGATTTTAAAAAGATTTGGAGCAATTTTTATAAGGTTGTTAATAATGCTCAATTCTTTTGAGACCTATACATCCTCATCTTTTTTCGAAGATAATTCTTTTTTTTTTTAGTAGCCACTTTTTAAAAGAAGCCACTATTATTTTCTCTTAAAATTTTTTAACATTCATTTAAAAATAAATTTGATTTCCAAATCTCTCATTACCTTCTGCCACTTCCAAATCCATTGAGAAGGCAGGTAATGTGGTATCAATTACCCACGTAATGTCTTTCAGAACATGTTTCCATATTAACCATCTTGGTCGGGAGAAAGTAGAGGAAGGAAAAAAAAAGACAGAAAATAATGAAAATGGGAAAGCATGCTTTCAGTATACATTCAGAAATAATGAATCGCTTTTAGAGGTAGACTTCATTTTTTATTCATAATAAGTCTTTTTGAATTGTTTTACATCATTGTCTTGATCAGAGTAACTAAGTCTTTCATAATTGATCATCATTACAGTATTGATGTTAATGTGTACAATGTTCACTTGGTTTTGTTTTGTGACAAATGAAAACCACAAAGGACAGAGTTTCTATGTAATTAATAATCAATTTATTAATTAGGCTAGCTGGCAATCAACAAATTGATAATCAGTGATTTCTTTTGGTAACCAAAGATGCCAAGGTAGACCCTGAAACACCTTAAATCCCTTCTGAAAGGGAACTGTCTGACAAGTGAAAATCAGTCCTGATTGGTAGATGTTTAATGGGGTGGTAGCCTAAAAATCTTCAACTGACCTGCTGAGAACTAGTTGACCAAGAAACTTAGCAGACTCCAAGCATTTGAGCAGGGGAAGCCATTTCCATCTGGATCTCTCTAGCTAGTTTTTTTCCTTCATTAGCTGGTTTGCCCTAAACTATAATTCTAGACAAAAGGTTCTTACCTCAAGCAAAGGCTCACTCAGACTGCATTCCATTTATAATCTAAACAGAAATTAGATTTCCCAGTCCAACTAACCTAGTTAAGCATATGAATTGAAGGCTAGGAGTGATCACTCAGTCAGGCCCTTCAGAGATTGACTGACCTTTTCTGAAGTTAAGTTTTAACAGAAATAAAAGGAAAAAAGTAGATCACAAATGAATAATTAGTTACTAATATAATTGTACAACTCTAATTGCCCTCAGTTCACTTCATTTTTTATCAGCCTTACTAGGTTTTTTCTAAAACACCTTGCATATCATTTTTTTATTACACGATTGTATTCCTCACATTCATATATAGTTGTTAATTATCATATGTTTGTGCTAATATTGTCCTGTTTTCATATATTTCGCTCTAAGCCAATTTATATGTCATTCAGTGTTTTTCCAACTGCTACACATTAATAGGTTCTTATGGACCAAAGTATTCTTCTATTTTAAATATACATATATATATATATATATATATATATATATATATATATATATATACCACAATTTGTTCATCAGTTCTCCAGTTGATATGAATTGTCTTTGTTTCTCATTTTTGACAACCATAAAAAGTGTTGTTCTTAAATAATGGACTTTTTTTTTTCTATTTGACCTCTCTGCTATACATGACTGATAGTGGAAATACTTACTCAAAGGGTTTTAATAGTTCAGTGATTTTTTTCTCCCATAAGTCCCTCTATTATTAGTAAATTTACTTTTCATAATAGAACATATCCTCTCATACATGTTTCATTTTTTCATATATGTTCCATGTTCTGGGGAACCTGACTCCTCGCAAAGAATGTTTTATCCCTGGCTACCTACCCCAATACTATGTGTACCTTCTCTTATGTTCCCCCAAACACTGGAATAGGAGAGATAGACAAACTCTTTGAGAATCATTATTAGATCCAGACCTTTCCTTATCCGTTATAATACAACAGTTTCCTTTCCTTTGATGTTCATGCCATTTGTCTATGTAGACCTATCCACATGCTCGTTACTAACATCTACCATTCTCCAGGTCATTTTCCCTCCTTTTGTCAATGTTTAGCACTGCATTTACAGTCTTCCTCTTGAATCCCATTCCTTCCAATATTTTTGTTGACTTTAACTTACATGTCACAGTCCCCTCAAATACCACTTCAACAACCTTCTCAACTTATTTTACATTCCACTTCTCACCACCATTCCGACTCTATATTCCAGTCAAACTAATATCTTTATTATTTCCTCTACATGCTATCACATTTCCTGTTTATGCCTCTGTACAGGCTATCTCATGTCTGAGATATACCACACTTTTCTGGAACACTTAGTTGCTCTCAAGTCTCAGTTCAAGTGCCCCCTTTTTCAAGGTGCCTTTCTTGATTTGCCTAATCCAGATCACATTGTACTTATTTTGTTTATTTCTTGTATTTAATTGTCTGTGAACATGTATCTCGATAGCAAAATGTATACTGGGCAAGAACTGTTAGTGCCTGGTACATAGTAATAAAAAAAAATTCTTATGGAATGAATGAATGAATGACTGCCATCAGTGTCTTTCTATACCACAGGAAGAGGATCAAAGAAGTGGGGATGACCCAGGGATGAAGATTAGCAGGGAGTTAATATGAAAGTTTCAAAAGGAGTAGGAAGATCGAGGGGGTGAAGATTATATGTAGTGTATGCCAAGATTATAAACAGGGCAAAGTAAGGTCAGAGTAAAGTTTAGGGATTAATAGTATAGAAGGACTAGATTTCCTATGGAGAAGAAACAATAAATTCAGAAAGAGCAAGAGGGTCAAATGGAAGGTTAGCAAATCATGACTGATGAAAGAAATTTCAGAGTTCAGTATCATGGAGGGGTTATAGTTATTGGTGATGATGATATCTAAGGAATGAGTACCATTGTGGGTACATAGCAGTGTAAAGATGAAGGTCATAGGAATTAAGAAATTGCATGAACTAGGGCAGAGAAATAGTTATGATTTTCTTGGGATATTAATGTAGACATTGAAGATCTTACATATGAGGGAGGGCATAGAGTAGAGTGGAAGACTGTGAGTTAAGTATTCCTTGAAAAAAGGAAGATGAGTTGCCTGGAGCCTAAAGTATATTATATCAATGAGGACCTACATGAGGCAATACAGAGAAAATATCAAAGGCAGAGAAGTTCAGATTTATGGTGATAGATAAATGTCAGTGGGCAATAAAGAATGTTGACCTGCCCTGTAAGGGCATAAAAGGAGAAAACACCACTAGAAGTTATGATCCGAAATGCAGTGTCTTTTTAGGATGAAGCCAAGTTTCCATACATTTCAAAAGGTAGAAAAAATATGCAATGAAAAATTTTAGGACAAAAGGGCAATTTGTTACCAACAGCATAAAGGTTTCAAGGAACACTGGAAAAGGTAGAAGACAGGAACTACAGAAGATTGGGAATGATGTCATTTACACCTTAGCAGATAGTGACCCTGAACTAGAGCAGTAATAGAAACAGCTGATGGGAGTGTGTCATAGGATGGGCGGGGGAGGCAACTATTGATCTTGGCCACTTTAATTCCTGCTTCTTAGGGTAACTAAATATAGTATTTGTGAGGGACCTGTGCTGTCAGTTTCCGTGGCTTTTCGCTTCAAAGGTTAGTGGACTTGATACAGAGGCAGTGGTGAAAGGTAATTCTGTCTAGTTTTGATAGAAAGTATCAATCCTTGAATGTGGAGTCAAAGGACCAGGATTTAAAACTGTTGTACTACTTATTACCCATGTGACCTGTGGCAAGTCACTTATTCTTTCTCATCCTATTTGCTTTATTTGTAAAAGAAGGGGGTTGGATTAAATTATCTAAGATTCTTTCCAGTTCTAGTATTTTGATCCTACAATCTTACCACTTTAAAAATCCTATTATTCTCTGATATGTATCAGCAAATATTTGGGAACTGGATACCACAGATCAGACTGAAATCATTTTTGGTGCCTGTTGCATAACCTCATCCCAAGTTGGCAGGTCCCTTCCATTCCCTAGTTGCACCTACATTATCGCTTCAGTCCCTGGAATGGCATGTTATTTAGTTCTTTGGGCATCCTATAACTCAATATTTAAGATGACTGTATCTCCTTGGGGTTTCAGGTTGATGTGAAGCTTTTGTTTCAACTTCTTCATGGCTTCTGGTTCCCTAAGAGCTTAGAGTCTCTTAGGCACTGACCTTTTCCATTATCCAATAGAACACACAAGGAAAATTAACAGAAAGTCTTCTCATGTATGTGCCTTTCTAGGAAGGTGGGCTTGTGTAATGGTAATTTAATTTGAATTTGAAGATCCCTTTGTGTTGGCAAAGGTAGCAGGTACTTAGCACTTAGTAATTGATCAAGCCTCTGTTGGGGAAACAGTAGGTATCAACTCCTGTCTCCTGTTGCTGATATAACAGGAAAGGGTTGGCTGAAACAGGAAGTAAGAAGCTAATGCTGTATATATATATGTATATATATGTATATATGAAAAGCCCCAGAAAGGCACAGTCAGAATTTCTTGGGATCAGCATCTGGTGGCAGAGCAGCTACACAAGAGAGAATGGAGAACTGAGCCAGAATTTCCTGAGAACTTGTGGTGGTGGAGCTCCTTCTGAACAGGATCCCAGGGGCCAGGAGGCCAGGAGGCCAGGAGGCCAGTAGACCCTTTCCCCCAGGCTGAATAAGGTGATCCTGATTTTTGAATGAGTTGCAGAAGACTGAAGAAGCATGACTAGCTTGCTAAGACTTTGCCTGTTTGTGGCTTGGTTGAGCCTTGAATTCCCAGGAGCCGAAATTGTGAAGGATTTGATATGGACTGGACCCTGTGAACTTCAGTGTAGAGCAGGACCTACCCAGAGAGCTGGACAAGGAACTGGGAGCTGTCTGCCACTGAACCCAGGTGACAGTCTGATGAATCCAGGTAGAATCTGGGACCATAGAAGGGGATCCAGGGAATTTGAGAATTGGCCCCAAGTCAAGAGGAAAAGACCTCTCTGTGGGTACTGGGTAATGATGAAATTGTAGTTTACCAGTGACCTAGGGGTGGAGGGTTTGTGTATGATATTTAGTAATTGATTGCTGAATAAGCAACTGATTGAATTAACTTAGTTGCCCCATGAGTAGAAGACTTTGACTATTAATTGATTGATAAGTAACTGATTGAGTTAACTCAGTTGCCCCATGAGTGGAAGACTTTGAATAAGTGACTGATTCAGTTAACCTAGTGTGACCCATAAGTGGAAGACTTTGACTATTGTACTTTGAGATGATTATTCTTTATTCTAAATATTGTGACCACTTAGTTGAAAACTATGTGGCCATCTTAATGATAAGCTGTTGTGAATATTATATTGTTATATTCTGTGATAAGTTGTAATATTGTGAATGCTATACCTTGATTTTCTATGAATATTTTGCTTTGATTTGTTATGGAATAAAAGGGTGTTCACTATACTGTGTAATCAGCACCTTAAAAACTGTTCACAGTAGCATTCTTCTGGAAAGCTGCTCATACATGGCGCTACAGCTTGTCATGATCAATGTAGAATTTTACTAAAGTTTAGCATTTTAGAGTGTGTGTGTGTGTGTGTGTGTGTGTGTGTGTGTGTGTGTGTTTAAGGGTATATGTGTTTCAACTTTAGAAAGCAGATGTTGACAATTGAGGGTCAAGAAACATTTTTATTCTTGGGAAGAAAGTATGTCACTGAAGATTTCCAAATACAGTAAATGATAATCTATGAAAGGAACATTATTAAAGAATATTCTTGGGCTTTTTTGTCCATTGATGAAAAAAATGTTAAAATGATATTAATTATGCTGTTTATACATAATATTTTATATGTATATGATACCGTTTTAGTAAGTAAATAACCCTGCGAAGATAAAATGAGGTCATATATGTGAAAAAACATTGAAAAATACAAAAGTGTTCAAATAGGGAAGTGATTATTTCCAGGCAAGTATAAAAAATGATCCCTTCTCTGAAGAAGCATATGAATATATATTTGAAGGTTAATGCAAAAAAAAAAAACCCAAACAAACAAACAATAAAGAAATGACAATATGTCATCAGAATCCCAGTTGATATGAATAGAATAAGTAGTCAGAGAAGGGAGATAATCTCTGGAGTGCTCTGGAGTCTTTGGGGAAAATTTCCCTGGAGAACATGGGGCTTCAATGTTATTTCATTTTAAGAAGTCACATTAAATGAATCAATTGATATGAGGTTGCAATATAAAACTTTTTGACGAGTGTTTTAGACTGCCCACTGATTTTTTGTCTAGATGCAGCTTCATTTTTCCTAAAGTAAATCACATAACCAGTAACTGTGGAGTAGCAGTAACTATGAACTTTAAGGTTAAGAATTGCACTTTAATGATGTTGTTAAAATCTAGGTGTTTTATTTTGTTTTTTGTCCTCGAACCATAATTTTGTTGGTATGGGAAAGACTATTGTTTTATTACCAATCTTTCCATTGTGGTTATATATTTATAAATCATGGAACATTAATCTTCAAAGAATTTTTAAAAAGTAACATTTATGCAAAGTGAGAATTATCTGTAAATAACAGAGGATGAACCAAAGTCCAGAATTTCGTTAAAGTATATGATAATGGATCAGCATAGAATCTGGGCCTAGAAAGATCAATGAATTTAAAAGCATTTATTAAGTATTTACTATGATCCAGGAATTCTGCTAAGTCCTTGGTTTACAAGTACAAAAAAAAAAAAATACAGGTCTTGTCCTAAAGAAGCCTACTGTATAACTATGGAAGTTATATATACTGGTGGAGTACCTGGAGAGGCATTTAGGAACTCTTTGGGAATTGAGGCCACTCCGTCCAAGAAATCATAGTAGAATCGATTTGATCAATGTATGGTTTATGGTTCCAGCACTTGAGAAGACCTGGAAGATAGGGAGGAAAGGAAACTTTAGAACTTGAGGTGATTGTCCTGGACCTTGTAGAGGATAGGGTTGAACTAATAGGAATGAAATAAAGCATGGTTAGGGTTTTCCTAAAATAATATCTTTAGTCTTTTAGCAGGAAAGTGGGGTTCTAGGACTGAAATTCATCCAGGCTATGGTATGTGGAGTGGGCTGGGAAGCATTGCTCTCTAGTGATATTATTAGCAGTCAGTAAACATTTATTAAGTGATGTGGTGCAGGCTCTGGGAACCCCCTTGAGCTTTCCTTGAGTCCTTGAGGTACAGGCTCTGGGAAGCCCTCTTGAACTCTGATTAAATCGTCCCATTTGATGAGGCATTTGCATGAGGCCATAAGCCTTACATTGTGGCTGGGCCCAAACCTCTGTTACTAAATTTCCCACCCTTAATCATTTATTGACCCTCCCCAAACTCCTTCTCTAGACCACCCCTAGATTCCTCCTACAACCTTCTGTATATAAGATCCCATCTTGTCTCCATGTGTGCGAGAGTACCATAGAATGACCTAGCACTTCCTTACTCTGTGTCTAATACAAGCAAACTTTCAAACTTTACTTTTCTTTGGCTGAGAAGACCTGAGTCAAATTCATTTGGCAGGACTTGGCGTGTTGGTATTTTGGGGTCTCCAGAACAACCCTAACCTTCTTTATGGGTAACCTCTTCATTAAGTGTCTGTTATGTTCCAGGCACTCTGCTAATCACCGGAGATTCAGATAAGAAAGAGAAAGATAGTTCCTGCTCTCAAGTAGCTTATAACCCAATGGAGGGAAATAATATATAAAAATAAGTTGAAAACCTGAAGGGTCTCCCTCCTACCCACTGCTCTGAGGGAGCAATGGTGTTCTGGAGTCCAATTTGAAACAAAACAGAATAGCTGATCATAAGTGAAATTAGTTAGAAAAGTATATCACAACATATCCATGCCTGTCTCTCTTGTGTTCTTGTCCATTTCCTCCCAACATTTTGCTGTAGAAAGTCCATCCAAAGTGTTGGAGGCCTGTCTCATTTTCTTACTGTTATTATGTTAACATTTACATGACGCTATATTTCAGATACTGTGCTAGGTTAAAATCATTATCTCATTTGATCCTCACAATATTCTCTTGAGGTCTGTACTATCATTGTTCAAATTTTACAAATAAAGAAACTGGGGCAAAACCAG
The DNA here is from genome assembly GCA_011680675.1 of Gymnobelideus leadbeateri. NCBI lineage: Eukaryota > Metazoa > Chordata > Mammalia > Diprotodontia > Petauridae > Gymnobelideus > Gymnobelideus leadbeateri. The sequence continues at coordinate 157,340 of WOXC01006449.1, forward strand.
TTAAGTGACTTTCCCAAGGTCACATAGCTAGTAAAAGTCTGAGTACTCCTGACTTTAGGCTAGGACTGTTAACCAGTGTATCTTTCAGGTGCCAGTAATTTTGCAAACATTGCAAAGTTACCAGTGAGACTCTGGCTTTCCACCTATCATCCATCTTTTTCTCTTGCCATACAACTATACTTTTTTCTCTTTCCATTATGTAATTTTTTTTTTTTTTTTTGCTTTTTGGAGGGCAGTTGGGGTTAAGTAACTTGCCCAAGGTCACACGGCTAGGTTTTATTTTTGTTTGTGTGCATTAAGTATCTGAGGCCGGGTCCGAACTCAGGTCCTTCTGACTCCAGGGCCGACGCTCTACTCACTGTGCCACCTAGCCTCCCCCCATTATGTAATTCTTTGACAACATCTGTTACTACTTTACTCATATTATTTTCAATTCCTTATTGGTTCTGTGCTGCAGCTTGCACCCAGTACCTTTTCATTGTTCTCTGTATAAGATTCATCTTTAGTAATTCTGAGACTCTGGTGTTATATATCTCATTGCCATATAGAAAGTCAATAAAACTTTTGTGTCCAAAACATGAGCCTTTTTTTCATGAAAAATTTGGCATCAGTAAAAGTTTTACAGTTTTTCAAAAACAATCCAGTCCATTCTCCTCATCCTTTTCAACTCTGGGCTTAGTTTTTTATACCTCTGTTTCCCATATACACATTATTGGACAAGTCATTCAGGGTGTCCATTCAGATGTATGTTGAAATTTGAGGAATAGACATTATTTATCCCCTTGATCTTTCCCATGTGGATGTGCAGGTCAAATGCATTTGAGTAATTCTATCACATTACATTATCATTTCTCATATCAAAGCTAAAATTTCTGAAAGCTTTCCAAAATACATCTACTGTCAAAAACCAAGTTCCCATTTGTCTCCCTCTAGGATCTTGCAGGCCTATACAAACGTGAAAGGCCAATTTATTTTTGGATTAGTGACATATGGAATTATTTTCTTTTAAGGGATCAATGTGAAGAAAAAAAAAGAAAAGTCTGGTGAGAGAAATGAGAAAGAGAGAATATAATGCAATGACTTGCTAATCCCAGAAACCTAGTCTGGGACGATAGCCTTATGGATTATTTTCTGAGACGATTTTACAGAAGTAATGTAACCATGTTCCATGCATGGTACTCCCCCCACCCCTTTTTTTAAACATTTAAAGTATGACTAATTTGAAATAATTTTTCAAATCTTGAAAAAACTATGTTATTGCTAGAGGGATATATATATATATTCCAAATTATGTAATTATTGAAACTTAACAAGTTTTAATTCACTTTGAACAGGAAATTTTTATGAAAACATTGCTAGCTACAGGGAGTTTATGATTCCCTATCAAATTTCTTCACAGGTTACTGAAAAGCATCATGAATATGAATGATTGTTACACATATTTGGAAATATTGTGTATAAGATGTGTGTCTCTGTTCGAGGCATTTATATTTAAAATTTGGCATGATGTAGGTATAATAAGGTTGAAGCACAAGGAATAGGAGAAAGCCATTGAGATTTCATGAAATTCAGGGAAAGTAAGAACCTTTTAGCGCTATTCATCCTTTAAAAATATATCTAATTTATCATTTGAGAATAAACTCTTGAGAATAAATTCTGTTTGAAATATCCTTAGTGGAAATGTAAAATTACCAACAAAATTGAATTATTACTGGGTTTAGGCATATGGTGAAAAATTTAGGCCTCATTATCCTAATAAGTAAGATAGCACCTGTTTATGACTATTAGCTGGTTGATACATCAACAATCATTATCATTAACTGATATTTGCATATATAGAACATTTTGCCAGAATTTTGAGATATATATTTCTGCACATGAGGTGCTTATAATCTAATTGGAGCATAAGGACACACACGCGCACACACACACACACACACACACACACACACATATATTACGTATATATATATATATATATATATATTATATATATATAAAACAAGCTACACAGTGGTATCAGGTTGGTTAAAAAGAAGTTATAAAGATCAAAAATGCTAAAAGAGTTTTGTTGCTGTTCAGTCCTGTCTGACTTTGCCTGAATCTATTTGGAGTTTTCTTTGCAAAGATATTGAAGTCGTTTACTATTTCCTTCCCCATCTCATTTTACAGATGAGGAAACTGAGGCAAACAGGTCACAGAGCTAGTAAATGTCTGAGGCCAGATTTGAACTCAAGAAGATAAGTCTTCCTGACTTTAGGACTCTAAACACTCTGGCACATAGCTTCCCAGAACAGAATAATCACTGAAGACTGAGAATGAGAAAAAGTTTCATTCTAGTGAAGGTGATTATGTGAATGAGCCTTAAAGAATTAACGTTCGGACACAGACTATCGAAGAAGACCTCTCTGTAGCCTGTGACCATGTTTTCCTTGATACTCTCTTCTCTAGGTTTTCATGACAGTATTCTCTCCTGGCTCTCTTCCTATGTCTAACGGCTTCTTCTACATTTTCTTTGTTAGATCTCTATCCAGGTTACTTTCCCTAACTGTGGATGTTCCCCCAGGGTTCTGTCCTGGGATTGAAGTAGTAAGCCTTGACATTTCATTGGCTTACAAGGGGCCCATCTTTGTATCCTGAATTCTTGTAAACCCAAAAATCCTCCATTCGACTTGGTTATTGAACAACTTTAATCCAGTGTGTGCTCAGCCCACTCTTATCTTGTCCTGCTGAAGTAGTAAGCCTTGTAAACCCAAGAATCCTCCATTTGGCTTGATTATTGAACAACCTGCTTTATCTAAGAGTGCCCCCCCCCCCCATATCCTGCTTGACCAGTCTGCCCCATTATTGTTACTCCTGATATGATGGTGGTTTTTGACTATTTAAACTGTGTGTCTACTGGGGTTCGGGGCAGCTCCTGGGACTTTATTCCTAGGTCTGCCGCTGGCCGGCTAATAAACGCTTCCTGAATTCGATTACTGATGGTCTTGGCCTGTTGATTCTGTCCGAGTGTCCATTTCAGGATCCCTTCTTTTGTCCATCTATATTAATTCACTTGGTGAACTTATCTGCTTCCATGGGTTCAATAATCATCTCTATGGAGATGACTAGCCAATCTAGTTATCCAGTACTAATCTCTTTCCTGACCTCTAGTCTCACATTTCTAACTGAAGAGCTTACCAATAAAGAGAGTTGCTCTGGAGACCCCAAAAATATCAACCCACCAGGTCTTGCTGAATGAATTCAACTCGTCTTCTCAGCCAAAGAAAAGTAAAATTTTTTAAAAGTTCACTTGTATTAGACAGAGTAAGTCTGTGCTAGGTCATTCTATGGTGCTCTCACACCACATGGAGGGAAAATGGGATCTTATATATAGAAAGGTTGTGAGAGGAATCTAGGGGTGGTATAGAGGAGGACTTTGGGGAGGGTCTTCAGGAGTCGGATGAGGTCAAGGAGTGATTAAAGGTGGTTAGTTGCTAGAGGCTGCCTGAAGACTATAGACAATGGTGGGCTAGGCCAGTTCAAGGGTGGATTGATATTTTGATAGGCTCAAGGGTGGTTTGGACACAGCCACAATGTAAGGCTTATGGCCTCATGCACATGCCTCATCAAATGGGATGATTTAATCAAAGTTCAAGGGGTGTTCCCAGAGCCTGTACCTTAAAGATTCAAGGAGAACTCAGGGGGGTTCCTAGAGCCTGCACCTCATCATAACTATATATGTCTCAAACTGAATGGCTTGTAAACATCTTAAACTCAACGTGGCCAAAACAGAATTCATTATCTTTCTCCATCAAACCTTCCTTCCTTTGAACTGTCCTATTACAGTGGAGGGCACCACTATCCTCTCAGTCACCTAGACTGAATCTAGTGTCATTCTCAAATCTTTACTCTCTCTTACCCCCATCCCTATATTTACAGTTGTCAAATCCTGTAACTTCTCCCTTCTTAACATTTATAATATATGTCCCTTCTCTCCTCTGACACTGCTACCACACTGGTGAAAGTCCTTATCACTTCATGCTTGTTCTATTATAATAATGTTCTGGTTACTCTTCCTTTCTCAAGTCTCTCCTCAGTACATTTCATTCTCCTTTTAGCTATCAGATTAATCTTCTTAAGTCACCAGTATGATCATGTCACTCATCCCCTATTCAATATATTCCAGTGACTCCCTATTGCCTCCCGAATCAAAAATAAAATCCTCCCTCCAGAAATGTCCAACCTTTCTAGTCATCTGACACCTTATTCTCCTCCCTGTACTCTATAATCTAATGAGACTGTCACCTTTGCTCTTCCTTGCATACAGTACTCCATCTCCCAACTCTAGGTCTGTTTGTCCAGAATGTCTGGGACTCTCTACATCTTCATTCCTCTTAACTTCCCTGGCGTCTTTCAAGCCTTAACTAAAGTCCCACCTGCTGCAAAAAGCCTCCCTAGTCCTCCTTATTGCTTTACCTCTGAGACTATCCCCAATTTATCCTTTGTATATCTTATTTATAAAATCAGTTCTGTTCTAGCATGATGTAATGATAATGTAAACAGGAGGATCTTTCCCATCAATTAATAGGCCCATGTGACCTGCTTGAGTCACATGGAAGCCTGAGTCACTTGAGTCTGTGGTAGGAGGAGCTCACTGAATGGGGGGAGCAGGAAGGGTGGAACAGGAAGAGGTAGAGCTGGAGAAGAGCTGAGAGAAAGTTGGTCAGAGCAGTTGGAGCTGAGGGAGAGAGAGGAAGCAGGTAATGAGCTGTGAGTGTTTGTTTGTGGGAAGGTCCTAGCAGGGGGAAGGCTTGGGGATGGTGGTGCCCCCTGCATGGTTATAGTGTATAGATTTCTTTGTTGCTATGATGAATTTGGCTTTCTTCTGACTACTATTGTTTGCCTGAATGAGAAGATGCATATAGGAGAGTACTAGTCATGCAAGTTTGGTCAAATGGGGGGAAACAAAGAGTGGGGAGCCTTGAATGTTGTGGTAAACCATGGAGCATAGCCTATTCGCATGAGCAATAATTGTCTATTAAATGTTTTTGAATGGGGGGGTAAGAAGAACAATGTGATATTTCATAGATGGTGATTTATTAAATACAGGAAACATGAATTGAATGGTATATGAAGTAGATTGAATTCAGACTAGTTAGGAGATTATGGATTCTATCATCCTATTAAAACCATAAAGTTGAAGGTCTCTATAAATAATCAAACTCATTTGGCTAATATAGATAACTGAAAACTGTGGTAAGAGGATTTTTAACTCAGGTCTCTTGCTGTCATTGTGATAAGAGAAAAACTGTGATGGAAAATAAATTTTAACTTGAACTTCTTTCTGCCAACCATAAGAAGACATTGTTCTTAGAAGCTCAAAGCACATCCAAAATGCAATTAATGTTGGGAAACAAAACACAGCCCTTATACTGACCAGCTGGCAGGGTCCTTATTTTCTGTCTTCTAATGTATATACCATTATCTTCCCCTCCTGCTTTCTGTAAAATTCCATTTTTCTATGATATTTACATATCTACATTCTATATAAAGTTGCTGTAGCTGTCACTCTGAGTTGTAAAGGAAACCTTTGTTCCAGCTTTGTCTGATTTATAAAGCAAACAGGAAGAAAAAGTAAAAAAGAAAAAAAATACTCAGCACTCCAAGGCAGTAATTGTAATTCAGTTAGCTGGCTCCTTTTGTGCTTCCTTTTTATAGACAGGAGTAAATAACTCTCATGCAAGGGAAAGACAATCCTGATTTGTTCATATTTTAATGAGAAAATGGGGTAAGTGAGCATGTGCAGCAGGCCAGCTTCCATGTTCTCATTTTAGGCCATGGAACTAAGGAAAAATGACTTCTTCTTCAGACTGGTGCCATGTAGCTAAAGTAAAGCAAGGTTAAAACATGGGGTCATTTTAGAAAGACTCTGCATTAATGACTGGTTTTCATAATATCCCCCCTTTTGTGCTAATTATACTCTGATACAGCATTACAATAAGAGCTATATTGTTCCTTCATCCTCACCTTCATCATCTTACTCTCTGCTGCTTGAGCTGAATTGATTTGAGTAAGCATTAATGACTATAACTAATGGGACTTAAATTTACAACAGGAAGCAAGTGTACTGTGACCAGGAGTATTACAAAAATCATAATCTCATGTTATCTTCAATGTCATAAGAGTTGAACAGATTTAGTTAAGGAAAAAATAATATAACATATCCCTTAAGGAGACAAATCTTGTGTTAAATAGATTGTATATGTAAAGTAAGTCAGGTAGTAGATTAAATTCCTTAAAGGGCTCACCATGTACTAATTTGAGAGGGGAAGATTTACATATCACCAAGGTAATCAAGAAAACTCAGTGCTAGGTAAATCCTTTCTTATATAGTTAACTAAGATAATAACTAAATCATTTGGAGGAACTTCAAACTTCACTTTTTCTGCCACCTGAGAAATGTCTAAATATTAACATTATTACTCCATAAGTCAAATTTTGGTCAGGTGAGATTAATATAAACAGAAAACATTCAGTTGATCAAAAAGTGGCAGGAGGAATGGCCATGAACCTAAACAATAAATAAAAAGGATTAGGACATACATTTCTTTCAGACAACCATAAACACCATGAAATAAAAAAGTCAAAGTAATGCAATAGATAAGCAATATTAAATAACATCAAGTCTCCTTGTAACTTACTCCCAATTTTCATTTATTCAGCACATTTGATCCAAGTCTCAAATGACCTATGCAGTCAGACATTTGATCCTTGGAAACATCTTTCCTTGAACATTCTGGAACAGGCCTTCTTTTCAGGGCAGTTCTGAAGGGAGCTCCTCTTACTAGATCTCCTCTGGTTCCAAGTCACTTTCAGAGATCCCTAGGCAATTCTGCCCAAATCTTCCAGTAATAAGACAACACAATTTAGTACAACCTCCTAAATTTGCTTTTCCAGTAACTAGTTCATGTGATTAAAAACTACCTCAAACCTTATGAATTTAGCCTTATTAACAACAGAATTATAAGAAAAATGGCAAATTAAGAGCCCATAATTTACCTGAAACTTCAGAGAATTTCAATTTTTAAATACCAGTTGCTCATTCTATCTTTACATAAATTCTGTAGGTGATATGGACAGCGCATGAAAAGGTTGAAGGAAGAATCTTAAAAAAAATAAAATAAAATCCATGATGGTCTGACTTGTAAAATGAGCCTTTTGTCTCTTAATATTATCACACAGATACTTTGAAATAAGAAAAAAGGGGAAAAATTAAAAATTCTTTATAAGAATTAATATAATTTTATAGGTAAAACCCTTAATCAAAGTTTGAGATTTTATCATTATTATTATTGTTATTATTATTATTATTATTATTACTTGTTATTCAGGGCTTATATTAGAAACATTTGGAAGCCATTCATATATATCCTGAATTTTAGAGAAAAAGTCTAATCTTGCTTTCTCAAAGATTACTACTCTATTACACACACACACACACACACACACACACACACACACACACACACACATACCCCAAAACTCTTTTTATAACTTTGTCTAATCCCCACCTTTTGAGGATGAACACATACATGTATACTTTCCTCATATCATCCTGAAGGAATGAGATACTTTTAGGATCTAATTGTATACATAAACATATAACTATTAATAAGGGGATGGAAAAACTAAGAACTCATTTATCTAATTGCATAGAATATGGAAAGACCACAAAATCAGAAAAAAAAAATAGAGTGTCCTATTTGTCACAATTATGTCAAAGTATCATATTTGTGTACTATTCTAGTAACTCAGATGTTTTAGCATTAATCTGTTAATTAGATATAGTATTGAGGAAATAAAAACTTCTACAATTCACATGCCATGATTATAAAAATTTGCTATAAAAGTGAAAAGGAAGGACATAGTTATGACAGTATCAAGACTGTCCCTTCAAGATAGAGACTGACCTGAAATAAGCCATAAAAGGGAAAAACTTCCTTAGCTCTGTTTGATTCCAGGTAAGAATTATATATAATAGTCAATCATATGGTAAAATACTATATTATTCACAGGGTATCATTACCAGGTTCAGAATTTGTGAGGTGGGAAAATTTCCTGTTCACAAAGAAAATAGCACAATAGGGAAACTGAGTCAAGAGGCTTCTACCTTGGCCTACATAAGGTGATCCCCTCAATTTTTCCCAGGGACAGACACTCACTTGTAGCAGTTCTCAGGCAGCATATTGCATTCTCTTGAGTGGTGCACTATTGATTTCATGGCAATTCAGACAACGGTATCTGAGATCAAAACTTAAAACAATGACATATTACAGTCCAAAGAGATTTCGCCTCATGTAGCAAAATTTCACCAATAGCAAAAATTCACCAATCACAGATTAGGGCTAGGTTTTTATTGTTTTTCTCATACTGCAATAACCATTAATAATAAGCACCTATAAGGACATCTTATTTGTCCTTCATTCATAAATAAAAAATAACCACATTGTGGAGTTTCATAATACAGTGAATACATGATAGTTGACTTCAAACCCCAGAAAAATTCTGGCTACAATAAGTCTCTAATCTATAGTGCCTTTTAACCTTAAGGAAAACAAACAAACAAACAAACAAATCTTTGAATCTAAGATCTACTGTTACTAAGTTGGTTCAAAGATGTCATTTTAATACATATTATTAAGTATAATTTCATAATTTTTGTAAGTTATAGCTAAGCAATCTACCAGATAAAACTCACTTTTTACTATAAGCAAAACTATAAGTGGTCCTACTTTAACTGGGAATGGTCCTTGTTTCTTAAACTTCATTACTTTAGCGTTTTACAACATTCTGGCAGCAGGGCTGATAAGATTTTATGATTCTGCCTGAAGAGAAAGTCCTAAAAGTTCACAAAGAAGAACAATTGAAAAAGTATTTTTCTCAAAGCAGTTATTATTATTGTTGTCCATTTTAAAGCAAAATATATGCAATTAGATATCTGTTTTCAAACATTTTGAATGCATTCCCATAACAGTTAAATTCATACCTAACAGCATCCAGATGAAAAGAGAAGATTCTTTTCTAATATTTCCATTTCAATAGTTTCCCAAATTTCAAAATATATGAAATTTAGAAGCTTAATAATAACATAATGTTATGAATTCTAAAGAAACCAAAATAAACAAAAAAATCTCCATAACACCAAATAACATCGATTCATCTAAATGCATTTCTTAATCGTATATAGAAATCATTGTCTATCATTTTGGCATTTTATACTAATCACATTCAAACCCAATGTACAGTACTTATATTTATTAAAATGAAAACAACTAACATTTGTATGGTGCTTACCATGGAACAGGCACTGTTACATGCACTCTACAATGGTTATGTCTGGGAAACCCCTTGAACTCTGATTGACTCTTCCCATTTGATGAGGCATTTGCCTGAGGCCATAAGCCTTTCATTAATAACTAGGCCCAAATCTCTTACTCTTACTAGTTTAGCCCTCATTTGTCCATCTACTTCCCTCCCTAGATCTTATCAAAATATCTATACTGAAATCTGTTACCCTTAAACTAGCCTAGCCCTCCATTGTTTATTATCTCAGTAGCCTTCAGCTATTTCCCAACTTTAATCTTGTAACTGGAGTCTGACCTCATTTGACTTCTCCTCAAGACCCTCCCCAAACTCCTCCTGTAGACTACCCCTAGAATCCTCCCACAGTCTTCCTGTATATAAGCTCCATCTTGTCTCCATGAGGTTGCTGAGAATTCGATCTAGGGCAGACTCATTTTTTCTTAGATTATTCTGGTCTGTTTGTCAATACAAGCTTCACATATACTTGGGTTCCTTAAGAGTCTACCCATTAAGGCAAATCTTTAATAAACTTTGCTTTACGTTGGTTGAGAGAAGACTTATCAGATTCATTTGGCAGAATCCAACATGTTAATATTTTGGGTTCTCCAGCACCCCTAAACCTTAAACCTCAATGGCAACAACCTTGGGAGGTGGATGATATTATTATTCCTTCTACAGATTAGAAAACTGAGGTAAACAGAGATAAGGTAACTTGCTTAAGGTGACACAGTTAATAGATTTCTGAATCTAGATTTAAATTCAGGTTTTCCTGGTACATCTTGTTTCCAAGCATATCATCTTAATATTAAATATCAAATATATTTATATTAGGTTCTGATTTACCACAATTATCCTGATAGGAGAGCATGTATCACTTTAAATAAGACTGCATTATAAATCTAGTTTCAGGACAACCTTCAAATAAATTAAATTTGGATTTACCATTACTGATGGTAACATTCAAAATCTCAATTTTCCTAAGGCCATAACAGCACCTCAAACTTTAGAGCCCATTCCTTTCAGTTAGCTCACTCTCAAAGATATGTTTTGACAGTATTACATTCCCATCCCCCTCAAATTTGGAGCCCACAAGGCTCAAGAATTAGGAGATGTGCTTTGAATGGTCCTTCAGGGACAGAGTGTTAGTATGCTATACTCAAATAATTTCATACTGCAAATTTATTATTTATTTATTTATTTTTAAAGCAATTGGGGTTAAGTAACTAGCTCAAGGTTACACGCCCAGTCATTATTTGTGTGTGGGTGCTCATTTTCTTAGGCCGGGTTGGATCTCGGGTCATCCCAACTCCAAGGCCAGCACTCTTAACTCACTGCACCACCTAGCCACCCCAGAGATGAGAGGTTTTTTTGTTTTGTTTTGTTTTGTTTGTTTGTTTGTTTATTTATTTTTGCTTCTTTTTTTGGAGGGCAATTGGGGTTAAGTAACTTGCCCAAGGTCATATGGCTAGGTTTTCGTTGGTGTGTATTAAGTGTCTAAGGCCGGATCTGAACTCGGGTCCTTCTGACTCCAGGGCCAGCACTCTACTCACTGCACCACCTAGCCGCCCCTCATAGTGCAAATTTATAAGAGTGTCCATTTGGTAAATGTTATTACTTGATAGAGTATTGTCTGTCTGAGCTTAACAAACCATTTATTAAGAAGTTTCTATTATGTTGTAAGTTCCTATAAACTTGGAAAAAAGATTCCCCACCATTTTCTTGACTGTCTTTACCTCTACAGTCTCCAACCTGTCCAAGGTTGCAAAGACAGAAGGAAAGAATCTCAGTTTTCCTCCTTATCTCCCATTGAAAATCTAAACAAAAGTCAGTAAGACTAAGTCCCTGATCAAAGTTATGGATAGCTGAAAGAGCTATTTTAAGACTTCATTAGTCTTCTCCACCTTTTCAAGCTCCCTTTCTGTGCTAACTACAGGTTTTATGGGAGACAAAGAATGCTTCCCTCCAAAATTCTCCATGGTAAAAAGAATTCATGTATGCTAGGGAGTTTCTGAAGTAGAAGCCCCATTAAGCCTACCTCACTGCTTGCATTGCTCCCTTCCCTTGCCCCTCCAAAATCTTTACTTTCTTAATAAGTTTCTTCTTCTGTAGTTGTTCCCTATAAAATTGCTTTCTTGAGGGTTTTTTTTTTTTTTAAGAAATCTAGATTGTAGGGACATGTTAATGAGGGCCAGTCTCCATTTGAAAGCTCCCCCCAATAGCACCATAATCCATTTTTTTTAGGCTCTAGTCCTTCAAGTCTAGTTTTTAGCATGTGCAATAATCAAAGGTCCTTTATTAAATTAGTCAAATTTGTCTCCCATAATGATAAGCCTCAGTAACCAAGTCCAGTCCAAACTAAGCTCTACCACTCAAGCTTAGCAGTCAGTTTTCCTTTCTTCCAAGTTTCTAGCAGCTTGCCTAATGGGGTCTATGCCAATCCCATATTAATGCCTGTATCCTCTTCCTTTTCTGTTCCTTGGCAATGAAGAAGTACACTGCAGAAGAGGGTACCCACCAACTACCCTCTTCTGCAGTGTACTTCTCCTTTTTTATTCATGCACAAATGAGAAAGAATCTCTTTGGATTTGGGACCTATTTTCTCTCATCCTTCCTGAATTTGTTACATTTTCTGACCATTTCACAGCCAGCTGACAGCTGGAGTGAGTCTACTCCAACCTATGATCTGACAGAAGTCCAAGTACTGGCTGTGGAATGGAGTAGGCTCTAATAGATCAGCAATAGTCATGCAAGTAAAGGGTCCTCCTGGATGGCTCAGTAGATTGTCAAAAGAAAGCTTTGTTTGGGTTTCACCCTGATTGATAAGGCAAACTCAAGAAGAAGCTAAAGGGATTCTCAGCATGCCAAGTCAGTAAGCATTGGGTGGGCAGGGCTTGAATCGGGTAGCTGTGCACTGCTTTCTATAGATAAGAGTAAACAAGTTCCATACACATAAAAGTCAATTTCTATTTGTTCACCTTTCAATGAGACAGTGTATGGAGAGGAGAAAATGACTCCAAAATTTCATCCACAACTGCTTTATTTAGTACTATGAAGATTTATTATATTTTTAAAAAAACAAACTTATATACATTAATGTTTACTTCTTGTATCCCCACAGTAAAATGAAGGTTTCTTCTTTTTTTTCTGTTTAGTATTTTATTTTTCTCCAATTACATGCAAAAACAATTTTTAATATTTGTTTTTAAAACTTTGAGTTCCAAATTCTCTCCCTCTCCCTTCTGTCTTTGAGAAGGGAAGCGATTTGATATAGGATATACATATGTAGTTGTGCCAAACATATTTTTATATTAGTCATGTTATGAAGGAAAACAGACAAAAAATTCAAGAAAAATAAACTTAAAAAAAAGTATGCTTCAATCTGTTTAGATACCATCAGTTCTTTCTCTGGGGATGGATAACATTTTTCATCATAAGTCCTTCAGAGTTGTCTTGGATCATTGTATTACTGAGAAGAGCTAAATCATTCACAGTTGATAATTTTACAACATTGCTGTTACTTTGTACATAGTAGATTTCACATTGCATCAGCTTCTATAAGTCTTTTCAGGTATTTCTGAGAGCATCTTGCTCCTCTTTTGTTATAGCATAATAGTATTCCATCACAACCACATACCATAATTTGGTCAGCTGTTCCTTAATTGATTGGCATCTCCTCAATTTACGATTCTTCACCATGAGAAAAGAGCTGCTATAAATATTTTTGCATATAGGACCTTTTCCTTTTTGGTTTTGTTTTTTAATCTTTTGAAATACAGACCTAGTAGTGTTATTTCTAGGTCAAAGGTTTTATAGCCTTTTGGGTATAGTTTCACATTGCTGTACAGGATGGTCGAATCAGTTCACAACTCCACCAATAGTGAATTAATGTTTTATTTTTCACACATCCCCGCCAACATTTGTCATTTTGCATTTCTTTCCAATTAGCCAATTTAAGGCATGAGGTGGGTAGGCCTTGAGTTGTGCATGAGAATTGTTTTATTATGCATTTTTTTCAATCAGTAGTGAATTAGAGCATTTTTTTTTCATGTTCCTATAGATAGCTTTGATTACTTCATCTAAAAACTGTTCATATCTTTTGATCACTTATCAATTTAGGAATGGTTCCCTTTTCATAAATTTGACTCATGTCTTTATATGTTTGATAAATGAGACCTTTATCAGAGAAACTTGCTTCAATTTTTTTTCAAAGTTACTATTACTAAATATATTTCTCCCTGTTCTGTCCCCCCATTCATTCTTATTCTCTCTCTTTATATTTTGTTCTTCCTCATGTGTTTTGCTTCTTACTACCACCTCTCCCAATCTTCCTTCCTTTATATCATCCTCTGTTCTCTCATCTCTTTCCTTTCCTTCTTCCCTGTAGAGTAAGATAGATTTCTCTAGCCAACTGACTGTGTATGTTATTCCCTCTTTGAGCATTTTCCAATGAGAGTAAAGTTCACTCCCTCCCTCTCACCTCCATCTTCCCCTCCACTTTTAAAGTTCTTCCTTATCTCTTTTATGTGAGATAATCTACCCCATTCTACCTTTCCCTTTCCCTTTCATGCAGTGCCTTCTTCTTTCACCCCTTAATTTTATTTTTTAGATAACATTTTTTAATATTCAACTTATACCTGTGCCCTCTGCCTATATACACTTCTTCTAACTACCTTAATAATGAGAAAGTTATTATGAGTTGCACTTAGTATCATCTCATATAGGAATGTAAACAGTTTAAGCTAATTAAGTCCCTTATGATTTCTCTTTCCTGTTTACCTTGTTATGCTTCTCTCGAATCTTGTATTTGAAAGTCAAATTTTCTATTTGGTTCTGGTCTTTTCATCAGGAATAATTGCATGTTCTCTATTTCATTGAATATCCATTTTTCCACTGAAAGATTATACTCATTTCTTTCCCACCTAATAGTATTTTATTTCTTTCAATTATGTATAAAGATAGTTTTCAACATTCATTTTTATAAGATTTTGAGTTCCAAATTTTTTTCTCTCTCCTTCCCTCCTCACTCCCCTCCCCAAGATGGCAAGTGATCTATTACAGATTATACATCACATTAGGCATGTTGTGAAAGAAGACTCAGAACAAAAGGGAAAAGCCATGAGAAAGAAAAAAAAACAAAAAAAGGAAAAGAGAAAATAGTATTCTTCGATCTATATTCAGACTCCATAGTTCTTTCTCTGGATGTGGATAACATTTTCCATCATGAGCCTGATCATACTCAGTCTTGCTAGGTAGATGATTCTTGGTTGTAATTCCTTTGCTTTTTGAAATATCATATTCCAAGCCCTCTGATCCCTTAATGTAGAAACTGCTAAATTATGTGTTGTCTTGATTGTGGCTCCATGATAATTGCTTCTTTCTGGTTGCTTAGAGTATTTTCTTTTTGATCTGGGAGCTCTGAACTCTGGCTATAATATTCCTGGGAATTTTCATTTTGGGATCTCTTTCAGGAGGTGATCAGAGCATTCTTTCCATTTCTGTTAAACCCTCTGCTTCTAGATTATCAGGGCAGTTTTCCTTGATAATTTTTTTTTCTTTTTAGAGGGCCATTCGGGTTAAGTGACTTGCCCAAGCTCACACATCTAGTTTTTAAGTGTCTGAGGCTGGATCTGAACCCAGGTCCTCCTGACTCCACAGCCAGTGCTCTATTCACTGTGCCACCTAGCCGCCCCTTTGATAATTTCTTGAAAGAGAATATCTAGGCCCCCACATTCCCCCCAAACGATGTAAAAGGGGACTCTGAACAACTTCTGGAGCCCCAGCACCCACAGAACGACACAGAGAAGCTAAACTCCTGCTGAGGACAGCCCAGCAGCCCTGCAGGAAGGACCAGCACAGTGGTCTGGGACCTGGCAGCGTGGAGCGCGCAGAGTGCAGGAGCCAAGCCGAGCCGAGCCCAGGTCCACATGAGCCGAGGTTTTAGCCCCAGGGCGGCAGGGCCAGCAGCCAGCTGGAGGAGCCCCAGAACATCAGGAGCTGTGGGGACTCCAGAATTATCAACATAGACTTGCCTGGGACAAAGTAAGAGGTTAGTGTCCTATGGACTTTGGAACTGGTATTAGGGAATGCTTCGGCTCCCTCCCCTGGGGGCTAGAAGCCGCTGAGGACAAACGCCATTTTGTAGTTTTCAGAGGCGGCTCCCGCTCCCAGCCTGCAAATTTGTAGGGAGATCCAGCGATCAGTCTTGGGGGGTAATCGCTCTTGCTTTAACCTCCCTGGATCTGGATTGTGATCTAGGTGGAAGTCGTGGGTGGGTTTACGGCTTGCCAGAAACAGAAGTTTCCCCCCACACCTTCGGGACGAAAATTCCTCTATCTGGCCTTAAAGTCATAGTGTGGCAACAAGCCCAAAAGTCAGGTAATCAGGTGGCAACATGCCCAGGCAAAGGAAACAGAAAAATGCAACCCTAGACTCCTATTTTGGGGGCATAGAACAGGAAAAGGACTGTGAGGTCAGAAGTCCTGCACCAAAAGCCCCAGGGGAAAACATGAGTGGGTTGCAGGCCATAGAGGACCTTAAGAAGGACTTTAAAAATCAAATAAGAGAAGTGGAGGAAAAATTAGAAAGAGAAATGAGAAGGATGCAGGAAAAGTATGAAATGAGGGTCAACAGCTTGACTGAGGAAAACAACACCTTAAAAAATAGACTAACTCAAATGGCAAAGGAGGCCCAAAAGGGCAATGAGGAGAAGAATGCCTTAAAAAGTCGAATTTGCCAGATAGAAAAAGAATCTCAAAAGTTCACTGAGGAGATTCATTCCTTCAGAGATAGACTGGAGCAAATGGAAGCTAATGACTTTATGAGAAATCAAGATGCTGTTAAGCAGATCCAAACAAATGAAAGATTAGAAGGCAATGTGAAATATCTCATGGGGAAAACCACTGACCTGGAAAATAGATCCAGGAGAGACAATTTAAAAATTATTGGACTACCTGGAAGCCATGATCAAAGAAAGAACCTAGAAACCACCCTTCAAGAAATTCTCAAGGAAAATTGCCCTGATGTTTTAGATCCAGAGGGCAAAATAGAGGTTGAAAGAATCCACCAATCACCTCCTGAAAAAGATCCCAAAAAAGAAAACTCCCAGGAATATTATAGCCAGGTTCCAGAATCCCCAGATCAAGGAGAAAATACTTCAAGCAGCCAGGAAGAAACGATTTCAATATTGTGGAAACACAATCCGAATAGCCCAGGACCTGGCAGCTTCTACACTGAGGGATCGAAGGGCATGGAATATGATATTCCAGAGTGCAAAAGAACTGGGAATGAACCCACAGGTCACCTACCCAGCAAAACTGCGTCTTTTGTTTCAGGGGAAAATATGGTCATTCAGTGACTTTCAAGCATTCTTGAGGAAAAAACCAGAATTGAATAGAAAATTTGACACCCAGACACAAGAAGGAAGAGATGCCTGAGAAGGTAATCAGGGAAAAGAAATCAAAAGGAACTTATCAAAGTTGAACTATTTACATTCCTATATGGAAAAGCAATATCTGTGACTGATGATATCTTTCTCACTATGAAAATAATGGAAGAAGGGGTGTGGTCATACGAATACATATGTGAATGTGTGTGTATATGGTTACAGTTATATATGGATAGAGGGCATAAGTTGAATTTGTTGGGAAGGGAGAATACTCAAGGGATGAAATTATGAGGTGAGAGAGGAAAGTGGCCAGAGGAGATGGGGAGAGACAGGGTAGTGTAAACTATCCCATGCAGAAGAAGTAAGGGGAAGTGGTTGCAAAAGAGGGGGAGAATAAGGAAGGCTAAAAAGGCAAAACCACATTCAAACTGAATTTGGTTCAGGGAGAAAATGATATACATAGTAAATAGGATATCTCAACCTGCAGCAGGATAGGGGGAAGGGGGATGGGAGGAGGGATGATGGATGGGAGGGCATCCTTGGGGTGAGGGGGGTTGGAAGTACCCACTATAAAAGAGGGACAGGATCATGTAGGGAATGGACCAGGTGGGGGGTGGGATGAGTGGGAGGGAATTATAAGCAGCCTTGTACAATATATCTACTATGATAATGTTTTGCATAGCTAGACATGTACAACATATACTGAATTACTTATCTCCCCAGAGGGAATGGGTGACAAGGAGGAAGGAAATGGATCTGAAATTCGAGGTCTTAACATTAAATGTTTCAAATATATATAAATACTATTATTAATACTCTTTTGCTTATAATTGGGAGATAAGATGTGCAGGCATTGGGACGCAAAGATTCACCTTCCTCTAATGGAAAAGTCGAAGGGGGTATGGGAGAAGGTATGGGAGAGAGCAGATTGGAGGAAGCGATATCTTGTGGGATTACTGTTCTGGGAGGTTGGGTAGGGGAATAATGGGGAGAAAATGATTGTAACTCAAAATCTGGCAGAAATGAATGATGTAAAACAGAAGTTAATAAAGCATTTGTTTTAAAAAAAATTACTCAGCTCCCCCTTGGGGAAAAAAAAAGAAAGAGAATATCTAGGCTCTTTTTTTGATCATGGCTTTAAGGTAGTCCAATAATTTCTAAATCATCTTTCCTGGATTCATTTTCCTGATCAGTTGTTTTTTCCAATGAGATATTTCACATTGTCTTCTATTTTTTTTCATTCCTTTGATTTTGTTTTATTTCTTCTTGGTTTCTCATACAGTTGTTAGCTTCTGTTTGCTCCGTTCTGATTTTTAAGGTATTATTTTCTTCAACAAGCTTTTAGACCTTCTTTTCCATTTGACCAATTCAACTTTTTAAGGAATTTTTTTCTTCAGTGAATTTTTGGGTCTCTGTTTTCCAGCTGGCTAATTCTGTTTTTCAATGTAATTCTTCTCCTCATGGTTTTTTGTATCTCTTTCATTACATTTAGCTTAGTTATTTTTTAAAGGTGCTATTTTCTTCAATATTTTTTGTGTCTCCTTTACCAAGTTGTTGACTCTTTTTTTCATGATTTTCTTGCATTACTCTTATTTCTCTTCCCAATTTTTCCTCTACCTCCTTTTTTTTTGTTTTTTTTTGTTTGTTTGTTTGTTTGTTTTTGTTTTTGTTTTGCTTTTTGGAGGGCAATTGGGGTTAAGGGACTTGCCCAAAGTCATAAGGCTAGTATGTCAAGTGTCTGAGACTGGATTTGAACTCAGGTCCTACTGACTCCAGGGTCAGTGCTCTATTCACTGCACCACGTAGCCATCCCTCCTCTACCTCTCTTACTTGATTTTCAAAATCTTTTTTTTTGATCCCTCCCATGGTCTGAGACCAATTGATATTTTTCTTGGAGGCTTTAGATGAAGGAGCTTTGACTTTGTTATTTCCTTCTGAATGTATTTTGATCTTCCTTGTCACCATAGCAACTTTTTTATCATAGGGATTATTTTCTGCTCTTTGCTCATTTTCCAGTCTATTTCCTGTATTTTAACTTTTTGTTAAAGTAGGGTTTTGTCTCCACGGTGGGGGGTGCAGTGTCCCAAGGGGCATTGTTAGGGTTCTTGTGTAGTTATTTTCAGATATTCCTCTAGGGACCTGTAAGTTTTCAGTTCTTCCAAGGTGGTATGTTCTAAGGAGACATGTTTACTACTCTCCTGGCCCAAGGCTCTGGTCTGTGAGTGACCACAAGCACTCTTTTCTACCCTGGAACTCTGATGAGGGTTCCTGTTCCACTGCAGCCAGCAAACTCTGGTGTGCTAGTAGTGCTCCTCCTTGCCCTGGGACTGCCACCCAGGGCTTTGATCAGATCTGAATATGGTCAAAGCAAAAGAGTCCTGCCTTAGCACTAGCAAAGAAGCCCCTATAATCTCCTGATTGCTTTTAGACCCCTTTACCTTCTGTGGATTGAGAGCTCTGCTAACAGCTGCTGCCACTGCAGGTTTAGTGGACCTCAAGGTGTGCTCCTAATTTGCTAGGGCCAGGGCTGTGTTGGTGCAACCTGGGCTGGATTGTATTCTACTCCCATCCCAGTGTGACAGACTTTTCCTGCCAACCTTCTAAGTTGTTTTTGGGTGGAAAATTATTTCACCCCATCTTTTTGTGGGTTCTACTTCTGCAGGAATTGTTTTAAGGCATTATTTAAAGGTGTTCATAGGCTTTTTAGGGAGAGCTCAGGGGAGGCTGCCTTTTCTCTGCCATCTTTGAGGATCTATTATTCTAGCAATTTTGTTTGAGGAGATGGGATTAGCATTAAGGAGATATGATTAGCAAGTATGCAGATAGCCCTCTCATGTTAGGTTGGTTGTAGGCAGCTAAAGTCAAACAAGGTTAAAACATTGGGTCGTTTCTGAATGACTGCATTCATGACTGATTTTAGACAGGGCTTTCTGACTTTTTTTTTTCAATACAGATGAACCTGCTCTCTGAGCATAATAAAACTCTGCAGATAATTATCTCAGCATCATTGATTTGATGATTGACAGCAGTACCTAATCAATGCACCCTTGGATTATTTTTTTAATCTCAAAATTATCTCCACTTTTAAAAATATTTAAACACAAATTAAACACAATTGCACAGAGAAAAAAAAAATCAGTGGCATCATCGCTTTGGATTCAGAGGATCTTCTTGGTTCAAGCCCCAAGTTTTTCACTTATTATTTGCATGGCCTTGGTGAAATCACTTAACGTTTCTATTCTGTTTTTTGCTTTTTAGAGGGCAATTAGGGTTAAGTGACTTGCCCAAAGTCACACAGTTAGTAAGTGTGTCAAGTGTCTGAGGCCGGATTTGAACTTAGGTCCTTCTGACTCCAGGGCCAGTGCTCTATTCACTAAGCCACCTTGCTGTCCCCCATTGTGCATTTCTTTAAAATTATAATCAAGTGGGGGCGGTGAGGTGGCGCAGTGAGTAGAGCGTCGGCCCTGGAGTCAGAAGGACCTGAGTTCAGATCCGGCCTCAGACACTTAACACACAAACAAAAACCTAGCCATGTGACCTTGGGAAAGTTACTTAACCCCAATTGCCCTCCCCCCCCCCCAAAAAAAGCAAAGAAAAAAAGTATAATCAAGTAATGGGATTTACAGTGTTGAGGAAATAAAATAAGGAAAGCTAAATGATAAAGTAAAAAACAAACATTTGTCATATTTAATAAAAACAAATATTTAACTATAGTATGGAATCCAAAATGCTCTCAAAGAACACGAGTGCTCTTTCTTCTGGATTAATGATGAACATCATGACTGAATCTCCTTGACAGAAAGCATCTGTATTGATAAGGAAAAATTAATTTAATTAGCTAAATTATAAATTTCTAAATGTTTCCTATCATGTTATCAAAATACCTGCTTATTTAGATCCAGTTGTTTCTATGCATCCAGATGTTGCAGAAATATCATGTCTATGGAAGTTTGTTCACTCAAGCAGAAAATTAGTGCACTTATTTTGATTTGGAAATAGCAAACAACTTCCATCAATTTCTTCCCTTTGCCTTCCCCTATTCCCAGATTGATAGGACCATTTAGTCAACAAACTTCATATTTGAGTAAGGGGACATTACTCAGCCAACTTATGTTTCTCTTTGAGAATCTCATTAGCAATTGCACTTTAGTGGTCAGTACCCAGAGCCAACATTTTGGCTTTGTTCTGGGTAGCTGCTTGCTCCTGTCATCACTCTGTGAACCAGTCCCCCTCTATGTCCTGTTTCTGTTATAGATTGTCTTACAAACCGCATCTGCTGCTAAGACTGGCAAGCTTTTAATATGTTGATTTATCATTGTCAGATATGGGGTTTTTATTACTTGAATTTGAATATTGTATTTAAGGTGCTTTTGTGATTACAGATGTTTTACATATAAATTGCTTTATATTAGGAAAAACCTTTCTTTTCAGCATTTTTAAGGAAACTTCACCCTCATGTGTTTTACATTTTAATATCTTATTCTGCATTGTTGAGTGGTTGTGAATTGCTTTCTATCTGTAATGGCAGACTGTATGAGAAACAGCATCTGTGGCTGCTAGTGGAGGAGAAAGGTTTTTAATGTCTACATTTTATGTTTTTTCAGTGAGCCAGAATTCATTAATTAGCAGAGAATTCTCTGATTGTTGTTTAATGCCAAAAGGAGCACAATAGGGCTGCTCCAGAAAACACTTTGCCACTACCTAACCTTTGCAAACTAAAAACCTAGATCAACTTTCCACACTTTTCTCTCTGTTGTTTTATATGCCAGACAGTGCAGGGTACAAAGCAACCAAGCATCCATATAGTACTTGAAATAACAGCACCATCTACTGGTTGTTTGACAGTGCATTCATCACATTTGGTAATGAACATTGTGTATTGGCCCCAAAATGTCTCCTTAGGAAAGAAGCCAAGTAGCTTCATTTTGTGACTGAGCCCTATTGCAAATGTGCAGGACTTTGGATAGCAAACTGTAGCACTTGCATTCAGGAGCATATAGGACTGTGCTTCTTTATCTCAATGTGATCACTTAGGAATGTTTAGTTAGAACGAGTATTATAGGAAATTTCATGATAGAAACAAAACCTTTAATCTTTGAAGATTCTCAGTTGCTTACCCAGCTTTGTTTATTTGGGGAAGGCTCTAGTGAAGAACTCAAGAGAAAGCTCCTAGCTGGTGTTTACAGAAGGTATGATCTGGATAATATACTAATACATTATATAGTTCCTCATAATTGTTTCCATTTTTTTTTTTGTATGAAATCCAACCGTACCTTAAAGAAAATCTCCTGTGAGGGAATGGCTAACAGGCCCAGCTATTCCCTGCTCTCTTGTCCTTCCCTCGGACGAGTAATGTTATTTCATTAAAGAAAGTCAACTGTCTGGATAAATGATCATTGAAAGTATGTCTCAGGGCCCTCATAAAAATAAAGAGCCAATAGTCACTTGAAGAAATTATTGGGAAGTTTAGGACAGTCTCCCATACTCCTTTCCTTATTTCTCTCCAAGAGCAAGAAGTCAATTGTCATACAAGCTCATCCACATTTATTTCCTTAACCTTATGCCTCCCAAAGGAAGTCCTACTTTCCCACATATTTATTGAAATACACAGCTGTTCCTTGCTTTTTCCAGTACTATCTTCAAGTTATCCCATCTGCAATGAGATTTTTATGTCTTATGTCTGCTTAGTTCTCTCTTTTCTAAATCAATTCAGAAGATTTACTTTTTCTTTCTGGCCTTTTGCTCACTTGCCTCCTTTCTTCCATTCTACTTCAACCTTAATTCATTTCAAAATGAAGTCTGCATGGAAATATTTCATCTTTTGTATTTAATTCCAAACTTGAGAGCATTATAGGTTTTACATAAAAGAAATAGATGGAGAAAAGAGAATCACAGGTTTTGCATAAAAGAAACAGATAGAGAAAAGCCACTGGGTTTTGGAATCAGGGGAATTTTTTTCCCCCAGATTTTTAAGAAATGCATGAAAAGGAACATAGGGAATGAAAATACCATTGGAATGTCAAATATAATCTTTTCCATTCTTCGGATCTTCAAATCTCCTTGCCATCTGTCTTTCTCTAGTAATTTGACCCTTTTCAACTATCCAAATCCCCAATTATTCCAATTACCAACCTGATGGCTTTTTTCTTATTTGGTTCAAATGAAAGAAATGTTCTATTCTGTTGATTATTGTTAATTGTACTGGGGTTTGATTCCAGCAGGCTGTCACCTAAGTGGTTTCTAAATTGATCTTCTTAGTTGATGCCTGGTTCCTTGCTAGGATTCTACATTATCTTACCAAATACACAGTAAAAAGTGATACTGTCTTCAATGACCTTGTAATATTATGGACTAAAGTGGTTAAAGAATAGGAGTTCATAGAATATTGTTCTTTTCGTGTATTGATAATTTTATCCTTTCAATTTCAGCAGAATGTATTAACTATATCATAGTCTGGGATTCAGTACATGCTATCTATATTGTACTTAGTTTATAGTAGGTAATTAATAAATATTCTTTTAATTGAACTGAAAATTTCATTTATTTATATGTATAACCTGTCTTCCTAAGCAGATTGTTAATTTTTTGAGGTCAGGGGTTGTATCTTATATTTCTTTTTATATAAGCAGTGCCTAGCCATGGTGTGCATACAATATATGTTTGATAATAGTGAAGGCATTGTTGATGGTGATAGTGGTAATAATGGGGTTTGTTGATGTCAGCATTTCACATTATTGGGATCCAGCTTAATTCAATTTCAATACTCATTTGTTTAGAGATTGCTATGATCAAGACCTTGTTATTAGTGTTAAAAGCACAAAGGCATTATGAAAACAGTCTCTTCTATCACAGAGCTTTCATTCTAGGTGGGGAGGGAACATACAAATTTCCATAAAAAGTATTCTAAGACAATTTGAGGAAGGAATGAGCAATAACACTTAGAAAATCAAGAAAGCCTCTTGTAGGAGATAGGACCTGAGGCAAACTTGGACAGAAGCTTAAGATTCTAGGAGTCAGAGATGAGGATGGTGTATATTCTAGGTACATAGGACAGTTTGTGCAAAGGCATGGGAAAGAGATAGAATGATAAAATGAGGAACACTGAGAAGTCTAGTTGGGTTGATATGTAGGGAATAAAGTAATAGGTCTGGAAAAACTTAATCTAGAGTCTATACCAAGATTCTGGAGGTCCCTAAGCTCTTTCCCTAATCTGTGTATGTGCACACACACAAACACCCACATAGACATATATATGTGTGTGTGTGTGTGTGTAAATACATCTCCATCTATCTGTCCATCTGTCTATCATCTAATGATTAGAGCCTTAAACTTTTAAAAATTGAGAAATCATATAAAGATTTGGAAACTGTGGTATTATTGGAAAAGGACTATAGATAGGAGAGACTTGATGAGTTATTGCTTTTTAAGTAAAATGTGAGTCACTGAGTCACTTTTGAAGTCATTTAGAGTGCCTAGGTAGGAGGGGCTCAGACTTCATAATAGCAGCTATGGCAGTAACAGGATGAAGATGCCCCACAGGAATGAAAAACTGCCCCTTCAAGGCTGTGGGAGTTAATTGAGAGGCTTCTGATGAGCAATTCCTGATTGATCTGAGAAAATTGGCTTCATTGACCAAGAGTTCCTTCCAGTGACAGCTGGAGCTGTCCTTAAGCAGCTCTTAGAGTTGGACAAAGGTGCAGCTTTTCCTAAATGACTTGCTCTCTGCTGCCATTTCTGGTTTAAGAAGGAAAAGCAGAGGGAGCTTTGCAACTACTAACTTAAAAGAGTTAATCATTTCATTGTTGTGAGTCCCATTCTGACTGGACAGTACAGCATCCATAAACAGGTGGATCTGTCTGTATAATGCAGAGATAAACTGAACTTGATAGATGTCTGGCTTAAGGAGAAATATTATTCATATTAATACCTAGCACTTTCTAAAGTTGATGGCTGATTGAAAGAGCTTATAAAAACTATATTCAAATAAAGAATTTCCCAGCTGAAGAGTGCTAATGATCATCCGTTAAGAATGACCAGAGAAGCAGTTTTGCACTTCTGCTGGACCAGTAACATTGAAGCCAGCAGTCTAGAGTTGTGAATTATCCTAAGCACAGGAATTTTTCTCCCTTTTGCGCTTTCCCTGACACCTAGTTGACAGAGTGAATAAAGTGATGGGTTTGAAGTCAGGAAGACTGGAATTTAAATTCAGTCTCAGATGCATACTAGCTGAATGACCCTGCGTAAACATTGTATGCCTCAGTTTCCTCAATTATAAAAGGGAGGCAATAATAGTACCTATCTACTAGAGGGTGTTGTGAGGATCAAATGAGATAATATTTGTAAGTTGCTTAGCATAGTACTTGGCACATAGTAAACAATAAATGTTTTTATCATCCCCCCTTCTCTTCTTCCCTCCTTCCTTCCCTTCCTCCTTTCCTCCCTCCCTCCCTCCCTCTCTCCCTTCCTCCTTCCCTCCCTTCCTCTCTCCCTTCCTTCCTTCTTCACTCCCTTCCTTCCTCCCTCCCCCCTTCCTTCCTTCCTTCCTTCCTTCTTTCCTTCCTTCCTTTCTGCCTTCCCTCCTTCCTTTGTTAGTTCCTTTCTTTGTCCTTCTTTAAAACACTTTATAAAAGTTGTTATTATTATTTGCAAAGTGAGGGGTTTTAATCATTTAGAAGGCATTTTCCCCTTAGGACTTAGAAAATCTGCTTAATAGAGTAGGAAATGTAAATGTTGTATGTTTGTGTAGGGGTGTGGTGGGCCAGGTCCTTGTTTTGATTTTTTTAAAGCTTGTCCACTAGGGCAAAAGAACATGCAAGTACTAGAGAAGTGACAGGATAATGCAGTTTCCTCTTGTTAGGGCCTGTGTGTGTCTTCTGTTACCCATATTTTTTAAAAAAAAAAGTGGGACATGCTTTTTGCCTGTAATGAATGGAAATGTATTCCCTAGTGAGTCTTTTAACTTTCTACTTAATGGGAAACTCAAAAGGAAACTCAAGCCAAAAAAAAGGGAAATGACAAATTAGGATACTGGCCTCACGTGATTAGACAAGTAGCTCTGCATGCAAAGCAGAAAGGCCAGAGTCTCTCTAAATTACTGGTTCAGCTGATTTGGCTATTTTGACTGGTCAGCTCAGTCAAACAGCCAAACAATTCATTTTTAAAAAGCAGTCAAACTAACAGTTTGACTGAATTGACTGGTTGTTCAACTGAATTGGAAGATCGATTCAAAATGATCAAGCAGGTTGTGCACATAGAAAACCTTGGAAATAATTTTCTAAAATGGCTTGGCAACATAAGAGAGATTAACTTTTATAAATTATGGTACTGTTACTCCATGGGAGGAAGACAGCCTAAGTGGACAGTGATATCAACAGTATTAATTCAGAAAAAAAAAAGTCCTTTTGCACCATTTTCTCATAATTTGAAGGCATCCAGAATAGTGCTACATAATGATTTAAGAAGAAAAAATGTGTGGGGCAGCTAGGTGGCCCAGTGAGTAAGAGAGCAGGACCTGGAATTGGGATGACCTGCAGTTTAGATCCGGCCTCAGAAAATGAGCACCCACACATAAATAATGACTGGCTGTGTAACCTTGAGCAAGTTACTTAACCCTAATTGCTTAAAAAAAAAGAGAGAGAGAGAAGAAAAAAAAAAGTGATTTTATTTATTTATTTTTGCTTTTTGGAGGGACAATTGGGTTTAAGTGACTTGCCCAAGGTCATATGGCTAGTAAGTGTTAAGTATCTGAGGCCTCTTTGAACTCAGGTCCTCCTGACTCCAGGACCAGTGCTCCATTCACTGTGCCACCTAGCCACCCTGTGATTTTATTTTTAAAGATAATTGTTTATTGGTTTTAAAAAGGCCACATTATGTATTTGAAAAGAATAGCAAGTTATGCATAATAGATTTGCAATTTCATGTACAATCATCTTTTTTCTATTCTGCTGTTATTAAAATATTTTATTTTTAAAGTTCAAAATAAAATAAATGAAATAATAATAAAAAGAATAAAGCATATGTCTTTTGCCACCAGTTGCACTGTTTGGTTTCATCATCTTCATCATGCCTTGCCCATGTTAAACTCATCACTAGGAAACATTATCATGGAGATTGCTTTAGTTTTGCTGCTCCAAAACTCATCAGTCTGCATAAAATTAAAATGTAATTGAGAAATGTTTAACATATAGAGTAGGACATATATAATGTTAGTATGTGTTTTTAAAAGGCAATATTCAGTCACCTACACATTACTGAACCCCTGTTATTATGTGAGTTTGGTAATACTGTTCTAGACACTTTAATTTTTCACTTGTCCTATAATCAAAACATGTCAGTAGTGTGTATCTTTCCTGTATGGTCCTTCTTTTAGCTTTCTGGAAGGTGATCAATATAATCTAATCTTCACTATAGTATTAAGGACATAGCAGCCAAAATATTATCCTCCTATGAGATTTTTGTATTATAATGAGTCAATCCCTCAACCTAAGTAATGAATCTTTCTTTAATTATAAAATTACTATGTTTATAACAATATAGTGGCAGCAAAAGGGACTGCCTAAGATCCATTAAAACACATTAAAACAGAAGCTTATTTAATCTATGTTGAAAGTTGACCTTTTTGTCTTCTTCAAAGTTGCTAACATGTTGTTGCTGTAGGAAAAATATGTTTTATAAGTAAAAGGTCTCCACTTTTTCATTGTCATGTATGTGACTTTATTTTTTTGCCTTTGGGGCTCATTTTATACAATTTCACCATACAGATTGTTCATTCCAAAAATTATTTAAGATTATTGGTACATTCACATCACTCAGCAGTTATGGAATCTATACCTAAGAAAATAGTCATGACTGCAGAAATCATTAAAAGTTAACTCATTTGAAATCAAAGGTAGAATTATTTACATATTTCACATTAATATGGCAATGCTGTTAACAGAAGCTGAACAGTAAAGTTTTAGAAATGAATTGATTCTTGCCTGTGATCAATGACACTACTACTCTCCTCTCTTTGATACACTTTTTTGCCCCTTAATAACTTTCTCTTCACTGTGCCAAGAAGGATTTTCTTCTGAAGTGTGCGTTTGGCTCATGCCTACGTTAGGATTCAGATGAAAGAAGATCTGTTTCCAACTGTTATCTAATTATTCTTCTGGCCCTGAGTTCGAACATGTGCAACCTGATGTCTTGATTCCTCCTGTTCTGTACCAATGTGCCCTCACTAAGGGGTGAACCTTGGAACAAGCAAAGTATTTTTTCTGAGATTTAGCTTTCCATGTGTCAGTAATATTTTACAGTGGCCAATTTACATTATTTGGCCAAGATGCTTGGGCTGTTGTATGTACATCATGCCAAAATAGGCAGCTTTTCTAGCCAATTTTTTGCCAACAGCTGGCCAAGTTCACTGAAAAGATAAGTCAAAGTAGTTACTTGACAGCAGTGACCAGTTGGTCAACTCAATTTACTAGACAAATGAGTTGTAGTCCTGCAGCAGGTAGCTTCCTATAGGCCAGAGGTTAGGCTGCGAGCCATACAAAAACAGGTGGTGAGCCAGATTTCATCAGTGGGCTATAGTTTGCTAACTCCTGCGTAGACTATGGATTCTTTACTTATAGTCTGTGTACTTATTTAAAAAAAAATTGGTAATGGTATTGCAATATAATTGGTTTCCTTTATAGTTGTATGTATTTTATTTTCATGCATTTAAAAACATTATTCTGAGGTGTTGATAGGCTGCATCAGATGACCAAAGGGGCCTGTCATACACACACACACACACACACACACACACACACACACACACACACGGTTAAGAAGGTAGACCTGCTTTCTTTTTTTTTCCCAAATTTTTCCAAATGCTTTATTAACTTCTGATTTACATCATTCATTTCCACCAGATACTGAGTTACAATTTTCCCCATTTTTCCCCACCCACCACTCTAGAATAGCAGTCCCACAGTATATCCCCTCATCCAATCTACTCTTTCCCATATCTCCTTTGACTTTTCCATTAGGGCAAGGTGAATCTCTGTGCCCCAATGCCTGCACATCTTATCTCCCAATTACATGCAAAATAGTATTAATAATAGTGTATGGGGGCTTCAGAGAGGGCACCCAACATATACCTCCTGCAGTTGAGAAGACCCCAACATTTGGGACAGAAGCTCCCCTGTCTGGTGACAAAGTCCTACTGTGGCAACAAGCCCAAAAGTCAAGTAATTAAGTGGCAACATGTCAAGGCAAAGGAAACAAAATAAACAGAAAAATTCAACATCAGACTCCTATTTTGGGGGCAAAGAGGACTGAAGCATAGAAGAGGAGGAGGATTGTGAGGTCAGAACTCCTGCACCAAAAGTGCCAAATGAAAATACGAGCAGGTTACAGGCCATAGAGGACCTTAAGAAGGATTTTAGAAACCAAATAAGAGAAGTGGAGGAAAAATTGGGAAGAGAAATGAGAAGGATGCAAGAAAAGTATGAAATGAGAGTCAACAGCCTGACTGAGGAAAATAACACCATAAAAAATAGACTAACTCAAGTGGCAAAAGAGGCTCAAAAAGGCAATGAGGAGAAGAATGTCTTAAAAAGCCAATTTTGCCAGTTGGAGGAGATTCATTTCTTCAGAATTAGACTGAAGCAAATGGAAGCTAGTGACTTTATGAGAAATCAAGATGCTGTTAAACAGATCCAAGCAATTGAAAAAATAGAAAGCAATGTGAAATATATCATGGGAAAAACCACTGAGCTGGAAAATAGATCCAGGAGAGATAATTTAAAAATTATTGGACTACCTGAAAGCCATGATCAAAGAAAGAACCTAGAAATCATCCTTCAAGAAATTCTCAAGGAAAATTGCCCTGATGTTTTAGACCCAGTGGGGGAAATAGAGGTTGAAAGAATCTACCAATCGCCTCCTAAAAAAGATCCCAAAAAGAAAACTCCTAGGAATATTATAGCCAGGTTCCAGAATTCCCAGATCAAGGAGAAAATACTCCAAGCAGCCAGGAAGAAACAATTTCAATATTGTGGAAACACAATCAGAATAGCCCAGGACCTGGAAGCTTCTACATTGAGGGATTGAAGGGCATGGAATATGATATTCTGCAAGGCAAAGAAGCTGGGATTAAAACCAAGAATTACCTACCCAGCAAACTGAGTATCTTTTTCCAGGGGAAAATATGGGCATTCAGTGTAATAGAGGACTTTCAAGCATTCTTGAGGAAAAATCCAGAGTTGAATAGAAAATTTGACATTCAGACACAAGAAGCAAGAGATACTTGAGTAGGTAAACAGGGAAAAGAAATGGTTTTGTCCAGGGTCACATAACTTATCAGTAGGATTCATATTTCAGGTATTTCTGAATATCTGGAATGCTATTGTCTAAGCTACTCTGTTTGATCAAAGGTACAAAAATAGGTCTGAGACTATAAGTAAGGCACCTGATTCCTTTGGCTTGCTTTCCTTAGCTGTAAACCAAGATTAAAATAACCTCTTAGATTTACAAATCTAGCTATCCTCTCACTGCTGATACATTTTAAGGTGTCCTATAAACCTACCCAACTCAGAAGGCCTATATCAACTCCTTAGCTTTTCCCGCCAATCCATCCCTATTTCAGTTGAAGACACCATTATCCTTCCAGGTTCTCAAGTGCACAACTTCAGTGTTGTTTTTGACTCCTCATTCTGTCACCACCACATACACATTTAATTGCCAAAACTTGTTGTTTCTACCTCTTCAACAGCTGCTATCCTAATATAGGTCCCAATCATCCACTAACCTGAACTAGCACAGTTGCCTCTTCATTGCTCCTCATATTTTAAGCCTCCCCTCTCTTTAATCCATTTTCCACAGAGATATCAAAAGTGATTTTCTTAAATCACAAGTTTTACTATATCATTCTTCCCAATAAACTTTTTGGTTTCTATATTGTCTCCAGGATAAAATATAAACTCCTCCGTTTGGGTTTTAAAGAACTTCACAACTAGATTCCCAACTTGCCTTTTTGACTTTATGATATATTACTTCTTTTTCTATACTCTGCAGTCAAGCTAAACTGTCCTCTGTTTTCTTCATAAAAGCTACTCTGTGTCCTTGCCCTGTCCATTCTTTATGTCTGCAATGCATTCCCTCAGCCCCACTGCTAAGAATCCCTTGTTTCTTGAGACTCAACTCAAGTACCACTTTCTATATAAATCTTTTCCTGACAACCCCCATGTCCTAGTGTTTTTCCTCTCATAATTTACTTATATTTATTTAGTATATAATCATATCTATGTTGTATCTCATCCGGCAGGATAAGGTAAAAGATACTGATGTCTGTACTCGAACTAAACTGCCAAGCATTCAGACTCTGCTTCAGAGAGTACAACACCAATGCACTGGTCACGTTGTTTAAATGCAAAATGTACACTTGCCAAAAAGACTATTGTATGGAGAACTCACACAGGGCAAGCACTCACATGGGGGTCAGAAAAAGTGATACAAGGACATTCTCAAGAACTTTGGAATTGATTTGCAACATGGGAGACCCTGGCACAGAACCATTCAGCATAGTGTATCCATATCAGAGAAGGTGATGTTTTCTATGAGCAAAGCAGAATTGAAATAGCTCGAAGGAAACTCAGGATGTGCAAATTTGAGGCATCCACCCCAAATGTTCACACGTACTATTTGTGCCTGACCTGTGGTAGAGCATTCCAAGCTCATAGTGGTCACACAGCCACAGTCAGACACATTGAAACTTGACTCTAGCAGAGTGATGTCATTTTGGTCCTGTTTGAGAATGAAGGACAGCAACCAACCATATCTATGTTTATACATATATGTATATATGTCTATCTATGTATATAATCTTTATATACTTATTTATATACATATTGTTTTCCCTGATAGATATGAATAGATTATGGGTGAGGAGGTACTGAGAAGAAATAAATATTTAAAGGATAATGAATAATGAATATATTACTCATAAGCCTGAAAGTATGTGACTCCCTTGTCTTATAGTTCCATAGTCATAGGACAATGGCAAATTCACAGGGAAGTGAATGGAAAAAGGCCCTGATGAGCAGTCAGTCATTAAGTGACCTATGACCTATCTTAACCATAGGGCATTATGATTAGGAAAGTTTACTGAAAAGGAGTTTAAATCCAACCTCAGACACTTGACACACTTACTAGCTGTGTGACCTTGGGCAAGTCACTTAACCCCAATTGCCCTGTCCTCCCCCCTCCAAAAGGCAAAAAAAAGCCAAATAGAAAGTTTACTGAGTTTGCATACCTTGATTAGATGAAGTTTGCTAAATTAATAATTTTCTGACCTTGTATTCCTAACCCTAAATGTAGCTGACCAAGCCAGTTGTTGCATGTATAGCAACTTCCTGGTATATAAGCAGATCAGTCCATAGTCAAACATGGAGTCATTTCTATCAGCAATGAACTAGTCCTCATAAAAGAATGTAAACTGCTTGAGGAAAGGGATTATTTTATTTTTCTCTTTGCATATAGAGAACTTAACACATAGTGGGCACCTAACAAATTATTAAATGTTTTATTGATTTAGTGTAAGCATATATATATATATATATATATATATATATATGTTTTAAAGTGCTTTAATGTGTTCTGCATAAATATGATATTTGTAATCATCATCATCAATATAATAATCATTTCTTTGGGTCACAGGCATTATATTTGCAATTTAGTACCTTGAGTTCTTTTCTTTTATATAAATGTATCCTAGCTGCTGCCTGTTCTATCAATTAATCATTACTATCAGTAGGATGAACCCCAACTTATCCCTTAGGACTATGAATCATCAGATGTAATTTGCTCTTACCTCATGTGGCTGAGTAAAGGATCATAAAGAATATTGTATGAGTATTGCACCTGTGATTACCATTATTACACCAAAAATACAATTATTATTAGTTAACTATTATAAGGTAGACACCCTTCAAATCAAATAAGTTTTCAGCAAATCTGCCTTCTAGGAATATCTGCTTGATATAAATCAGCACACATAAACAGCTTATTTTTAGGGTGATGGCAGTGTAAAAACTTTTTTCCCCAAATAACCAGTGTCTGAGGGCATCCTAAGATTTTATGGAAAAGATAAGACTTCCTTTTGACTCCATTATATCTCTTTGGGAGGCACTATCTGTTATAGCTATAATTTGACTCTATAGTTGGCAAAACTACTGGAACATAATCACGCTTAATGAAATACATATTTCTTCTGTTCAAACAAATGTATATCAAAATGAAAGTAAGTGGAGAGATTACTGCTTCTCAGATTAGAGCCTATTATCAATAAGCCTGAAGCTTCAAGTGCTATAGATAATGTGATTTCTTTGCCATTACAGGTAATTTATTGTTCTATTGTATGAATTGTTGTCAAATCCTTTTTACAATGAGGAAGATAACTCTCCTACAATATTTAGTGCCTGTTTAAATAAAAATGGAATTTGAAACCACTCTGAGAAATGAGTTGAATAAGAGCTGCCTATTGACGTGATTTCTTAGGCAAATTGCTTGCTTCTTAGGTATTTTGTAAGGGAAAATGAGGCCAAATTTGTTTGTGGTCAGTGGCACGGTGTGTGTGTGTGTGTGTGTGTGTGTGTGTGTGTGTGTGTGTGTGTGTGTGTGTTTTAAATTCTCACTTCAGTGCCTTTGTCAACATCTGGAATGCACTCACCTTTTTCTCCCCCCTCCGTCAAGGGGAATCTTCATCATAGAATCTCTAGAGCTGGAATGGACTTATACTTGGAACATAAATCTTATTCACTAGAACTGGAATTGGAGTCAGGAAGATTTGAATTCAAATTCTGCTTCATATATTTTCTAGCTATGTCACTCCAGGCAAATAGAAACATAAATTCTAATACCAACACAAAACTCTGAGCCTAGGCTTCCTCATCAATAAAATGAGGATCATAATACTTAACTAAGTTGTGAAATTCAAATGACTTGAAGCATGTAAAATGTTTTGTCAACCTTACAAAGTCCCATATGAATATAATCTGTCATTATTCAGTATTATCATTCTTAACATTTATTATGATTTTTCCCAAAAATCTAGCTTCTCACCGAAGACTTTTAGCAACTGGAAAGTTATTTTTTGAAGCAACACATTTCAGTTTTTCACAGTTCTAATTTTTAGGAAATTATTTTTACTATATTGGGACAAAATGTGCTTCTCACCATTAATCCCACATCTAAGCAAAACAAGTCTTAATTCTTCCATACAATATTCCTCAAGATTATAGCTCTTCATATATTTAAAGACAGTGGTAATGTCTCCTCTTGTAAATAGCTTCAATTCTTTAAAATATTTTTCTACATTGTGATTACGTGTCCCTTCATCATTTTGACCACTCTTCTCTGGTTGAGCTCTAGCTTCTCACTGTTTTTCCTAAACTATGGTACACATAAGTGGTGCAAACTTGGTTTGATCTGAACAAAGTATAGTGGAACTCTCATTTGTGTACACCTTCTCTTCCTGTATGCTGTATCATTTTTTCTCCTTTCCTTCCTTCCTTCCTTCCTTCCTTCCTTCCTTCCTTCCTTCCTTCCTTCCTTCCTTCCTTCCTTCTTTCCTTCCTTCCCTCCTCATTTTCCTTCCTTATGCCTCCCTCCTTTTTGTGGTAATGGATGCTGTTTGTTTAAACTGTGCTTTCACTATTGTAGAAGGTTCCTGGTGAGGAGATTCCTTCTTCCGGTACATGTCAACAGCTGTTATCTTAGAAAATTGCCTGAACGCTGAGAGATTGAATGACTTCCTAAGGCTCATACAATCCATATAGGTTCAAAGTGGGACTTGAAATTAGGTTTTCCTGATACTGAGGTTTGCTTTCTACTTACTAGGGCAAACTGCTTATCAGAACTATGTTATTTTTTTCTCAACTTTACACAAATTATTCATATGAATGTATAAAAGATAGTGGAGGTCTTCCTGATCTATTTACTTATCGATTAATTTCATAGTCTTCCTGTCACTCTTGCCATATAACTTGAATCCCTACTTCTACCATCATATACTTATTTTCCACCATTGCCTGTGCAATTCGTAGGATGTTATCTATCCGGAATCTTTCCATTGACTATTTGATAGCCTGTAATTTTGACAATAGGTTACAGATGAGCTGTTGATTTCCATTGGTCCACCACATTGATGAATGGGAAAAAAAAACAACTTATTAAGCACCTACTATGATTCTGCCCATAAATTCCTTCATATTACTGGGGAATATTTTGGGTGAACATTTTGAACATAACTTTATAATTAATTTGGTGCTCAGCTGGTCATAAATGTTAGGTGCTATTATTATGCACATTTTACAGATGAGGAAATTGAGGTAGGCAGCAGTTAAATAAATGATTTGCCCAGTGTCACAGCTAATGTCCAAGGCTGGATTTATAGTCAAGTCTTTCTGACTCCAGGCCCAATGTTATCCTACTTTAAAGAGAATCAAGATCACATTTTGAGTGTCAATTAAAAAAATCAATAATTGAAACAGTGGGATCTTTCATAGAATAGTTGTTAAGTGAGGTTATTCTGATATGAATTTTTAATGAACCCATGCTGTCTCGAAGTGATCACTGTCTTTCTTTATAAAGTGTGCTCAATCTAACACTTTAACTATGGATCCTATGATTTGTAAATGAATTTAATTTCAACATCATTGATAGCTTGAAGTTATCTCTTTTCTCTTAAAAAAATCAAGACAAAAGCCACTCATGTTCAGCTCTGCAGTAAACCCCCTCTTTCCATATTTCCACTTATCTATGTTTCAGTTATCAATCAATTAGCAAGCATTTATTTAGCACCTACTGTATGCCAGATACTGTGCAAAGTCCTGAAGACAGCCAAAAAAATGAAAAATTCCTTGTCCTTTAGAAACTCACATAGCATTTGCAAGTTTCTTTACTACCTGGAACTCACTTAATTTGGGTCTAGTCACTTGAACTCATTAAGGTAGGTAAGCTTTGTACTCTCCTGACATCTTCTCAATTATTTGGGTTTTACATTCCTTTGTAGAATTTTTTCTCTACTTCCCAATCTGAAGTTCATTATTTTAAAAGAAAAAACAAAACAAAACAAGAGGTAATGTGCTGAGCAGAACATTGGATATATGGAGTCAGGACATTCAGGTTTTGATTTCTGATTGAGACACTTACTGGCTGTGTGATCCTAAACAAATGACTTAACCCAGGGGGTGGGGAACCTGTGGCCTTGAAGTCACACGTGGCCTTCTAGGTCCTTTGACTGAGTCTAAGTTTTATAGAATAAATCCTTTTATTAAGATGATTTGTTCTGTGAAGTTTGGATTCAGACAAAGTGCCACACTTAAGACCCTAGAGGGCCATGAGTGACCTTGAGGCCACAGGTTTCCTACCCATGACTTAACCTATGGGCCTCAGTTTCCTCAACTGTAAACATGGGAGGAGAGGAGGGAGTTGAATTTTTTGCCTGATAAAAGTAGAGTAGCTTTCCTTTGTCTTCATTCTTCTTTTACATAATTCTATCCACCTAAGCAATATCCATTAATCCCTTGACTTTCTTCTTAACTCCAACATAGCTTTTATAAGTCAATCCTTTTCATTTTATTAAAATATCATAATTTATTGAACAACTATCCCATTTATTATATCATCATCAGCTCATTCAGGGATGATCCTTTCTAATACTCTTTTTTTTTTGCTTTTTGGAGGGCAATTGGGGTTAAGTAACTTGCCCAAGGTCACATGGCTAGGTTTTTGTTTGTGTGTGCGTTAAGTGTCTGAGGTTGGATCTGAACTCAGGTCATTCTGACTTCAGGGTCAGCGCTCTACTCACTGCGTCACCTAGCCGTCCCCTAATACTCTTTTTATAAGATTATGCTGAATGGTTCATAATCATCCTCAGTTGCTTGCCTTTTCAATTTTCTTCAAAAACCTAGGTCTGTCAATGAGTTACCTAGTCTACATCAATCTATTTTATAAAGTTGGTCCTAAATATGTTTAGAACATCATGGTCAAACTCAAAGCTATTTGTTTGATTCCACATTCAATAAATTTCTGTTAATATAACTTGGTTTACTTTCCTTTCATGGCCCAACCTTGACTTTTTGATATAAGGTAGGAGTGTGTTGCAAGAAATCTTGACATCATAATGGAAGACAAATGCTTATCACTGAAAAATATTAGCATCCCCCCAGCTATATTATTTTTTATATATTCCTTTGAATTTTTATAGAAGCATGTAGTTAGCAAATTTTATAACTTGTTCAGTACCTTGAAAAAAGTTACAAAATAAATCAATCCTTGTCAGAAATCCCTGGTCTATTCATTAGTCAATGATTATTTATTTCATCCAAATCCTTTGCTTCAGTTTTTTTTTCTACCAAAGCCATCTTGTTATTTTTCTAAATTATTTCATAATAATAACAGACTGATCATTTTGTGGTTAAAATAATGTATAGACTAATATTGTATCTAATTATTTTCAATTTTGAACAATACTCTTGGAATTAGTCTTGAGATTTTCTAAAAGGAAATAAAACATTATTTCAAAATATGAAATAGAACCAGAGAAACAAAAGGTTTAAAAAGTTCAGACTGTAAATTTTTCAAATGCTTAGGAATTACTGGATGATTTAAAATGTTTGAGGTTAGAGAGACTGTATGTATTTGAATGCCTAATATTGACAAATCCCAAGAGAGCATGATATTGATGGGATTTATGACACGACGTGATAGAAATCTTAAGTATATCCTGTCTTTTATACAGAAGGGGATTCTAGGGAGATGTGAGTCACTAAGCAGTGGGGGAGCCAATCTGAGACTTCCTTATTAATTGAAGCTTCTACTCCATTATTCTTTCATCTTTTATCAATATCAGAAAACTGCTTTGACTTCTTTCTCCAAGACATATCTAATGGTTTGGGTCCTCCACACACTCCCAAGAGCTCTGGATTCATACAGAATAGGGTTCAATCCTGAGGTGGCTCAACCCCAAAGAAAGTCATATTTTTCTCTCTCTGGGTCTTCCCTCCCCTCGCCCACCCCATGACATAAATCTAGGGAAAATGAAGAAAAAATAGTACAGCTCATGTCTAGGTTCTCCTCAGAATATGGATAACAGTGGGGAAGCTAGGTGGTGCAGTGAATAGAGTACTGGCCCTGGAGTCAGTAGGACCTAAGTTCAAATATGGACTAAGACATTTGACACACTTACTAGCTGTGTGACCTTAGACAAATCACAACCCCAGTTGCCCTGCCTTCCTCCCTCCAAAAAGACAAAGAATATGGATAACAGTGACTCTGCTAAGACTCAGTGTGATACAAGAAGCAAATATAGGGCAGCTGTTTATTTCTGCCATCACAAAAACTACTTAAGATATAAATCTCACAGACACATATTTTACAACCAGTGTTTGCTTCATGTCTCTTAAAGTATGAGCATAATTTTTTTATAACATCAAAATCAACAATCAATATTACTTAATATAACTCAGTAATATTATTTAATATAACTTAGTGGAAAAATTAATCACATCTCTTGTGGTTGCCACCAAAGTGTGTGATTCAGCAAAAACAACCCCCCCCCAAAAAAAAAAACATAGTCAAATCAGTTGTTTTTCTTGTTTGACTAAATAAGTGGTTTCATACAGAAATGTCCATTTTTTAATTTTTAAACTTATTTATTTTTACTTTTCAACATTCACGTCCTTAAGTTTTACATTTTCTCCTCCTCCTTCCCCTCCCCCTCCAAGATGGCATACAATCTGATATAGGTTTCTGATATAGGTTCTACATATACATTCCTATTAAACATATTTTCACATTAGTCATGTTGTATAGAAGAATTAGAATTCATGGGAGGAACCATGAGAAAGA
Organism: Gymnobelideus leadbeateri; assembly: GCA_011680675.1. NCBI lineage: Eukaryota > Metazoa > Chordata > Mammalia > Diprotodontia > Petauridae > Gymnobelideus > Gymnobelideus leadbeateri. Next base: position 195,948 of record WOXC01006449.1, read on the forward strand.
AAAAACAAAACAAAACAACAAAAACAACAAAGAAAATGGTCTGCTGTGCTCTACATTCATATTCCCTAGTTCTTTCTAGGGATGTGGATGACATTTTCCATCATGAACCTTTTGGAATAGTTTTAGGACCTTGCATTGCTGAGAATTGCTAAGTCTATCAAAGTTAGTCATCACACACTGTGGTTAGAAATGTCCATTTTTAAACAGTGACTTAGGCTTGAGGTAGAAAAGTTAAACTTCCTTTTTGGTTCCTATAACTTTCAGGTGTCTCTATGGAAAACATAATTGACTGGATGGTATTCATTATCTTCACTCCCCATTATGAAACTCTCCAAGAAAGTACCTATTCACCCATTGTCAGCTAGAGGTGAAGATTTTTCCTTCTTGCATCTGCTCTCCCTCTCCCTCCCTCCCTCTCTCTCCCTCCCTCCCTCCCTCCCTCCCTCCCTCCCTCTCTCTCTCTCTCTCTCTCTCTCTCTCTCTCCCACCTTTTGGTTAAAGGATGGAGACTTTTTTTAACCTAAAGCACTCACAAACTATATTGTCCCCCATCTCTTTCTTAAAGTTGGGGATTTAGCCAAATTCAGATGACAACAATAGACTCATTATTATTTGTAGAGGCAAAAGAGGAACCCATACTACATTTAAAATTCCATCTACAGGAAGTTTGCAGAATTATTATTAAAAATAAAACAACAGCTCATCATCATATCCCTAGTCAGCATCTTGACACTGGGTTGGAATTAAGCTAGTCAATTAAAATCTGTGTAGTCAGATAGCCAAAAGCTTCCTTGTGAATACTCTCTGAATGCAACTAGACATATATGCTGTTATTGTTTTTGTTCTTTTTTGTTCAAAAAGGACCAATGACCTTATAAACTGATGTCTGGTTTCATGAGTGAATTGGACTTAAATGAGGTGTAGTTGCACAAAGTTGCCAGCTTAACTATCTCTTCTGAGTCATCAAAGTCCAATGGCAAGACAAAAGTCAGGACAACTGACCACGGCCTGGGATGCAGTAAATGCCCTTCAATGTCTGACTATGGGAACAAATTGTTTTCATCTATCCATTCTGCTGGGGGAAGTCTTCACATGCTTGGGGGTAGACACCCCCTAACTTGCCACAGGTTTGAGGCCTGTCAGTTACCCTCATTGAGGGTAGCTGAGCTCATTTGCTGAGATGATTTACTGGGGTATGGGCACTGCATATGCTATAGCTTCTTAGAGCCACAGGTGAATGTTGAGTGACAGGTGGAAACAAAGGGGGATGAACAACCTTGAAAAGGCCTCAGTAAACCCCCACACCAGAAAGGCTAGTTTCCTTTAAATGCCAATACAACCCCAGACATATATGCGGGGAGTATTAGGATTGAGCTTTTATTTAGAGAAAAGCAAAATTAAAGTACTCTTGGGACTTTAAAGAAAAGTTAAAAAAATTGAAATTAATCCTCCGTTCAGGTGGAAAGGAGAGAGGAAGAAGTAGGAAGAAGGAAGCACTTCACCATGTTTGGATTCTTGGCTGAAGGAAATTTTCAAGCATCAAACGTATTTCTCTCTCTGGGCACTGATGACTCCAGTGGGTGAAGGCAATGGCTGTGTTGCTGGAGCCAAGGTATGCTTTTCATTATCCTTCACCTCCACCTCACAGAAACCTACCTTTGACATTCATTCAGTCCATATTAATCATTCAATCAAGATTCTGCTGACTGTTGTCTACCTACCTCCAGGACACTCTCTATCTTCCTCAAAGGGTTTAGAGGCTGACTCGGTCTTTCTCTTCATCTCTCCATACTCGCTCTCATACTAAGGAATTTATCATCCATCTGCATACTTCTCCAAACACCTTCACCTCAGCTTACCCGTTCCCATGACCTACTCCTCCATTCTATCTTAACTAGACTCAGAAATGGTCTTGATCTTTCTGTCATCTACATGTTTTTATTTCCATATTAATGAATCCTGAAACTCCTTAGTTTGATAATAATCTGTTGTCATTCCTTTTAACTCCTTGCATCTGCCCAGATCCCTACCACAGACTTCCTCTGAGCTTTTTAAGAATAAACCAGCTCTGCTATCTAAATGGAACTGTATGTGTATCACTTTTCCTGGACTGGGAAAAGGAGAACAGATTTCAAACCCTAAGGTCCTTAGCAGAGGCCCAGACCACTTTCCCTGCTTGTTAGAGAAGAATCCATCAAAACATCTGTTACACTGCTAACACTAAGATTCATCAGATGGAAGTAATTGTGTCTACATAAGAACAGAACAGTTGGTCAATTTGGTCAATTCAGTCTAATTACCAGTCTATTCAGGGGAAGAAAAACATCTAGTTGAGTTAGTAAAACTGTAGTTATTATTGTTAAAATGATTGCTCCAGCAGCCTTAGTAGATGTCATGATTGAAAGTCATTGTTTTATCTAAAGGTGTATCTTGCTTTAAGAAAAATCAATCTGAAAAGTCCATATTTGAACCTTTTTGCTACTTCCAGGCATCTGTGGTCCCTTCCACCTAGGATTCTGTGTACTAGTGTCTGTCACAATTCATGGTCTCTAATCCCGTGCAATTCAGAGCCATATTTTCTAAATCATCTATACAGTATTTACCCAATGTTCAAGGGGTCTCCTTCTAAGTATGTATATAACATTGAAGTGCTTCGATGATTTACCTGTTATCTCTCACTCTGGGACCTTGTATATTTCTGAAATATGTTTTATACTTCTGTGCAAATCATCTTTGACAATATGCTGCAGCATTCTATGCTCAGCATATGTATATCCATTATTTTTTGGAACATCAGCAATTTTGATTCTTCTTAGATTGTAGGTCTCCACAATTCTTAGCCATATCACAACCATGATAACAAGATGGATTTTATGTCAGCAAGTAGCTTAAGATCACTGAAAGCACTATGCAATTTTCCAGGCACAACTTTCTCTCATTTCTTCTTTTCAGTTGTCTTTCTACCCATCTGCTTTTTATTGTGTGATTTGCATAGACCATCCCCTTTGAATAGCTATAAATTTCATCCAGGAGGCAGCAACACATTATCATCTGCTCTGAGGAAAATATAATGGACTTCACTATCATAGAAAACATCTATTTAATTTGCACGCTACCCTGGACACAAATAGAATGCAAGTTTCTTAGGCAAGGAGTGTTTTTTGTTGTTGTTGTTGTTGTTGTTGTTTTTATATCTTCTGTATCTAGCTGAGTGCCTAACACATAGTAGGCAATTAAAAAGGCTTATTGATTGACTGATCAGATATCCTTCATGACAGTGGTAAATATCTTTGGCAAATGTATATATCCTAATTTTATGTATCACTTGATATAAATAATCAGGGAATCAAGCAATGTAATCTTTGTATATTAAATATATTTTGTGTTATTAGGGGTCACTTTATTAGAGGGGAGTCTTCAAGGCAAAGTTCAATTTTTTGATGAATTAGCCAAAAAATAATAAACAGAGTAAGATCTTTGATTTTCTATACAAGGAGTTCTTAATCTGGGGCCCATGAGCTTTAAAAAAATGATAACTGTATTTCAACATTATTGGATTCCTTTGTAATCCTATATATTTTTATATTCTGCAGCTAAAAACATTATTCTGAGAGGAAGTTTGAACACTTAAAATGGTTACCAAAGGGTTTCATTACAGAGAAACAAGTTAAAAACTTTTGCTCTTTGCTCCTCAACCAATTATATGATTATAAAGATATGTTCCACTCAAATCATGTGTTTTGTGAAAACCTGCTTATTTTATCTTCTTCCTCACATATCCAGCAAATATGTACTCAATTCATATCAAGATTACCCTCCTTCCCCTCCCATTTTTTAGAAATAAAGAAATAGGTATTATGGGTCAGTAGTCAATATTCTCTTGATCAAAATAGTCAAAACTTATTTTTGGTAGTAATAACTTTTTCCTCCTAATTATTCAATGCTTTCCTTTATATCAGATATTTTAAAATAAATCCCATAATACATTCAGAGCTATGACACTGGCTAATTTAATGAATGTATATGGTTGAAACATATGCTGATCTTGATATGTAATGTTTCCTTTTCCCATCATTTTCCTGCCATTATCACTGCAATAGGAGAAGAGGGTTGGATGTAGTGAAGCCATTTTATATTTTCCTATGTTTGATGGGTTGCCATAGAAAAGACCTCATCACCCACCAAGTGGTGGATTGCTGAAGATGCAACTATTCATATTTACTTAAGTAGGCTAGTCCTTGCAACACAGATATAGTCTGTTGTTGGAACTGTCCTTCATATCTTTCTAGTGTTTGGATTATTTGCAGGCAGAGTCCATTTTATTTTTGTTTTTGTAACCCTAGTGGCTTCCACATTGTTTTTAATGAATGGTATCATATTTGTAAAATGATTTCCCCAATTGTTTGGTATCTTCCTGTCATCCAGATATATTGAAAATCAATCCCTAAGTGATGTCAAAATTATGGTCATCAGTAGAAGAGATTTCTTCTGGGAGTTTTTATCCAGCTTTCATATACAGTACTATTTTTACTTTCTCATATAGAATTTCTGGTACCAAGATAGACTCCAACCAGGGTACCTCTTCTGTAATCAATAATGAAAATAATATGTTAGTGAGATACTTAGAATTCTTTTGCATTGAAGATGGTGGCATAGAAGCAGGAAAACTCTGTGAGCTCCCCCCATAACCACCTCAAATACCTATAAAATATGACTCTAAAAAACTTTAGAGCTGCAGAACACACAAAGTAACAGAGAGAAACAAATCTCCCACTGAAGGCAGTGTGGCAGGCAGAAAAGGAAGCATCTATGCTGGGAGCTGAGCCCAGCCCTGTGTGAGCCCATGGTTTTAGCCTCAGAGTGGCCTAGACCAACAGTGGTTGGAGCGGACCTTGGGAGAGTGGATCACCAGCAGCTGTGGCAGTTTCCAGAAATATCAACCTATAAATGCCAAAGACAAAGTAAAAGGTCAGTGTAGAACTCTGTTAAAGCTGAGGGGGAGGGGGGGGAATGGAGGCATGGTCTGGCCTCTGCCCCCATAGTGGGAAGAAGCAGAGGCAGCTGTGCAGCCATCTCTATGTGGCTGCTTCCGAGCTCCTGGTCTGCAGATCATAGGTGGGGGCAAGTGACTATTCAGAAGGTAATCGCTCTTGCTTTAACCTGCCTGGATCTGGATCACGGTCTTGGGTGATGGTCCTGAGCTGTGTGACCAGTGAGCCAGAGCATGTGGGGCTGTAGAGACAGCTCCCTCCTAATAGCTCTGGCAGCTGCAAAAACCCCAGCAATTTGGCCCAAAGCTCTCCCCTCTAGAAGCAGAGTTCTACTGTGGCAAAGAGCTCAAAAGTCAAATAATTGAGTGGCAACATGAGCAAGCAAAGAACTCAAAGCAAGCACAGCAATCCAACTTTAGATTGCTTTTTGGGGGACAAAAAGGATCAACGCATGGAATAGGAGGAAGACAAAGAAGTCAGAACATCTGTACCAAAAGCTGCTAAGGAAAAATATGACCTGCTTACAGGCCATAGAGGAGCTCAAAAAAGATTTTGAAAATCAAGTAAGAGAAGTAGGGGAAAAATTGGGAAGAGAAATGAGAATGATGCAAAAAAAATCATGAAAAGAGAGTCAAGAACCTGACTGAAGAAAATAACGCCTTGAAAAACAGATTAACTCAAATGTAAAAGAGGCTCAATAAGCCAATGAGGAAAAGAATGCCTTAAAAAAACAAATTTGCCCGATGGAAAAAAGAATCTTAAAAGCTCACTGAAGAGACCAATTCCTGCAGAATTAGATTGGAACAAATGGAAGCTAATGACGCTATGAGAAATCAAGATACTATCAAAACAGATCCAAACAAATGAAAAAAGAGAAGGCAATGTGAAATATCTCATTGGAAAAAACCACTGACCTGGAAAATAGATCTAGGAGAGATAATTTAACAATTAATATACTACCTGAAAGCCATGATCAAAAAAGAACCTAGAAATCATCCTTCAAATGTTCTTTTTTTAAATTTTTAAACAAATGCTTTATTAACTTCTGGTTTACATCATTCATTTCCGCCAGATTTTGAGTTACAATTTTTTCCCGTTTTTCCCCTGGCAAATTCGGCTTTTTAAGGCATTCTTCTCCTCATTGCCCTTTTGGGCCTCCTTTGCCATTTGAGTTAGTCTATATTTTAAGGAGTTGTTTCCCTCAGTCAGACTGTTGACCCTCATTTCATACTTTTCCTGCATCCTTCTCATTTCTCTTCCCAATTTTTCCTCCACTTATCTTATTTGATTTTTAAAGTCCTTCTTAAAGTCCTCTATGGCCTGTAACTTGCTCATATTTTCCTTTGGGGCTTTTGGAGGAGGATTTCTTACATCACAGCACTCCTCCTGTTGTATGCTTTGATCCTCTTTGCCTCCAAAATAGGAGTCTAAGGTTGCATTTTTCTGTTTAGTTTGTTTCCTTTGCCTTGGCATGTTGTCACTTAATTACTTGACTTTTGGGCTTGTTGCCACAGTAGGACTCTGCCACCAGACAGGGGAGCTTCCATCCCGAACATGTGGGGGGACAACTTTCATTTCTGGCAAGCTGGAAACCCTCCCACGACCTCCACCCCAGATCACAATCCAGATCCAGAGAGGTTAAAGCAAGAGCGATTACCCCCCAAGACTGATAGCTGGATTTCCCTACAGTTCGCAGGCCAGCAGCTGGAGCTGCCTCTGAAAACTACAAAATGGCGTGTCTCCTCAGTGGCTTCTAGTCCCCAGGGGAGGAAGCCGACACGTTCCCCAAATACTGGTCCCAAAGTCCATAGGACACTAACCTCTCACTTTGTCCTAGGCATGTCTATGTTGATAATTCTGGAATCTCCACAGCTGCTGGTATTCTGGGGTCCCTCCAGCCGGCTGCTGGCCTGGCCGCCCTGGGGCTAAAACCGCGACTCAGGCGGACCTGTGCTCGGCTTCCCGCGCACTGCATGCTGCACTGCCAGCTCCCAGAGCACTGCGCTGGTCCTTTCTGCAGGGCTGCTGGGAGGTTAGCTTCTCTGTGTTGTTCTGTGGGTGCTGGGACTCCAGAAGTTGTTCAGAGTCCCCTTTTACATAGTTTGGAGGTAATCTAGGGAGAGAGTGCCTTGGACGTGCTGTCTCTACTCCGCCATCTTGGCTCAGCCCCCCTTCAAATATTCTTTTTTTTTTTTTTTTTTAAACAAATACTTTATTAACTTCTGTTTTACATCATTCATTTCCGCCAGATTTTGAGTTACAATCATTTTCCCCCCATTATTCCCCTACCTAACCTCCCAGAATAGCAGTCCCACAAGATATCGCTTCCTCCAATCTGCTCTCTCCCATACCTTCTCCCATACTCCCATCGACTTTTCCATTAGAGGAAGATGAATCTTTGTGTCCCAATGCCTGCATATCTTATCTCCCAATTATAGGCAAAAGAGTATTAATAATAGTATTTATATATATATTTGAAACATTTAATGTTACGATCTTGAATTTCAGATCCATTTCCTTCCTCTCTTGTCACCCATTCCTTCTTGGGATATAAGTAATTCAGTATATGTTGTACATGTCTAGCTATGCAAAACATTATCATAGTAGATATATTGTACAAGGCTGCTTATAATTCTCTCCCACTCATCCCACCTCCCCACCTGGTCCATTCCCCACTTGATCCTGTCCCTCTTCTATAGTGGGTACTTCCAACCTCCCCTCACCCCAAGGATGCCCTCCCATCCATCATCCCTCCTCTCATCCCCCTTCCCCCTATCCTGCTGTAGGTTGAGATATCCCATTTAGTATGTATGTCATTTTCTCCCTGAACTAAATTCAATGTGAATGTGGTTTTGCCTTTTTAGCCTTCCTTATTCTCCCCCTCCTTTGCACCCACTTCCCCTACATGAGATAGTTTACCCTACCATGTCTCTCCCCATCTCCTCTTGCCACTTTCCTCTCTCACCTCATAATTTCATCCCTTGAGTACTCTCTCTTCCCAACAAAATCAACCTATGCCCTCTATCCATATATAACTGTAACCATATACACACACATTCACATATGTATTCATATGACCACACCCCCTTCTTCCATTATTTTTCATAGTGAGAAAGATATCATCAGTCACAGTTATTGCTTTTCCATATAGGAATGTAAATAGTTCAACTTTGATAAGTTCCTTTTGATTTCTTTTCCCTGATTACCTTCTCAGGCATCTCTTACTTCTTGTGTCTGGATGTCAAATTTTCTATTCAACTCTGGTTTTTTCCCTCAAGAATGCTTGAAAGTCCTCTATTCCACTGAATGACCATATTTTCCCCTGAAACCAAATACTCAGTTTTGCTGGGTAGGTGACCCTTGGGTTCATTCCCAGTTCTTTTGCCCTCTGGAATATCATATTCCATGCCCTTCGATCCCTCAGTGTAGAAGCTGCCAGGTCCTGGGCTATTCTGACTGTGTGTCCACAATATTGAAATTGTTTCTTCCTGGCTGCTTGTAGTATTTTCTCCTTGATCTGGGGATTCTGGAACCTGGCTATAATATTCCTGGGAGTTTTCTTTGGGATCTTTTTCAGGAGGTGATTGGTGGATTCTTTCAACCTCTATTTTGCCCTCTGTATCTAAAACATCAGGGCAGTTTTCCTTGAGAATTTCTTGAAGGTGATTTCTAGGTTCTTTCCTTGATCATGGCTTTCAGGTAGTCCAATAATTTTTAAATTGTCTCTCCTGGATCTATTCTCCAGGTCAGTGGTTTTTCCCATGAGATATTTCACATTGCCTTCTAATCTTTCGTTTGTTTGGATCTGCTTAACAGCATCTTGATTTCTCATAAAGTCACTAGCTTCCATTTGCTCCAGTCTAACTCTGAAGGAATGAATCTCCTCAGTGAACTTTTGAGATTCTTTTTCCATCTGGCAAATTCGACTTTTTAAGGCATTCTTCTCCTCATTGCCCTTTTGGGCCTCCTTTGCCATTTGAGCTAGTCTATTTTTTAAGGTGTTGTTTTCCTCAGTCAGGCTGTTGACCCTCATTTCATACTTTTCCTGCATCCTTCTCATTTCTCTTTCTAATTTTTCCTCCACTTCTCTTATTTGATTTTTAAAGTCCTTCTTAAGGTCCTCTATGGCCTGCAACCCACTCATGTTTTCCCCTGGGGCTTTTGGAGCAGGACTTCTGACCTCACAGTCCTTTTCCCGCTCTATGCCCCCAAAATAGGAGTCTAGGTTGCATTTTTCTGTTTCCTTTGCCTTGGCATGTTGCCACTTAATTGCTTGACTTTTGGGCTTGTTGCCACACTATGGCTTTAAGGCCAGATAGAGGAATTTTCGTCCCGAACGTGTGGGGGGCAACTTCCGTTCTGGCAAGCTATAAACCCACCCACAACTTCCACCCTAGATCACAATCCAGATCCAGGGAGGTTAAAGCAAGAGCGATTACCCCCCAAGACTGATCGCTGGATCTCCCCACGATTTGTAGGCTGGGAGCCGGAAATGCCTCTGAAAACTACACAGTGGCGTGTCTCCTCAGCAGCTTCTAGCCCCCAGGGGAGGGAGCTGACGCATTCCCCAAATACAGGTCCCAAAGTCCATAGGACACTAACCTCTTACTTTGTCCTAGGCAAGTCTATGTTGATAATTCTGGAGTCTCCACAGTTCCTGGTGTTCTGGGGTTCCTCCAGCCGGCTGCTGGCCCTGCCGCCCTGGGGCTAAAACCTCGGCTCACGTGGACCTGGGCTCGGCTCGGCTCCTGCGCTCTGCGTGCTGCCGGCTCCCAGACCACTGCGCTGGTCCTTCCTGCAGGGTGCTGGGCTGTCCTCAGCGGGAGGTTAGCTTCTCTGTGTCGTTCTGTGGGTGCTGGGGCTCCAGAAGATTTTCAGAGTCCTTTTTTACATAGTTTGTGGAGAATCTGGGGGCAGAGAGGCTTGGACGAGCTGTTTCTACTCCGCCATCTTGGCTCAGCCCCCCTTCAAATATTCTTAAGGAAAATTGCCCTGATATCTTAGAACTGGAGCACAAAATAGAAATTAAAATAATTCATTGATCACCTCTTGAAAAGATCCCCAAAAGAAAACTCCTAGCAATATTATAGCCAGGTTCCAGAGTTCCCAGATCAAGGAGAAAATATTACGAGCAGCCAGGAAGAAACAATTTGAATATTGTGGAAACACAATCAGGATGACACAGGATCTAGCAGCTTCTACATTAAGGGATAGAAGGGCTTGGAATATGATATTCCGGAGATCAAAGGACCTACGATTAAAACCAAGAATCTCCTACCCAGCAAAACTATCCTGTTTTAGGTGAAAATATGGTCATTCAATGAAATATAGAGGACTTTTCAGCATTCTTGATTAAAAAAAAAGAGTTGAAGAGAAAATTTGACATTCAAATACAAGAAGCAAGAGAAGCATGAGAAGGTAAACAGGGAAAAGAAATCATAAGGAACTTATCGAAGTTGAACTACTTACATTCCTACATGGAAAAAAGATAATTCTAATTTATGAAAATTTTCTCAGTATAAGGATAGTTGAAGGAAATATAAATGTATATATATATGTATATATATATATATATATATATATATATATATATATATATATATATATATGTTGACATAGGAGGGTATATGTGAGTTTGAATACACATGTGAGTGTGTTTATATGTGTCCAGGTATACATAGACAGAGGGCACAGGATCAATTGAATAGGAAGGGATGATATTCAAAAGGTGAAATTGAGAGGTGATAGAGGAATATAATGAAAGGAGATGGGGTGAGACAGAATGGGATAAATTATCTCATATAGAAAAGATAAGGGAAAACTGTTACAATGGAGGGGAAGAACAAGAAGGCAAAAGGAATGGGTCAATCTTACTGTCACTAAATTTAGCTTAGGGAGGGAATGACATACACAATACATTGGGTATCTTGCCCTACAGGAGAGTAGGGGGAATGGGGATAACAGGGGGGATGATGGAGGGGAGGGCAGGTTGGGTGGGAGGATATTTAGGAGCACACACTTTTGAAAAGGGACAGGGTCAAATTTGAGAATAGAACTAGTGGGGGGGGCGGGATAGGATGGAGGGAAATATAGTCAGTCCTTCACAATATATCCACTATGGAAATGTTTTATGTAACTACACATGTGCAACCTATACTGAATTGCTTATCTTTTTCAGTAAGGGTGGGTGATGAAGGAGGAATGGAAAGAATCTGGAATTCAAAGTTTTAAAATCAAATGTTTAAAAAATTATTCTTATTCTTATTATTCTTATTCTTATTATCATTATTACTTTACACACAACTGGGGAATAAGATATACAGGCACTGGGGTATGGAGATACTTCTTGCCATACCAAAAAGTCAGGGAATGGGGGAGGATATAGGAGAGAGCAGATTGGTTGGGGTTTGTGTAGTGAGAGTGCTGTTTTGGGGTGATGGGTAGGGTAGAAGACGGGGAGAAAATTTGTAACTCAAAATCTTGTGGAAATGAATGATATAAACTAAAAATAAACATAAAATTTAAATTCAAAAAGAATTCTTTTGCCTTTTTGTCATAATTCTGGTTTCATTTATAAACATTCTTTGACTAATCATGTTAGTTGTGATTTGTGTCAGACTTTTTATATTATAATTTTATACTCTATCCTTCAGTACTAAGTTGTGAAGTGCGTTGTTTGTAATTTTCTCATTTTCCCTCAGCAATGTTGTATAAATGGGTTTATATTCCAAACTAACATTGCCCTCAGTTGCCATATCTTTTCTCATTGGAAAGAGATTGTGTTTGCTTGCTGAATTAGTTTCTGGCTTCTTATGACTTCTGTGAAATAGTGATTCATTTACCTCAAGTAAACATCTATACGAAATGGCAATATTCCATGTTCAGATATTTTCCTTTATCCACTTTCTTATGGAAGCATTGATAGATGTTTTGAGTAGGTCACTTTAGAGCTGTTATAGTTATATGTAGCATTTTTTTAATATTCATTTTTTCTAACTTGGTGTTCATTTATACCTTAGTTATAACCAGTTGATACTAACACACAGAGAATACTGATTCTGAAATGGCTCCAGCATTAGTAACTGCTTTTTATTCAATGTAACTCTCAATAAATGCTTACAATGTGCAAGGAACTATACTAGGTGCTGAAGATGTAGATAAAAAGAGAACAGTCTCTCCCTGTGAGGAACTCCCATTCTACTGGGAAAGTAAATCATATGCCTTGAGAAATAAATGTAAATTAAAGAGGAAGAGAACTAGAAACAAAAGGAAATCAGGAACATATTTAGAAAGGAAGAAGCACCTGATATGTGTCTGAAAGAAATTAAGATATTCTATGAGAAAAAGTCAAAGAAGGAATGCATTTCACACATGGAAGAGTCTGTATAAAGGTATGGAGATGGAAGAGTTAACATTAAAAAACACCTTATAGTAGGTTAGTTTCACTGACAAACAATATGAAAAAGAGAGTGATATGAAAAAATACTTGCATGTACACTGTTTTCAAAGCCTCTGAAATAAGAAGCATTAATAATGAAAAGGGCAGAAAAAGTGTTTTTGTGGAAAGGAAGAGATTTGTATCAATTGTCAAAGGATGTAGGATATTGTCCTTTTGATGGATGAACCGCTGATGCTTAAAATTGTATACAAAGAACTTTCCTTATAATATGTGACTTTGTTTATAATGAATGGCAAAAATATGTATATTTAGAAATAACTTTCAGATGGACAGTTTAGAAAAGAAAATGATCAGGGGTAGAGATTGGATAACATGGATCTCTTTGTTAACAATGTGGAGTTATGCTTCACTTGTATGGTAACATTTTAATATAAAGAGGCAAGGGGATATTTTTTATCTACTAAAAAGAAATAAATGTATGTGCACAAAAGTTTCAAAGGTACTAAAAAAGTAGACTGCCTTGCTAGTCTATTTCAATTTTCAACATATTTCAGTGTTGAGTGTTGGAAACTTGACTAATTTGCATATACCTGTTTTATTAATAAAGAAGTTAAAACTAAGAAAATGAGAAATCATACAAGTATTTATATACCAAGAAATGATTGACAAAAGACTATTCATTTCATAAGGGATATTTGGAGAGCTGTAACTTTTCAAATAAAAGATGAGTCACTGTAAGTTAGAGAGCCTCTCTTTAAGCCTTTGAAGGCAATAATGGGAAGAGCAAGAGGTTTCATGCAAGATGGAAATAGGGGAAAAGAACCTGAAGAAACAGAGGGTGACAGGTGCTGAAAAGTTGCTCTGTCAAAGTTGTGGTGGTAAGAAGTCAGCAGTTGAAAGGTTTAGTTGTGTAATTCATACTTGGTTGTTGAAATTCAATTTCATTATCCAAGAGCTTTAGTGATAGCTATAGCCCTTCAGGGCTACCTAGAGGTGGAGAAAGATCAAAGTCTTTAAAAGGACTTCTTTATTTTTTTTTTAAACAAATACTTTATTAACTTCTGTTTTACATCATTCATTTCCACCAGATTTTGAGTTACAATCATTTTCCCCCCATTATTCCCCTACCCACCCTCCCAGAATAGCAGTCCCACAAGATATAGCTTCCTCCAATCTGCTCTCTCCCATACCTTCTCCCATACCCCCATCGACTTTTCCATTAGAGGAAGGTGAATCTTTGTGTCCCAATGCCTGCACATCTTATCTCCCTATTACAAGCAAAAGAGTATTAATAATAGGATTTATATATATTTGAAACATTTAATGTTACGACCTCGAATTTCAGATCCATTTCCTTCCTCCCTTATCACCCATTCCCTCTTGGGAGATAAGTAATTCAGTATATGTTGTACATGTCTAGCTATGCAAAACATTATCATAGTAGATATATTGTACAAGGCAGCTTATAATTCCCTCCCATTCATCCCACCCCCCACCTGGTCCATTCCCTACATGATCCTGTCCCTCTTCTATAGTGGGTACTTCCAGCCTCCCCTCACCCCAAGGATGCCCTCCCATCCATCATCCCTCCTCTCATCCCCCTTCCCCCTATCCTGCTGCAGGTTGAGATATCCCATTTAGTATGTATGTCATTTTCTCCCTGAACCAAATTCAATGTGAATGTGGTTTTGCCTTTTTAGCCTTCCTTATTCTCCCCTCCTTTGCACCCACTTCCCCTACATGAGATAGTTTACCCCACCATGTCTCTCCCCATCTCCTCTTGCCACTTTCCTCTCTCACCTCATAATTTCATCCCTTGAGTACTCTCCCTTCCCAACAAAATCAACCTATGCCCTCTATCCATATATAACTGTAGCCATATACACATACATTCACATATGTATTTGTATGACCACACCCCCTTCTTCCATTATTTTCATAGTGAGAAAGATATCATCAGTCACAGATATTGCTTTTCCATATAGGAACGTAAATAGTTCAACTTTGATAAGTTCCTTTTGATTTCTTTTCCCTGATTACCTTCTCAGGCATCTCTTGCTTCTTGTGTCTGGATGTCAAATTTTCTATTCAATTCTGGTTTTTTCCTCAAGAATGCTTGAAAGTCCTCTATTCCACGGAATGACCATATTTTCCCCTGAAACAAAATACTCAGTTTGCTGGGTAGGTGACCCTTGGGTTCATTCCCAGCTCTTTTGCCCTCTGGAATATCATGTTCCATGCCCTTCGATCCCTCAGTGTAGAAGCTGCCAGGTCCTGGGCTATTCTGATTGTGTTTCCACAATATTGAAATTGTTTCTTCCTGGCCGCTTGTAGTATTTTCTCCTTGATCTGGGGATTCTGGAACCTGGCTATAATATTTCTGGAGTTTTCTTTTTGGGATCTTTTTCAGGAGGTGATCTGTGGATTCTTTCAACCTCTATTTTGCCCTCTGGATCTAAAACATCAGGGCAGTTTTCCTTGAGAATTTCTTGAAGGGTGATTTCTAGGTTCTTTCTTTGATCATGGCTTTCAGGTAGTCCAATAATTTTAAATTGTCTCTCCTGGATCTATTTTCCAGGTCAGTGGTTTTTTCCATGAGATATTTCACATTGCCTTCTAATCTTTCATTTGTTTGGATCTGCTTAACGGCATCTTGATTTCTCATAAAGTCATTAGCTTCCATTTGCTCCAGTCTAACTCTGGAGGAATGAATCTCCTCAGTGAACTTTTGAGATTCTTTTTCCATCTGGCAAATTCGACTTTTTAAGGCATTCTTCTCCTCATTGCCCTTTTGGGCCTCCTTTGTCATTTGAGCTAGTCTATTTTTTAAGGTGTTGTTTTCCTCAGTCAGGCTGTTGACCCTCATTTCATACTTTTCCTGCATCCTTCTCATTTCTCTTTCCAATTTTTCCTCCACTTCTCTTATTTGATTTTTTAAAGTCCTTCTTAAGGTCCTCTATGGCCTGCAACCCGCTCATGTTTTCCCCTGGGGCTTTTGGGGCAGGACTTCTGACCTCACAGTCCTTTTCCTGCTCTATGCCCCCAAAATAGGAGTCTAGGGTTGCATTTTTCTGTTTCCTTTGCCTTGACATGTTGCCACTTAATTGCTTGACTTTTGGGCTTGTTGCCACACTATGGCTTTAAGGCCAGATAGAGGAATTTTCGTCCCGAACGTGTGGGGGCAACTTCTGTTTCTGGCAAGCTGTAAACCCACCCACAACTTCCACCCTAGATCACAATCCAGATCCAGGGAGGTTAAAGCAAGAGCGATTACCCCCAAGACTGATCGCTGGATCTCCCCACGATTTGTAGGCTGGGAGCCGGAAATGCCTCTGAAAACTACAAAATGGCGTGTCTCCTCAGCAGCTTCTAGCCCCCAGGGGAGGGAGCTGACGCATTCCCAAATACAGGTCCCAAAGTCCATAGGACACTAACCTCTTACTTTGTCCTAGGCAAGTCTATGTTGATAATTCTGGCGTCTCCACAGTTCCTGGTGTTCTGGGGTTCCTCCAGCCGGCTGCTGGCCCTGCCGCCCTGGGGCTAAAACCTCGGCTCACGTGGACCTGGGCTCGGCTGGCTCCTGCGCTCTGCGCGCTGCCGGCTCCCAGACCACTGCGCTGGTCCTTCCTGCAGGGTGCTGGGCTGTCCTCAGCGGGAGGTTAGCTTCTCTGTGTCGTTCTGTGGGTGCTGGGGCTCCAGAAATTTTTCAGAGTCCTTTTTTACATAGTTTGTGGAGAATCTGGGGGCAGAGAGGCTTGGATGAGCTGTTTCTACTCCGCCATCTTGGCTCCGCCCCAAAAGGACTTCTTATATAAGCATCTGCCATATCTGCTTTGATAAGGTAAAACAGATGGGGACTTTGTGGCTGCTTTGTAATATTTTGGTGTTCTAGCTTGAAGAATGAACCTGTTGTGTTACTATGAGTTCTGCTCTTATTGGACAGTAACAATTTGATCTGAAGATTCTTACCACACACAGAGAAATCTTTCTCGATCCCTGTGGTATATATTACTTCCCAAGAGTGGCATAATGCTGTTTTTGAAAGTCTATCTCCCTACTTTTAAGCTTTCCCCTTTATTATCAAAGTATTATTGAACAGGATTTTTTCTGTTATATCTTCCCATTGATAATAGTGATACATACACACATTCACACACACATACATATATATGCATACAGATGTATACATATACTTACACATGTAGCTCCATGTGTTTCTATGTATAAACAAAAACATATGCATACATAGATGTATATAAACACAAAAATACATCTGAGATACCTTGTTGAAAAAAGTATTATAAAAGACTTTTTTTCTATACAGTCAATTTTTGGAGTGGGGTGGTCAGGGGAAGTGTTGGTAGTCATTGACCTTCTCCTGGTGAGCTTTCTTATTTGGTAGTAGTAACATTATTTTCTCTCCCTCTATTTAGTATCATACTTTAAAATTTTTAACCAGTTATCTTAAAAATAAACCCCTTGATATTCTGAAAATTTTGTCAACAGTTAAATTACTATGTATAGATGGTAAATAAACTGTACTAATTTGATCACTACCTTTTCCTTTTTCCTTTCCTCTGCCATTGTCACTGCAGGCCATTTGTGTGTAATTCTACTGATAATAGGCTGATTGATTCAATATATCTGACCTTAACCAGATGGAACCAGATTGAGCTAGTTTCCCTACTTTCAATTAGTTCTCTGTCAATTAAGTGCTGCATTTCATGCCACACAAAAATATTTCATTGTTCTCTCTTTTTTTGTATTTTTAATTCTATGATTTAAAAAAAAAAAGTAGATAAATTTCATGAAGAAGGTGGTGCTGGAGATGAGTTTTAAAACAATGCAGGGAGACACAAATTTTAAACAATGTGAAAGGGAGCTCCGAACAACTTCTGGAGCCACAGCACCCACAGAACGGAACAGAGAAGCTAACCTCCTGCTGAGGACAGCCCAGCAGCCCTGCAGGGAGCGGCCAGCGCAGCGCTCTGAGAGCAGGAAGCACAGCCTGTGGAGCGGAGCCCAGGTCCGCAGTTTTAGCCCCAGGACGGCCACTCCTTCAGCCAGCTGGTGGAACCCCAGAACACCAGCAATTGTGGCGATTCCAGAATTATCAGCAAAGATATGCCTAGGACAAAGTGAGAGGTTAGTGCCCTATGGACTTTGGGACCAGTATTTGGGGAACTCCTGGCTTCCTCCCCTGGGGGCAAAAAGCTGCTGAAGAAACAGCTGCACAGAAGCCATTTTGCAGCATCAGTAGTGGCTCGAGCTCCTGGTCTGCGAACTGTAGGAAGATCCAGCAATCAGTCTAGGGGTTAATCGCTTTTGCTTTAAACTGCCTGGATCTGGATTGTGGTCTGGGGGGGAAGTTTGGGGTGGGTATCCAACTTGCCAAAGTGGGTGGAGGCTTTACAGAGGCCACCCAACTGGCAGAAGTTGTGAAGACCCCACGTTTGGGCTGAAGCTCCCCTGTCTGGTGGCAGAGTCCTACTGTGGCAACAAGCCCAAAAATCAAGTAATTAAGTGGCAATATGCCTAGGCAAACAAAACAAAATAACCAGAAAAGTTCAACATTGGACTCCTATTTTAGGGGCAAAGAGGCTCAAAGCATGGAGGAGAACTGTGAGGTCAGAACTCCTGCACCAAAAGCCCCAAATGAAAATACAAGCTGGCTACAGGCCATAGAGCACCTTAAGAAGCAGATAAGAGAAGTGGGGGAAAATTTGGGAAGAGAAATGAAAAAGATGCAAGAAAAGTAGGAAATGACAGTCAACAGCCTGACTGAGGAAAATAACACCTTAAAAAATAGACTAACTCAAATGGCAAAAGAGGCTCAGAAGGCAATGAGGAGAAGAATGCCTTAAAAAGACGAATTTGCCAGATGGAAAAAGAATCTCAAAAGCTCACTGAGGAGATTCATTCCTTCAGAGTTAGACTGGAGCAAATGGAAGCTAGTGACTTTATGAGAAATCAAGATACTATTAAACAGATCAAACAAATGAAAGAATAGAAGGCAATGTGAAATATCTCATGGGAAAAACCACTGACCTGGAAAATAGATCCAGGAGAGATAATTTAAAAATTATTGGACTACCTGAAAGCCATGATCAAAGAAAGAACCTAGAAATCATCCTTAAAGAAATTATCAAGGAAAATTGCCCTGATGTTTTAGACCCAGAGGGCAAAATAGAGGTTGAAAGAATCCACAGATCACCTCCTGATAAAGATCCCAAAAAGAAAACTCCCAGGAATATTATAGCCAGGTTCCAGAATCCCCAGATCAAGGAGAAAATACTACAAGCATCCAGGAAGAAACAATTTCAATATTGTGGAAACACAATCAGAATGGCACAGGACCCGGCAGCTTCTACATTGAGGGATAGAAGGGCATGGAATATGATATTCCAGAGGGCAAAAGAGCTGGGAATGAAGCCAAGGGTCACCTACCCAGCAAAACTGAGTATCTTGTTTCAAGGGAAAATATGGTCATTCAGTGGAATTGAGGACTTTCAAGCATTCTTGAAGAAAAAACCAGAGTTACACAAGAAGCAAGAGATGCTTGAGAAGGTAATCAAGGAAAAGAAATCAAAAGGAACTTATCAAAGTTGGACTTTTTACAGTCCTACATGGAAAAACAATAACTGTGTTTGATGAAACCTTTCTCATTATGAAAATAATTTAAGAAGCATACATGGCATATGTTCACAGGTATACATGGATAGAGGGCACAGGTTGAATTTGATGGGAAGGGATGATTCTTTTTTTTTTTTTTGGAGGGCAATTGGGGTTGGGTGACTTGCCCAGGTTCACGTGGCTGGGTTTTTGTTTGTGTGTTGGGTGTCTGGGGCCGGATCCGAGCTCGGGTCCTTCTGGCTCCAGGGCTGGCTCTCTGCTCGCTGCGCCACCTAGCCGCCCCAAGGAAGGGATGATTCTTAAGGGGTGAAGTCAAGAGGTGAGAGAGGAAAGTGGCAAGAGGAGATGGAGAGAGACAGGGTAGGGCAAACTATCTCATGTAGAAGAGGCAAGGGGAAGTAGTTGCAGGGGAGGGGAAGAACAGGAAGGCAAAAAGACAAAAGCATATTCTCATTGAAGTTGGCTCAAGGAGAGAATCACATACTAAATGGAATATCTTACCCTCACTCACTCTCCTGAGTAGGGGAAAGGAGGATGAGAGGGGGGATGATGAAGGGGAGGGCATTCTGGGGAGAGGGGAGGTTAGAAGTACCCACTATCAAAGAGGGACAGGATCAAAATAGGGAATGGACCAGGTGGGAGGTGAGACAGGTGGGAGGGAAATATAAGCAGTCTTTTACAATATATCTACTATGGTAATGTTTT
This sequence comes from Gymnobelideus leadbeateri, assembly GCA_011680675.1. NCBI lineage: Eukaryota > Metazoa > Chordata > Mammalia > Diprotodontia > Petauridae > Gymnobelideus > Gymnobelideus leadbeateri. The sequence continues at coordinate 215,676 of WOXC01006449.1, forward strand.
GCATAGATATACATGTACAACACATACTGAATTGCTTATCTTCTCAGAGGGAGTGGGTGACAAGGGAGAAAGGGAATGGATCTGAAAATCGAAGTTTAAAATTAAATGTTTCATAAGATGTCCAGGCAGTGGGGCTCAGAGATTCACCTTACTCTAATGGCAAAGTCGAAGGGGGTATGGGAGAAGATATGGGAGAGAGCAGATTGGATGAGGGGATATCTAGTGGGACTGCTATTCTGGGGTGGTGGGTAGGGAAAAATGGGGGAAAAGTGTAACTCATAATCTGGTGGAAATGAATGATGTAAACCAGAATTTAATAAGGCATTTGTTTAATTAAAAAAAAAAGGGATACCAGATTAGAGTTATAGTTATGTACTCCTTAAATTTGCTACTCTGTGGTTACAGTGGATTGAAAATAAAGAGTTATTGACTTCAAAAAAAAAAACAATCCAGGGATCCCAAGAGATAGAGATGAGGAAAGTGCACATTACAGGCATGAGGAATACTCAGCACAAAGGCACAGAAATCATAGATGAGGTCTCATGGGTGCTGAGTAGTGAACAGGTCAAATGACTGGAATGTAGAGTTTGAGGAAGAGAATAAAGTGTAAGAAGATTGAAAGAGTAGGATGAAGTCAAGGAATGGAGAGTATCAATTGCCTGAGAAGTTTATATTTGATCTCCAAGGTAATACAGAGTCCCCAGGATTTGTTGCATATAGGCAATGACATAAGATCTTTATTCTAGGAACATCATGTTGGCAGCTATTTGGAAGATAGATTGGAATGGGAAGGATTTGAGAAAAGAAGGTACAAAATAAAGCCATTTCAGTAGTCTGGGCAAGAAGTGGTGAAGACCTGAACTAGAGCAGGAACTTTGTGAGCATAGAGGCCATGGTAAGAACAGAAAATAGGCTTGGGAGGACTGGATCAGGGGGAGAAATGGAAAGAAAGTTCATGATCAGAGAGGGAAACTTTCAAGTTAAATATCAAGGAGGTGTCACCATTTGTCATAGTGGTTATGTTCAAGTAGTGATCCCCTTGTAAATGGGGAAAGGAATTTTCCTTTTGCCTGCTCTCCCTCCTCATATCTTTTCTAGCTTAGCTCAACCCCTCCACATTTCATACATTTCTCTGTCTTCTTCTACTGTTAGCTGGGAGGATTATTACAGATTCCATTTCAGTGTGATATAGGAATTTTAAAGCTGGAAAAATACTGAAACCAGTTTTTTTAAGCTGCTGTTCTTTATTTTGAAGAAATGTGCAAACTTTATATTTCTTAAAGAGGACACTTCCAGGAATATTAGAGCTATCACAACAATTTCCTAATATGGAGAATCCAAGCATTCCAAGAATTATTCTATCCCACAATGAATCAAATGCAAAGACTTTCAGAGAGACCTGGACGTTAAAGGGGTTTTTATTGATTACACCACAGTGGGATATAGACTACATGAAGTTTGAAGAAGAGTGAGGACAGTTTAAAAAGAGAGGGAGAGAGAGAAACAGAAAGAGAGAGAGAGAGAGAGAGAGAGAGAGAGAGAGAGAGAGAGAGAGAGAGAGAGAGAGAGAGAGATAATTGTTGCAACAAAAGGCAGAAAAGTATTTGCTATGAGGAATGTTTGAATACTGAAGACTGGAAAAATGACATTTTCTCATGAAACTTTTCCACTGAAGGCTATACCAAAATCATTATCAAAAGACATACAAATGAGCCTGTACTATGTGGGCATCATTAGCAGTCCAATAAACAGACAGAGAAACAAACAAACATATTTGGGAGGATTTTTTTTACTTCTAGTAGGCCTCAAATTCCTGCTCCCATTGAGGGAATGAAGAACTCTGATAAATATATTTGTATTGCAGGAGCAGAAGACCCCGAGAATTATAGATATTCCAAATAAAAATGAAATACTGTAACATAGCTTTATATTATGCTATATAAGTCACAAAATATTATAAATTATAATTTTAAATTATCAAAGAAAAGAAAGGAAGCATCCTTTAATGCCATAGTAACTTGATTTAAAGTCCACTGAAATCTTTTTGCTATATCCTAAGCTATTCTTGTAAAAAAAAAAAAAAGATTGTTTATCAAAGGTATCTAATGAATTAAGTGTATTTTCAGGATGAAAAATTGAGGAATATATGTTAGAATCTTGTGAAATCAATGCCAAATTGTGAAAAACAAATGATTGTATTTAAATATGGCATATTAAACATTTTTTTGTGTGTGTTTTGTTTTGCTTTTGCTTTTTTTGGAGGGGGTGGGTAGGGCAATTGGAGCTAAGTGTCTTGCCCAACTAGTTTTGTGGTAAGTGTCCGAGGTTGAATTTGAACTCAGGTTCTCCTGACTCCAGGGCAGGTGCTCTATTCACTACACTCCCTAGCTGCTCCCGTATTAGACATTTTAAAGTTGTAAAAGTTGAAATATTTACTGCATATCAATAAATGTGATTATTTTACTTTTTCTCAGCTAATTTACATACTACTGTATTGTGTTGTAAAATATGCTTCACACATGCTCAGTGCCTTTGTTTTATTTGAGATAAAATTTCTTGTTTGGGGGCTATAGATAAACTGGTACTAGTCAACTAGACTAATAACATGCTTTGAATATGTTATTTTTCAATGTCATCTAAAATACATTCTCTAGTTTTTGAAGTTCTAAAGAAGTCATTTCTAGGATTTTTGTAATTGCAGCACTCTTTGGATGAGGCATTATTCCTTCCCTCAATCCTTGACTATATCCATTGCATACATATAAGTGTGTAGATTTTAAAAATAATTTTGGTTTTGAGAATTTTGCACATCCCCTGAGATAGCTTGGAACATAAAACCAAGTTTGAGAATTACTACCATAAGGTATAGTACTTGATGTAATGTAATTGTTGCTTTTGTTTGTTTCTAAAAGTGGAAAATACTTGAATTATAAATAGGGATCATGAGATCAAATGTATATTTCAATATATATAGTTTTGCATTGACTCATAGAATGCTCTCAGAATGGTCAGAATTATAGGGTTTATATTGCTTGATAGAGGTTATAAGTAATAATCTGGAATTCATCATTTTAAATCCTTTTTATAATTGTTTGAGTTTGCAAGTTGTGCTGCAATCAGTTCTTAGCTAAGAGAAGTAAAAATGAAATACCCAATAATTAAGGTTCAATTTCAGTAGATATTTCATCTTCCTGTACAATTTCAAATTATTTCACTTTAATTTATCTTGATCTGGTGGTTATCATATTCCATTTGAAACACTCACATTCCCAATAGATTTGGGCTGTGTGGTGCTATCAAATATCATAAATTTGTTAAGATAAATTACCAAAGGAAATTACACTGGAGCAACTTACTGGAATTGAAGTTAAAATGATGACTGGGTGATAAATGGTCTCATTTCATAGATTTAGGCCAATTATTTAAGTAAGCATTTGTCACATTTGACCCTAGCCCAGGTCACAATGCAATGTGACATTCCAACAAAAGACCCTTGTGAGATATTGGGAAGTGTTTTGAAATTTCATTTCTGTGTTTTCATTAATCAGTGCTACTGATCGTTGCTGAAATTTTGTGGCAGGTTGGTGTCTTCCCTTACCTGTCAAAATATAATCCTATTGTTAACAGTAATATCATCCAAAATTTTTATCATTCATTTTAATTATATTTAGAGTGGGTTCTTAGGATCACAGAATTGCAGATTGTTAGAATTGGAAGGGATATTATTTAGTTCAGTCACCTCTTTTTATGAGGGAAAAGAAGGACCCTAGAACTGATGTATTTACGTCTCTTCTCTGTCACTGAATCTTTGTTTGAAAAATTGTTGTTGTTGTTGTTGACAATGTTTGTCCTTTGTTCTCAAAGAGGACTAATGGCATCAAGAGAGTGATGCTGCAATTTGTAAGTGAATTGGATTTAAGTGAGACAGGACTGTGCTCAGTCTTACTCTCTCTTCCAGGGACATCTGAATCCACTGGAAAGGTCAGAAAAATCAGAGATGACTCCAGATGCAGTGTGAAACCTTGGCCTTTTAAAAATGAGGTCTTTTCCAGGTTTCAGTTTGTCTGACACAACACCAATTCTTTGATTTAAGGTTAGGCAAGAAATGAGGCAAAAGATAGCCTTTAAAAATTGAAATAATCAAATCCTAATAACTGACCATAGTCCAGTAAAACAAATTCACCCACCCACATGTCCAAAAGTATGTATCTTATTCTGGGTTTCAAGTCCATGACCTCCCTGTCAGGAGGAGGGCAGTATGCTTCATCTTAAGTCCTCTGGCATTTATAATTTCATTGATCAGAGTTCTAAAGTATTGCAAAGTTGATGCTTTTTGGGGGGCAGAGCCAAGATGGCGGAGTAGAAACAGCTCTTCCAAGCCTCTCTGCCCCCAGATTCCCCCCAAACTATGTAAAAGGGGACTCTGAACAACTTCTGGAGCCCCAGCACCCACAGAACGACACGGAGAAGCTAACCTCCCGCTGAGGACAGCCCAGCAGCCCGGCAGGAAGGACCAGCGCAGAGGTCTGGGACCTGGCAGCGCGCAGAGCGCAGGAGCCGAGCCGAGCCCAGGTCCTCGTGAGCCGAGGTTTTAGCCCCAGGGCGACAGGGCCAGCAGCCAGCTGGAGGAACCCCAGAACACCAGGAGCTGTGGCGACTCCAGAATTATCGGCATGGACATGCCTAGGACAAGGTGGGAGGTTAGTGTCCTATGGACTTTGGGACCTGTATTTGGGGAATGCATCATCTCCCTCCCCGGGGGGCTGGAAGCCGCTGAGGAGACAAGACATTTTGTAGTTTTCAGAGGTAGCTCCGGCTCCCAGCCTACAAATCGTGGGGAGATCCAGTGATCAGTCTTGGGGGGTAATTGCTCTTGCTTTAACCTCCCTGGATCTGGATTGTGATCTAGGGTGGAAGTTGTGGGTGGGTTTACAGCTTGCCAGAAACGGAAGTTGCCCCCCACACGTTCGGGACGAAAATTCCTCTAGCTGGCCTTAAAGCCATAGTGTGGCAACAAGCCCAAAAGTCAACCAATTAAGTGGCAACATGCCAAGGCAAAGGAAACAGAAAAATGCAACCCTAGACTCCTATTTTGGGGGCATAGAGCAGGAAAAGGACTGTGAAGTCAGAAGTCCTGCTCCAAAAGCCCCAGGGGAAAACATGAGCGGGTTGCAGGCCATAGAGGACCTTAAGAAGAACTTTAAAAATCAAATAAGAGAAGTGGAGGAAAAATTAGAAAGAGAAATGAGAAGGATGCAGGAAAAGTATGAAATGAGGGTCAACAGCTTGACTGAGGAAAACAACACCTTAAAAAATTGACTAGCTCAAATGGCAAAGGAGGCCCAAAAGGGCAATGAGGAGAAGAATGCCTTAAAAAGTCGAATTTGCCAGATGGAAAAAGAATCTCAAAATTTCACTGAGGAGATTCATTCCTTCAGAGTTAGACTGGAGCAAATGGAAGCTAATGACTTTATGAGAAATCAAGATGCTGTTAAGCAGATCCAAACAAACAAAAGATGAGAAGGCAATGTGAAATATCTCATGGGAAAAACCACTGACCTGGAGAATAGATCCAGGAGACAATTTAAAAATTATTGGACTACCTGAAAGCCATGATCAAGGAAAGAACCTAGAAATCACCCTTCAAGAAATTCTCAAGGAAAACTGCCCTGATGTTTAGATCCAGAGGGCAAAATAGAGGTTGAAAGAATCCACCAATCACCTCCTGAAAAAGATCCCAAAAAGAAAACTCCCAGGAATATTATAGCCAGGTTCCAGAATCCCCAGATCAAGGAGAAAATACTACAAGCAGCCAGGAAGAAACAATTTCAATATTGTGGAAACACAATCAGAATAGCCCAGGACCTGGCAGCTTCTACACTGAGGGATCGAACGGCATGGAATATAATATTCCAGAGGGTAAAAGAACTGGGAATGAACCCAAGGGTCACCTACCCAGCAAAACTGAGTATTTTGTTTCAGGGGAAAATATGGTCATTCAGTGGAATAGAGGACTTTCAAACATTCTTGAGGAAAAAACCAGAATTGAATAGAAAATTTGACATCCAGACAAAGGAAGGAAGAGATGCCTGAGAAGGTAATCGGGGAAGAGAGATCAAGGGGAACTTATCAAAGTTGAACTATTTTCATTCCTATATGGAAAAGCAATAACTGTGACTGATGATATCTTTCTCACTATGAAAATAATGGAAGAAGGGGGTGTGGTCATATGAATAGATATGTGAATGTGTGTGTATATGGTTACAGTTATATATGGATAGAGGGCATAGGTTGAATTTGTTGGGAAGGGAGAATACTCAAGGGATGAAATTATGAGTTGAGAGAGGAAAGTGGCAAGAGGAGTTGGGGAGAGACAGGGTAGGGTAAACTATCTCACGTAGAAGAAGCAAGGGGAAGTGGTTGCAAAGGAGGGGGAGAAGAAGGAAGGCTAAAAAGCCAAAACCACATTCACATTGAATTTGCTTCAGGGAGAAAATGACATACATACTAAATGGGATATCTCAACCTGCAGCAGGATAGGGGGAAGGGGGATGAGAGGAGGGATGATGGGTGGGAGGGCATCCTTGGGGGGAGGGGAGGTTGGAAGTACCCACTGTAGAAGAGGGACAGGATCATGTAGGGAATGGACCAGATGGGAGGTGGGATGAGTGGGAGGGAATTATAAGCAGCCTTGTACAATATATCTACTATGATAATGTTTTGCATAGCTAGACATGTACAACATATACTGAATTACTTATCTCCCAAGAAGGAATGGGTGACTAGGGAGGAAGGAAATGGACCTGAAATTCGAGGTCTTAACATTAAATGTTTCAAATATATATAAATACTATTATTAATACTCTTTTGCTTGTAATAGGGAGATAAGATGTGCAGGCAGTGGGACACAAAGATTCACCTTCCTCTAATGGAAAAGTCGAAGGGGGTATGGGAGAAGTTATGGGAGAGAGCAGATTGGAGGAAGCGATATCTTGTGGGACTACTATTCTGGGAGGTTAGGTTGGGGAATAATGGGGGGAAAATGATTGTAACTCAAAATCTGGCGGAAATGAACGATGTAAAACAGAAGTTAATAAAGCATTTGTTTAAAAAAAAAGTTGATGCTTTTTTCCTCTCTATTGTTGCTGTTAGATAAATTGTTTCCTAGTTCTACTTCACTGTGTCGGTACATAGATATCTTCCCAGTTTTCTCTTAATCTGTTCATTTCACCAATTCTTATAGCAAAATAAATATTCTACCACATTTTTAGACTGCAATTTGATTATACATTCCCCATTAGGAGGAATTCTCCTTAATCTACAATTTGGGCTATTACAACAAGAGGTAGCACAGATATTTTTGTAGATATGGGTCCTTTTCCCCTTTCTTTGATCTCTGGAATATAAACTTTGTAGCAAAACATTTTGAAAATGTTTCTTATGCTTTCTCTCCCAGCCATACTTCTTATCCTTTGGAGTTTCCACCTGCTCACCCTGGAGATACCTCTGCCTCTACAATACTCTCCATTAATTGGAGAGACTGTGAATATTACTTCAGGAGTTATATAGGCCATCCATGCTCTTGTGCTCACTTCACACCTAGTTCCACTTTCATTTTTTTTACCTTCTCAATGGCAGCTTTGTCATCCTACCCCCTACATTTTCTAGCTTCTTCCCAACGCAGGGGTATATTGTTTTTGTTCATCATAATGTAAGCTTCTTAAGCGTAAAGACCATATTTTGCTTGTAGTTGTATTCCCAGCATTTATTACAATGTAGGATATGCTTAAAGATGCTTATTGTGTTCTATCTATCTATCTATCTATCTATCTATCTATCTATCTATCTATCTGAGAGATTTTTGGTTAGTGGATTAATGTTAACCTGGAGGATAGTTTCCAAGAGAAGCTACATTTCTCTTCTTCCCACCCTAGTTTGTTCACCATGTTTATCAGTGATTTGGATGAAAATATTGATGTAATTCACATTATATTTGCAAATGGATCACAGGATTGGCATCTGAAAACTCTCAGTAGGGTAGAACTCTGAAAGGATGTAATGGTAAAGGAATTTGAAGACCTTCCCTGCCCCTTCTTAGGCCTAGGGAATTTGAAGATCTTCCCTGTGTCTTAATGGGCCTCACTTGGAGCACAAAAAGAGAAGCTTGCTTAGGGGAGGCTTGTTTTTCAGGAAGACCCACCTTTTGTTACTTTGTAATTCAGTAGTGGATCATAAAGGTTGTGATGTACTCTGACCCTGGAGAAGGCTATATATACCTCTGAGGTGAGGTTTTTCTTTGGAGATCACTCATGGGAAGAGTTGTGTGATTTGGCCAGATGAGACTCTGGGCAGCCATTAAGCCCCCCAGCTTTGAAAACCCAGATGTTGGTACTTCTGGTGACTAATTAGGTACAGATGTAATGGTCAGACAGCTTTGTCTGTTGGTCTGTTGAATTGTTATTTTCTCTGTCTGTATTGTTTGCCTGCTTGTAATTTCTGTTTGTATTCTCTGAAATTCAGGGTGCTGACTTTTTCCCCTGAAATAAGTGAATGACATATGTTTGATTAAGTAAGATTGTTTAACCCTTTTTGAGTTGCTTTCCTTTAGGAAAGCAGATCAAAGAACCTGTGCTAGCAGTCATCCTGGGTATGCTAGGGTACTTGCTGTTACAAAGGATTATAATAAGGAAACTTAACGGAGATAAAGTTTAAACATAAAAGTAACTATATTTTGTTTTTCTTTACCCCAGAGGACTGAAAAAGACCAGTGAAAGCTAATTACAAGAAGACAGATTTGAACTCAATGTAGTAAGCATGTTTTGGCTCCCTTCCCTAAAGCTGGGCAGCTATATTTCCTGTTGAAAAACCCAAAGCACCCCTGAGAGATTTGGTGATTTTTTCCCCTAATGCCATTGGCTTCAGCCTCCATCAACTGCATTCCTCCCACTGTTAGGTTCCAGTTAATAATGTTTTAGTTCTATTTAACCACTTAATCTCAATTAGCTTTTAGAAATTGATATTTACTTTAGATCTATAGCAAAAATAAATGCACAAACATCCCCCATCCCTGATGCCTCAGGGACAAATTCTTATCTGAGCTTCTACATAACACTGGCTCTTCCAAGTTCATATCCAGATGCAGCTTGATTCTTGGATGTGTCTCTATCTCAGCTACAGTTGGTCTGGGTCACAAAATTCCCTTCTTGCTTCTCTGGGCACAGATGCTTCACTGGATATAAAGCTTAGACTCAAGGACATTGGGACACTAATGTATCTTCTTGATCTTTCAAACTCACAAGATTAGAGGCTCCAACCCCTTTACCTAGGTTGGAAAGGAACAAATTCAGAGATCAATGAGAGAAGCCTGTTGTTTGAGGCCAAATGGACTCAATGGAGAAAATGATCCAAGTCCTCTCCTCACATAACATTGTTTCTTATCAGTTAAAACGAGTAAAGGCCACATATTAACTTAGAAAACTAGACATCAATATTATTATATTTTTATTTATTTTGTTAAATATTTCCCAATTACATTTTAATATGTCTCCTGCTGCACTTGGGAGTATTGTAGGCTGTATATTTGACCCTTCTGGATCAGGAGGGCTCTTTTTTTTACTGAGTTTCTCTGTTTTTCATGATTTAATGACCAAATTTGAAGTTCTGCATTTAGGTTAAAAATGTTAATTGAGCAAGTACAGAATAAGGGAGACATAACTAGATAATGCATTTGACAAAAACCTGGCTGTTTGTTTCTATTGTAAATCTAGTAGGAATCAAGAATGTTATATGGCTAACAATGTTTAGTGTGACTTTATGTTGCATTAACAAAAATTCACTATATCTAGAGCACTGAGTTTACTCAGGGCACACCTTAGGAAGGTTATTCACAAATTGGGGTAAGAGTACTGACAGGACTCAAAACCTTGTCATATGAGGCGAGAGTAAAGGAACTGAAGCTTGGAGAAGAGCACAGATCTGGACATACGGGATAACTATATTCACATATTTGAAAGAATGCATGTGGAAGAGAGAATAGACTTAATTCTCCTTATTTTCATAAGAAAGAGATAGGATCAATGGACAGCCCTTACAGAGAGAGAGATTTTAGTTAACTATAAAGCACCTCCTAACAATTATAGCTCTCTGAACATGGAGTGGACTTCCTTATGTGGGACTCTGCTGTCCATCATTGGAAGTGTTTGAGGAGAGACTGGATGATCATTTATTAGGGATGCAGTAGAAAAAGTTCATTGACAGAGCAAACAGCATGACTATACAGCTTCTAGTTTTCTTTCCTAAGATTCAGTGAAAAAGGTTTTAGGTTAAATTCATCTTGTCAATAAAAAGATATCCATACTCTCCCACTCTGCCTCCCCCTAAATCTGAGAGACATGGTTAAACTAATATATGTACGTGGAGGTGGTTGAAAAATGAAGTTCATTTTCATTTATATTTATAATAGTGAGAGAAGGGGAGGGTATATTGTGCTGTATTTGTAATATTAATAGCTGATATTTATTGAAACTGAAGTACCTGTTCTGTGCTGTAGACAGCACTGAAAAATTTAGCCATTTCATAAAAGTACCACCCATTATTCACAAAGCGGACTGGACTAAATGAGTTACTATGGGTGGTGAAATGAAAATCCATCACCACAACTCGAAAACCAACATAAAGCCTTTCTGATGATGAGGGCCAGTTACATATTCTTACATAAAAACACTGTTTATATTTTATATACACTATTCTAGATGCACTGAATACAATAACCCATGCAACTATGAATGCCAACAATGATACATACAATGCAGATTATACAGCAAATATATAATTTTGAAACAACTGGTTGAAAAATGAAAAATCAAGGCAATCCCCCATATTTTCCATCTCTTTCTTTTTTCACTTTTTAAAATCTGATTTATCCATCCATTTTATTATTGTGTAGATACAGCCTTTTATTGAATGGAAATTTTTTAACCTCAGAACTCAAGGTGAACTGGTGAACCTTTTCCTTTACCCTGTTGAAAGAGGCCTTCATGTACTAGGATCACATATTAAGATCATAATTTCATTGATGTATAGCTGAGAACTTCAAAAGATATTTAATCCAGCTCCCTCCTCTTACAGATGAAAAAAATAGGTCAAAAGTGTGATTACCCAAGTTCACATGTTTTCTAAGTGTCAGAGCCAGGATCTGCACTTCAGTCCCCTGAGTCTAAGTTCAACAGTCTATGTTCAGGTCTTTTTCTGTGTCATCATGATTTATCTTGTCACATGTTCTCCCCAAAGAAGAGCATTATATCTATTCTCATTGTCATTCTTAGTGCTTAAGGCAAACAACTTCAACATATACTCATGAGAAAAGATCATATAGAGAATAAAATAAAAGCTAAGACAATATACACTACTGATCTAGTTTGTTTATGTAAATCTCACACAAAACAAACAAACAAACAAAGGAAAACACTTGGGGAAAACCCTACAAATCCTTCCCCTCCCCACCCCCACCATTCTAAACTCATAAAGCACATATAAGTATGCAATTTTTCTTATATCAGGAAGTTTTGTTGAAAGATCAAAGAAAAGAAATAGAATTCACAACAAAATTCTTTGCTTTTTTTTTTTTTTTTTGGAGGGGGGAATGCAGGGCAATAAGGGTTAAGTGACTCCCAAAGTCACATGGCTAGTAAGTGTTAACCATCTGAGGCCAGATTTAAATTCAGGTCCTTCTGACTTCAGGACCAGTGCTCTATTCACTGCACCACCTAGCCACCCCAAAATTTATTGATGCCTTTCTTTTTTTTGCTTTTTGGAGGAGGGAAGGGAGGAAAATTGGGGTTAAGTGACTTGCCCAAGGTCACACAGCTAGTAAGTGTTAAGTGTCTGAGATCACATTTGAACTCAGGTCCTCCTGACTCCAGGGCTGGTGCTTTGATTTTTTTTAATCCCACAAATGAGCAACCCTTTGTCCAGAACAGGCCTAGTATATAATTTTCTTGAAGTCAAGAATATGAAGGGCTACCAGTAGGTATCGCCTATTGTAGTTCTCTGTACAGCTTAAATAATTCTTGTTGCCCCTGTTCCAGCTCCAAAGCTATTGTTCTGTTTTTTTTTTGTTTTTTTTTTATGGTGACCTCTTTATTCACCATGAAGAGCATTACTTTAGGGAAGAGGTTCTTCATTTGGGCTCTACTTTTATTTGTTTTTTGTTTATATTTTGACAATTATATTTCAACATGGTTTCCTTTGTAATTACATGCAATTTATTTTGTGCATTTAAAAAATTGCTTTGAGAAGAAATCCATAGGCTTTCCCAGATTTCCAAAGGTATCTATGATACATCAAAGGTTGAGAATCTCTGCCCTAAGGTGTTTTCAATCTGACAGGAGGAACAGTTCTTCCCGCATTGAAGCTCTGTTGACCAAAGATAAACTACACACACACACACACACACACACACAAATATATATATATATATATATATATATATATATATATACACATATATATATATATATATATATATACATATATATATAAAATCAATCATTATACTTTATCCTAAAGCATTCAAGGCAGTTTGTTCTACCCAAATAAGCACTTATTTAAAACTTGCAAAGTATTCCAATTTTTCATCAGTATTTTTTGGGCCAAACTTGTGTTTCCATTAGTATAAGCAAGTCTCAGGTGAGGAAACTCCTACTATTGCATAGTACAAAAAGTTTTCCAACTTTTAGTCAAAGAGCTTTCTGGAGCCTGGAGAAGTTAGTGATTTATTCACTGAGTGACATAGTTACATAATTATTATACCTTGGAGACAGGATTTTAAACCAGTTCTTATGGATTCCAAAGCCAGCTGTCTATCCTTTAATCCTACCTTTTGTCTTCCAGATTCTTTCTCTTAAATCCAAGAAAACCCCCCCTTAGAATAATTGGTTGCCTTTTCCCCACTTTGTCTTGGGTGAAAGGTGTGGAAAAGGAAAATTAGTACTGGAGACTAGTTTGGTGTGGCTCCTTGAAGTAACCTCCATTTTTCAGGGTGGATACTCCAAAGAATGGCTACCCAAAATTAAAGGCATTTCATAATCTACATCTACATCTACATCCACCTCTACAAAATCATTGTTCACAAACCTTAATTGATATTTTACCTTTAATAGTTAGCTAGAGGGGGAGGGATCCAAGATGGTGGAGAGAAGCCAGGAAGTTGCCTGAGCTTCCCTTAGTTTCCCTGAGAAACAACTTGAAATCAAGTCTCTAAAAGAATTATGGGGCAACAGTATCCAGAAAAAGGCAGAGTAAAACAATTTCTAGCCCAAGATAATTTAGAAGGATGTCAGGAAATGTCTGTATCACTTGGGAAAAAGAGGATCAAAGCCCTGCACAAGCAAAGCCTGGGAAAGCCAGTGGGAGACTTAGTCACAGCACAATAGCAATGGAGGCCCCAAGGATATGGCTTAGCAGGCCAGTGGCACAGAAAGCCAGCTGTGAGGTCTCCAGTCCCAGGGCAGAAGGCAAACTGCCAGCCCCAGAATCCAAGGCACAACAGGAGCGACTTGACTGGACCACTGTGGCAATGTGGGCAAGCTGCCAGCCCCAAAGACTCTGGCACAGAAAGCCAGTGACCAGATCCCTGACCTCCAAGGGAAAGAACCTTGGGTCAGTGCCCCCTGTACCTGATGAGTTCAACTTTTAAAAATGAGGAAAAAACAAAAATGAACCCTGACCATAGAAAGCTACTGTAATAATAGAAAATTAAAATAAAAACCCAGAAGAGGAACAACAGTTTCAAAATGCCTACATTCAAAACTTTAAAGGGGAATATGAATTGGAGTCAAGCCCAAAAAGTGCTCTTAGAAGACCTCAAAAAGGATTCTGAAAATCAAGTAAGAATGATAGAAGAAAAATTGGGAAAATAAATGAAAGTTATGCAAGAGGAATATGAAAAAAAAGAGCCAACAACTTGGAAAAGGAAGCACAAAAAGTGACTGAAGAAAACAATTCCTTAAATATAGAACTGGTCTAATCAGAGGTGTGGAACCTGTAGTTGCAAAATCACATATGGGCCTCTAGTCCTCAAGTGTGGCCTGCTGACTGAATTCAAACTGATTTGTTTTGTAAAACTTCCCCATCCCTGGGTCAAATTGGGAAAAAAAAATCCATTGAAGAAAACAACACCTTTAAAAGTAGAATGCTTGACTTCTGCTGAGCTCCAACCCACACCACTTCAAAATTATGTAAAAGGGGGATTCTGAAAGATCTCTGGAGGTCCAGAACCCACAAAATGACACAGAGAAGTTAACCTCCTACTGAGCACAGCCCGGAAGCCCTGCAGGGAGTGACCAGCATAGGACTCTGGGAGCCGAGGGCAGGGCTCCACACATGAGTTGAGGTTTTAGCCTGAGGGTGGCCAGACCAGCAGTTGGCAGGAGGGACCCCAGAACACCAGGAGCTGTGGCATTTCCAGAATTATCAACACATAGATGCCTAAGACAAAGTGAGAGGTTAGTGCCCTATGGACTTTGGGACTGGTTGGGAGAATGCCTCAGCTTCTTCCCCTGGGAGCAAGAAGCTATGGAGGAGTAGGCTCAGCTTGTGCCACATTGCCATGTTGCAGCTTCAGCTATTGGCCTGCAAACTGTAGGGGGATCTGGTGATCTGTCTAGAGGGTAAGCACTCTTGCTTTACCCTTCTTGGATCTGGATTGTAGTCTGGGGTGGAGGTCTTGGGGTGTGTGACCAGCTTGCCAGAGTGTGTGGAGGCTTCACAGAGGCCACCCAACTAATACCCCTGGAAGTTGAGAAAACCCCAACATTTGGGATCGAAGTTCCCCTGGCTGGTGGTAAAGTCCTACTGTGGCAATAAGCCCAAAAGTCAAGTAATTAATGGCAACATGCCTAGGCAAAAGAAACAAAATAAACAGAAAAATGCAACATTAGACACCTATTTTGGGGACAAAGAGGATCAAAGTGTGGAACAGGAGGAGGACTGTGAGGTCAGAAATCCTGCACCAAAAGCTCCAAATGAAAATATGAGCTGGTCACAGGCCATAGAGGACCTTAAGAAGCAGATAAGAGAAGTGGGGGGAAATTGGGAAGAGAAATGAGAAAGATGCAAGAAAAGTATGAAATGACAATCAACAGCCTGATTGAGGAAAATAACACCTTAAAAACAGACTAACTCAAATGGCTAAAGAGGCTCAAAAAGGCAATGAAGAGAAGAATGCCTTAAAAAGCCAAATTTGCCAGATGGAAAAAGAATCCCAAAAGCTCATTAAGGAGATTCATTCCTTCAGACTTAGACTGGAGCAAATGGAAGCTAGTGACTTTATGAGAAATCAAGATGCTGTTAAGCAGATCCAAACAAATGAAAGAATAGAAGGCAATGTGAAATATCTCATGGGAAAAACCACTGACCTGGGAAATAGATCCAGGAGAGATAATTTAAAAATTATTGGACTACCTGAAAGCCATGAGCAAAGAAAGAATCTAGAAATCATCCTTCAAGAAATTCTCAAAGAAAATTGCCCTGAAGTTTTAGACCCAGAGGGCAAAATAGGGGTTGGAAAGAATCCACTGACCACTTCCTGAAAGAGATCCCAAAATGAAAACTCCAAGGAATATTGTAGGCAATGTCCAGAACTATCAGGTCAAGGAGAAAATACTGCAAGGAGCCAGAAGGAAACAACTTAAATG
This sequence comes from Gymnobelideus leadbeateri, assembly GCA_011680675.1. Taxonomy (NCBI): domain Eukaryota; kingdom Metazoa; phylum Chordata; class Mammalia; order Diprotodontia; family Petauridae; genus Gymnobelideus; species Gymnobelideus leadbeateri. The sequence continues at coordinate 231,371 of WOXC01006449.1, forward strand.
TCAAGGAGCCAGAGTCAGGATTACATAGGATCTAGCAGCTTCTGCTTTAAAGGATCTGTAGGTTTGGACTATGGTATTCCAGAAGGCAAAGGAGCTTGGATCACACCATATGTTCCATGTTCCTCTTTTCCCTTATTCCCAAACTATCATGAATATGCTCTGTGTTTGCATCTGTGTTTCCCAGTCATATCTATTTTTAAGACTTAGTTCAAGCTCTAGTTTCTATGAAAGGATTTTTCCGGTCCAGTCTAAATTCATTTCTCTTCTGAATTTCTATCATAATTTTAGCATAAATGCCACACAGTTTTACATTTAGGCATTATTTAATAAATGTTGGTTTTATTTTCCTAAATAGATTATAATCTCCTAAAAGAGAGAAACACCCATAGTATTCTTATATGCATACTGCAGGAGAGGCTTGATGAAATTTTATTGATTGAATAATTGAGTTATTTTTCTTAAATTATGGCTCTGTATATTCCTTAATGACTTCTATCCCCTATCTTCTACCACTACAAGGATTTTTTCTCCAAAACTATTTAAGTAAATATAATGCCTTCTTTCTGTTGAAAGATGTAAAAAATGTAAAAAAAATCATTGTCATAGATTTGCCACTAAAACAAGATTATTGTTTAAAAAATTAGTTATTGTTTAATTGATACATAAGTCTTTTCTGGATTCCCCATCCTATCCTGGTCCTTGTAACAAAGAAGTAATAGGTAAACAAAACTAATTGAAACAGGGAGGAGCATATGAAAGCATATGAAATGATCCATATCAATAGTTCTCTACCTCTTCAGCAAAAGGATGGAAGGACATTTCTTCATCTTTCCTCCAGGGTCAATATTATTCTTTATAATAAATAACACCAAGCTTTGTTTCATTTACATTATTGTAGGATTGTCTGAATCTTAATTGTCTATAATTTCAATTTACCCACTATGGGTTAATAAATATACTTCTATTGGCTTGCTAAGTGTTGATCAGAGGATTCAGTAAAATACTATCTTGGTCTTCTTTGAGGGAAAATTGTTTGCCCTTCCCACCAACAACTCCTATCAGTACCTTGCCTCTCTATCCCTTCTTTCCCTCTTATAAGCCTAAGTGTCAACTAGAAAAGGGTCACCTCTCCAGGCAATTACTTCACTAGTATCTTGAAGACATTTTGTTGAGATTCATAGACTGCTATGGACACAGAATTAATTGCTTACTATAGGTAATGAGCCTCTCCCATGCTTAGCTGGACTGGTCCTTAGTTAGCAGACATCATTTTTCTTTGAGTCTGTATTCAAAGCCTTCTCAGTTTGGTTATTAAGATTAGTTCTTAAAAATGAAACTAAATCCCCACATATCTTAAAATGTCTCTTTTGTTTTAGTGTAAAACATAAGGAAATGATCCAAAGGAGATTCATTCCCAGAATGTGATGCTTGTGATACTTATTAAGATCCTAAGTAGGCATTAGTTTACTTCAGGGCACTCAAAGATCCTCTCTTGGACATGGTCATCATTTGTTCTTTGGAGGCTTTTATCATTCTCTTAACTGAAGGAAATAAGGAGTGAAGAATGTTTCAAGAGAATGCAAAAATAGGATTTCAGATCTCTTCCCCTCCTAACTTGCATTTCTTTTAATGATCTGAAAAAAATAGATGCACACTCATTCTGTTCAGAGACCACAAGGTGTGCTTTGATAACATGTTCTTCCTGCAGCTATGTGGTTGCTTAAAGAACATTAAAAAAAAGATTTCTCTTACTTGAAAGGATTGAATTCAGTGGAAAGGAGAGTGGATTATTTTAGTACTGCTGATTTTTTTCCATCTTTGCCTATACCAAGCACAAATGAAATTTTATAGAAATTCAAGAAAAACAATAATGCTTTGCTCAGAATGTCCTTGAGCCAACAGCTGCTGTGATTTCAGATTTTCAAGATGACTAATGCTGCATTGAATGGAAGAAAAGGTTTCTAGCCTCACTTAATAGTACAAAGACTGGTGAAGAAAAATGGGCCCATAACAAGTGGAAGGACGAAGGGCTGTTGAAACGGTAGAATTTGTATTGGGATGTCAGGGTTAAGGGTTGGAAAATTTTAGGAGCTTAGGACTGACAAGGCTGAATAAAAATCTTCCAACAAAAAGATGGCCAATAAAGAGATAGTCTGTATGAAGTCAAGGAATAGAAAGAGGGAGAGAACAGTAAATATACTCACACTTACAGTATGATAAATCTAAGAGCAGAGAGTGAAGAGAAGCATCCATTTATTTTCCCTTGAGATGTAAAGGAAATGTAAGCTTGTGAGCTAAAATAATTGAAAAATCTAATCATAGTCAGAAGTGTGCATCAGAATCTTATGTGACTTTGAGAATGGCCATCCTGTGAATCTTTACTATAGGGGAGGAAACCACTGGGGCAAAAGTCTTTCTGCAATGAATGACAGCTTCACTGCCTGGCCATCCTCTTGGTCTAGGCTAAAGAACTGCCTTAGAAGAGAAGCTGTTTTTGAAAGAAGTCCTATTGGTATATTAATTGTAAAAATCTTGGATGGGGTCCAGCATGTATCTACCTCATAGCAAATTCTATTGTACAGTGTTATTACAAGTTTCCATTTTAATAATGATCTGTTGAATTTTCAAAGTACTATTCCACTAGGGAACTCTTATTGCATTCACATGCTATGTGTGTGATCTTTACCACACTGCAGTGAATTAGGAAGAGCTGGATATTATTAATCCCTGGGTACAGGTAGAGAAGCACTGAAACCAGAAAGATCAGTCTGTCATCCAAGGTCATACATTGCTGGAGCTGAGAATACCAGCCAAATTTCCTGACCCTTGTCCCATTTCCTTTTTTAGTAGATCATATTGAATGTATCTTTAATCTGCCAGCACTCAGCTACCTAATGCTTGGATTGTTGCTAATAGGTCCTTGAAGATCTAGAAGTGACTAGGGGGTAGGGGAGGAGAGGGGAAAGGGAGAAGGGAAAATGCTGAGGAGAAATCAACATCTCTCTCTTCTCCTCTATTGCTTTGTCTATCTTGATGGTTTATAGTCATGTAAGACCACCAAATTTGATGTAGATTTCTTGTTTCTGGAGGCTGTACTGATATTCAGTATATGGAGTCACAGTCTAGTTGGAAGGGGAGAGATATAATCTGGAAGTTCAAGGTTCCAACATTTCTAGGGTATTTGCCCATTCCAGTGTTTCCAGTTAGAGGTTATATGTGATTGTTGGAACTAAGAACTATGCATTTCAATTTAGAATCTGAAATCTAATAATTTTTTCTTTCCTACAACTGATCCAAACTAGAATTAGTGTTACCAGATACCTCATTAGACAATGAGAGTCATCAAACTTCCCAATGCATAGGAATTTGTTAAACATAATGGGATATGCATGGAGTAGACAAATTGATTCTATATGATTAATGTTTTATGCCAAAATATGAATCAAACTTAAAAGTTAATTGAGGAAAGATTACAAATGATTTGGTTGTATAGTACAAAATAATAAATTTTTATATCCTTTTTTATTGCATAATAGAGAAAACAAAGACATCTTAACTAATATAGTCATGCATTTTGTTTTTACTTATAAAATGTGCAGAGAAGTCTGGCCAATATCCTGATTAAGTCTGCTAATGATTTGTGTTGAGTTCTCAGACCTTGTTTGTGGGTCTATATTGATTTCATAGGCAGAAAGTGAATTGATGATGTTGCTGGCAATGTGTATGAATGTTATTGTGGCTCTGTTAAGCTTTGTCTTCCCAGAAATAGAAACTGTGAAGGACTTCAGGTGAACTGGACACTGTGAGCTTCAATACAGAACAGGAACTGGATGAGGAACTGGACAAGGAGGTGGACGAGTAGCTGGGAGCTGCCTATCTGTGAATCCAGGTGACAGTTGGGTAGATCTAGGGAGCTGGATCCATGGAAGAAGAACCATGGAATATGGGAGCCAGCCTTGAGCCAAGATGAAAAGACCTCTCCTTGGGTACTTAGTGCTGAATGATGAGATCATGATTTACTGTGATCTAGGGATGGGAGAACTTTGCACTTTGCACCTTGTACCCCTTAAGGATAATTGAGTTAAGGATGATTGGAAATTAATCTCCAATAAAAAAAAGAAGACTTTTTGACTGAGAGATTAAGACAATGTAACCTAGGGGTGGGAAAACTTTGACCTTTGTACTTTGTACCACTTAAGGAGGATTGCTCCTTAAGGATGACTGAGTTAAAGACTTACTGACTGATATCATTTGTGTAAAACTATGTGGTCACTTTAATGATAAGTTGTTATATCATTATGAATGCTGTACTTTGGTTTCTGTGAATGTTTGCTTTAGTTTACTGCTGAATAAATAGAGAGTTCTCTATGCTATGTAATAAGAACCTTAAAGCTATTCGTAGCATCAGTCCTCTGGACTGCTGCTCGTGCTTGGCTTTAGAGTGCTAAGCAGTTAAGTATGTCAGAATGACTAGAAAATAGAGTTCAAAGAGGGGAGTAAATTTTCATAAGGGGGAAAGACAGGAAGTATCCAGGTTGTGAAGAGTTTTAAATGTCAAAAGAGTTTATCAAGAACCACTAAAGTTTGTTGAGTAGGGATATGTGTGTATGTGGTATTGTGTTTGTGTAGGTGTGTGTGTGTGTGTGTGTGTGTGTGTTTGTGTGTGCGCATGTGCATGACATGATCAGATTTGAATTTCAGCAAAATCATTCAGCCATCTTTGTGGAGGAGAGATTGCAATGCAGAGAAATTTGGTACAACGAGACCCAAAGGAAGGCTACTTCAGTAGCCTTACAGAAGAGTGATGAGGATCTGAACTAGGCTTTGTGAGTGGAGAGGTAAAAATAAACAGTGGGAAAGAGAAGAAATACAAAAAAGGGAGATCATGACCAGATAAAGGAATTTTGGAGTTCAAGATCATGGAGGGTGGCACAGTTTATTATGATGATGATATGAAGTTGTGATCCAATTGTGAATGCCTAAAGTAGAATGATGGCACAGACCATAGAATTTAGGAACCTTATGAAGTTGGAGACAAAGATGTTTAAGGGAATATCAACATCAATATTTAATACTTGAAGTATGAGAGAGCAGGAGTTGAGTAGAAGAGGAGCATCCTGATTCAGGTACTGAACTAATTTACAATGTAAGGAAAGTATTCTGGAGCCTGATAGCCAAGGACCAGAGATCTGGAGAAGATGTGATATACAGAGGAAATCTTAAAAAAAAGGAGGTCACCCCCACTGGTAGAGGGAAAATGATGGTATCATGAAGAAGCAGCTAATTTCTCTTCTCATCTCAGTATATTGGTGAGAATGAGAGAAGGATCACTTCATATAACAAGAGGATACCCAGATCTGTGGTGTAATTGGGAGAGAGCCAGGTTTCTAAGAGCACAAAACATGCAACTATGTTCCCCAATAAGCAGATATTTGACCATTCTATGTTTATTAAATTCCTGCTTCCTAACCTTCCTAATCTACATAGGTCAGAGTCATTGTCTACCAAGACAAAGATCCTTTTCACCAGCTACTTCTCCTCACAATTATTAATCTTGTCTTGCTTACCTCAATCTCTTCCCATTCCCTAGTCCCTAGCTTCTGATACTGTGTTCCCTCTAGCTTCCTCCTTCTCTCCTCTCTCTCTCTCTCTCTCTCTCTCTCTCTCTCTCTCTCTCTCTCTCTCTCTGTTTCTGTCTCTCTGTCTGTCTCTCCACCACCCTGAAACCCCCACCAACTCCCATTTATCCTATGTCTTCAACTTAGACAATATGAGGATGAGACATGGGTTGACTTCTATGGATGGCTGGAATCATGTAAAATTAATATAACCATCTTCCAAGAAGCACTAAAGACAACCCAGTCCAGAGTCAAGAAGTCAAATATGAAAATTCATTAGCTAAAACTTTCTGAAATTTTACTTCTTATTCTATCTGCTCCCTTAAATAATATCAGTCTAAGAGATGTGATCAGGTTCAAAAGGATATCTCCCACTAAATATCAGTTCTGTGATGAGAACACATAGCACTTAGCCAAGATCCAAGATCCAAATCAGTAGCAAAAGAAAAATCAGAAATGGTATACATAGGAGAATATACACCAGATAATACGGTGTGAAAGAACCTCTTCCCTTTGGGAGAGAAGTAAAACCAAACAGAAAGGGAGACACCAGACACCTATTAGTTTTTTGGCTCTGGGCAAGTGACTTCACCCTGTTGGCCTCAGTTTCCACATATGCAAAATGAGCTGTAGAAGAAAATGGCAAATCACTCCAGTATCTTTGCCAAGAAAACCCCAAATGGTGTATTGACCTTATTTTTACTAATCAGTTCAATTCCATAATCATTCTGAATTCTGATAGCTCTTTTTTTCAGCATCATAAACTCATAGAATCTCAGCATTGCTAGGTACAATTCCAATCTGCAGAATTAATCTGTGCTACAAAATTGTCAGTGCAAGTGGCACCATACAATGTAGCACTTGTAGTTATGTATGTTGGCCTTAGGTGATGCCTCTCCTTGATTGTAAGCCTTTTAAGGGCCGGGATCTTGTCATTCACATGTATGTAAGTATGTATGCGTGTATCTTCTGTATCTCTTCACAATTTCCCTGCACACCGCTAAACACATAGGAGATGTGCAATAAATATTTGAGGCTTCGTTGAAGTCAATTTTGCTCAGTTTTGTTTGGTTGAATGCCATTTTTATAGTGGTAGAATACGCTCCACTAATGTCCCCATATTTTTAACTCTTGTTTCAATTTTCTTTCTTGACATTGAAAAGATAGAAGTAAGTTGTTTTATTGGGGTTAAATAGTAACAGGAAAAATCCTTTCTGTTAAAAACAAAAATAAATAAACTGTTGACAAAATGAAAATTTACAAAATAAAGGCCTTGCCACTTGTTTTAATGGGGGGAAATGATAGTGTTCCTCGAGCTACCCAAAAGGTAATTTTTTCCCATCCAAATATATCCAAATGTATCGAGGCAATTTCAGGAGTCTCTTTTCACTTGGTCATACTGATTATTCTATGTTCTTCCCCTGCATGAGGAGATGATTGAATTGGCTCGTTTCCAGAGTCTTCCTCTCCCTTCAGGGACCAGAAGATAGTCTGCAAACCTCATATCTTCTCTTTCAAACCTAGAAGCCAGAAGCCCAGAATCTGTCTTGTCCCCAGCTCTCACCAATTTTGCTTCTAACACAGGAGCAATATATAATCAATTTCCACCAATAAGGAGGGTTTCACATGAATGGGCTTTGAGAGGTGGTTACACAAATAACAACTATTGAAATAACTGTTTATTTAACAGTGCTTACTGAAAGGAGAAATTGGTAGGCTATTGAGTTGGCCTGAGGGGAGAGGTGGAATGAATTAGTCTACTGGTCATCATCATTAAGGTGATGGAAATGAAGAACCTCCGAAAACAGTTGCCTAATTCATTAAACTCCTTTCTAAAAAAACAAACAAACAAAAAACCTTGCACTGACTAGGTGGGGGAACATGCAATTGCTGAGGGTTTTTCTGAGGTACACATCATTTGTGGGGATTATTTGGCAGCAGAAGCACTTGTAAGCATGACTTCTAGATTCCTCTGCATAGGTGTGTACTTTCTGAGGGGATTTGTTTGTGATGGAATAAAACTTTGAATTATAGGCATAGGAATAGTGAAAAATGGGAATAAATGACTATGTTCCATTAAGGTGAAAAATGAGTAAAGCACATGCCTCTATAGCAAGGGATAGGTGTATTTTAAGAGGGCACATTTTTGTTTTAGGGGGAGGCCAAAAAAACAGTAAATTTCAAAATTTTTTCTTCCAAGACAGAATGCTTTGCCTCCTTGCTTTGTAGTCTTATGTTCCTCAGTAGTCATCAGCAACTCAATAAAACCTTGGATATATAAATTAAACAAATTAGTCCATTCTAATTACACTGAGAAGAACAACTCAAATAAGGAAAGAAAACAATTAAATCATTCACTTAGAAATCCAAATTTTTTAATCACTAACCAATTTAAAACAAGGAACAAGTAATAAAATGGATGCAGTCTTCCCATTTACATCAACTTAACTTTCAAGTGTAAATACACAAACCAAATGTCAAAAGAGAAACAAACACATAAACACTAATGAGCAAATATGTGGCAAATCTACATTTTTTTTAAACAGGAGAGAAACAGAAACCCCTAAATTACAGCCTGCTTTTTCACAAGACTTTCAACATGGTATAATGGAACCAGCTAGGGATCTAGAGTCAGAAAGGCAAGGTTTGAATTGTGGTTCTCACACTGTCGATGTAATTATATCTAAGTCACTTAACACAGAGGTGTCAAGCCTATGGGCAGAAGCCCAAACTAGATTAAAATGTAATTGGGAAATATATGACAAGATTAAAAAAATACAATAGAACAAAGATAATGTTAGTGTGTTTTTCCAAGTCAATATGTAGACCAAAGGGACCTTATGTATGGTTTAGTGGTCCCTTTCTATTTGAGTATGACACCATTCACTTAGTCCAAATGAAATAAGCATGATACTTACACATTATTGCTAGTCACTGTGTTTCCTAAGCTTAGGAGCACACAGTCCCTCCAAGGAATCTGTGAACTTAGAGGAGAAAAAAATACATCTTTATTTTAATTAGCTGCTGACTGAAAATTTTCATTTCCTTCAAATGTGATTAAAAGCAACTACCACCACCACCACCACAGTAACTATTGTGAGAAGAGGTCCCTAGTTTTTACCAGCCTGTCAAAAGGGTCCATGACAAAATAGGTTAAGAATGCTTGCCTTAGAGTCTTACAGTGATGTGAATTGAGTTGTTATAATTAGTTAATATTATAATTAGTATAATTATAAACATCAATACCCTCATATTCTATAGGAGGAGAACGATGAAACCTGTTCTCCATGTTCCTTAACTCATTCAGCTTTTCCCTATTTGTCACCTGGGTCACAGTCAATTCATCAGTCTTTTTCATTCATATGGCATTGTGTTGTATAGCCATGGACCACAGACTTAGAGTCAGAAGGGAGATTACAGACCACATAATCCCATCCCTTTGTTTTACAGATGAGTAAACTGATGTAAAGTAGGTTAAATTACTTTCCTAAGGTCACATAGAAAGTGAACCTCATAGGCATCATTTGAACCAAGATCTGTTGAATCAAGAGACAGTATCTTTCAACTGTACCACATCTATTGACTGATGTTTTAGGACAATGATATTGCTGTTGTTTGATACAGGATTATAGAGTTGAAATACACTTCTATCAATTTTCTACAACAGACTCAGGGAAACCAAGCATATCATTTCTTAATCCAGTTTTGGATTAGTTGTTAAATTGCAGTGGGAAAATTAAAAGCATTTCTGTGTATTTGGGAAGAGAACTAAACTTGAATTCATGAGCCTAGGGACCAAATTCCAACTAAAATCCACTCACTGTAACTCTGGGTAAGTAGCAACCTCTATGGACTTCACTGCTAAAACATGAATAATGCTTTGACTTACCCATCTCATACTACTCTTATGAGGAAGGTGCTTTGTAAACCTTAAAACACTACATAAATGTGAGACATTGTTGCTATTGTTTACAGTTTGAAGGTTTGTTATTTCCCTCTCTTTTTCAATAGAGGTGTTTATTATATGGAGATAATAACTTAGAACATTAGAAATGTATTTTCAGACCATTAAATGTCATCATGAATGCAAGGCACTTTGCAGACCCTAAAGACTATATAAATGGTAGCTATTATTTGTTTATTGTTGTTATTATTACTACTTAGTTTAGTTCTCCATTTTGCAGAAGTATGACCTTTAAAGCACTGGGGTTATGAATGAATCTCTCCTCCTTTGCAAAAAGATCCAAATAAACTTCCCTTTACTTATTTTTTTGTTTTGTTTTGTTTTGCTTTTTTGGAGGGGAAAGGCAAGGCAATTGGGGTTAAATGACTTACCCAAGGTCCCATGGCTAGTAAGTGTTTAGTGTCTGAGGCTGGATTTAAACTCAGGTCCTCCTGACTCCAAGGCCGGTGCTCTATTCACTGTGCCACCTAGGTACCTCTCATTTACTTTTTTTTTTTTTTTAGGCAATTGGGGTTAAGTAACTTGCTCAAGGTTACACGGCTAGTCATTATTTATGTGTGGGTGCTCATTTTCTGAGGCCGGATTTGATCTCGGGTCATCCCAACTTGGAGGCCGGCACTCTTACTCACTGAGCCACCTAGCCGCCCCCCCCCCCCCCATTTACTTCTTAATATCTAATTCAGAGTTAATAATTACTCTGCAAGGACGCTCTTTTGTTCATCTAAGTCAAATTTCTTATTTCAATCTATTAATTCTTTTTTTTTTAATATCCTTAACTTAAACATTATGATCTGACCCTCCCACCACATGGCTCCAATGTACCCTTTTTAAACTTAGAATTAGAAGCAGTATGGGGTAGTGGTATGTAGGATTTCAAGTCAGAGATCCCAGGTTCAAAACCAAGGTCTGCTACTTATTATCTGATATTTCTTCCCTCCCTTATCTCCTCACCCCCTTCCCAAACCTGGAGAGGGCTATCATTAGACACAAATATGCATGTACATATGTATATATGTGTATAAAGGCATTCTATACATATCTCTATTTATCATATCTTTCTCCAGATGCAGCTAGCATCTTCCTTCATAGGTCCTTTGTAGTTAATTTGGTTATTTATAATAATCAAAATGAGATTATTCTTAAAACAGTGTTGCCATTACTCCATGGAACATTCTCTTGGCGCTGTTCATTTTGCTCTTCATTATTTTGTGCAAGTCTATTCTTATTTTTCTAAGATCATCTAAGATCATCAAGTTCATAATTTCTTACATGCAGTGATATTCCACAGAATTTGCTCAGTAGTATTCCATCACAATCATAAACCACAACTTGTTCATTCATCCCCCAGATGATGGGCAATTTCTAGTTCTTTGCCACCACAAAGAGAGCTGCTATAAATATTGTAGAACATGTAGGTTCTCTTCCTTTTCCCCTAATTTTTGTGGACAGTTTCTCAGAAAAAGGTCTCATGTCTCAAATATATAAAGAATATTGTCAAAGCTATAAGAATACAAGTCATTCCACCAGCTGACAAATGGTCAAAGGATATGAATAAGCATTTTAAATAAGAAATAAAAAACCCCAACAATTTATAGTGATATGAAAAAATGTTATAAACCATTATTAATTAGAGAAATGCAAATCAAAACAAACTTGAGATACCATGTTACACCTATCAGATTGGCTAAAATGATTGAAGAGGAAAATGATAAATGTTGGAGAGGATGCAGAAAAATTAGGACACTAATTCACCGTTGGTGGGACTGTGAAGTGATCCAAGCCTTTTAGAGAGCGATCTGGAATTATGCCCAAAGAGTTATTAAACTGTCTATATCCTTTGACTCCCCTTCCCAAATACCACTACTAGGTCTATTTCCCAAGATGATTAGGGGAAATAAGGAAAAGAACTTACATGTTCTCAATTAATTTCTTAACCTTTCTTGATGTGTAACATGGTACAAGGGTATGTTGCATTGTTCCATTTCCATTTAGAAATTTCTAAAATTTCAGATCAATTCATTCTCAGTATACAAATATATTTATCAGAGTTTATCATTTTGTCAAAGGAAGCAAGACTTTTAGGCCCACTGGAAGTAAAAAATCTCATGTAGGTATACATACATGTAGGTATGTACACACATATGCATGTTACATGTATATATATATATATATATATATATATATACACAGTTTTGTCTGTATAAATACACACATAAATGAAGATGTATGTACAGACAAACTCACCAAGAATTCTTTTGGTATAACCTTGAATGAGAAAGCAAGTTTCATCACTAAAAATAGCCTTTTCCCACCTCCAGTACTCCAATTATTATATCACCTTATTCAAAATAAATATTTTTCTCCCATGGTAGTAGTTAGCAATGTTTCTTTAAATTTTTTTTAAACTGGTCTCACTATTTCATTCTCAGGTAACCTACCTAACTCTGCTGAGGAATGAATAAGAACATGTCTATTTTCTAGGTCTCTCTGAAGGCCTTTGTTTCTTTTTTGAGTATTACTTAGACTACTTTGCAGCAATACTTGGTCACCTATTGATGCTCCTTTTCTTTTCTGACCAAACTTTCCCAGGATTAGTTTGCCTCATTTTGTTTCTTTTTGGGCTTGGATAGTTCTTGGAATACTTGACTTCCTCACATCAACAACTACTATGCTAGCTTCAGCCATTACTAGAGTGGATTCTTTAAGAGGTGCTACTTTTCTTCATTCTTTGGCATCAAATCTACTCTTAAAAACACAGAATTAAAAACACACAAAAAGAGAGAAATGAAACATGTTAAATAGCATGAAATTTAGTGTTCAACTGATATAGGCATGCTTAAAGGTGGGGAAACCAGATCAGTCTGGTTTTATTCAATCAAGATCAGATGTTCTGAGTCAGTCTAGAGTAGGGGTGGGGGACCTGCTGTCTCAAGGCCCCAAGTGGCTTCTTAATAAAAGGATTTGTTATATCAAACTTCAACTCACTCAAGAGGTTGCCCCTGAGGACCTAGAAGGTCATATGTGGCCTCAAGGTGGCAGGTCTCCCTCCCTTTGCCTAGTGTCAGAAGGATTATACATGCATGACCTCTCACAAAGTGAAACCACATCAAATTCATTGCTTATCCCACTTGATTTGCCCATCACCGTTCATAGAAACTTAGAGAAGAGGCACTAACACATGGGGTTTGGGGTAAACTGGATGAAATTAGGGCATCAGGAAAGGCTTCCTGAAAAAGGTTATTTTTTTTTACTCATACAGGAAGTTAGAGGTCCTGAGGGGCAAAGATAAAGTGTTAGAGAATTAAAGGCCTGGGGCACAGCCCGTGCAAAGAACAGAGATGGGATGTGGAGAGCTACTTACGTGAGCAATAGTAAATAAGTCAGTATAGTCAGACTGTTAAGCACAAGGGGAGGACTAATATGTAAGAGAAGTAAAAATGGGGAGGGATGTTTGTGAAGAGTTTTAAATACCTAAAAGAGAAGTTGACATTTGATCCTATAAGTAAGAGGGAGCCACTGGAATTTATTGAGTAGGGAGGTGATATGTTCAGATCTACATTTTTAGAAAATCACTTTTGCAACTGTGTGGAGGATGTATTGGAGGGGGGAGAGAATTCAGGCATGGGGATCAATGAAGAGGTAACTATAATAGTCCTGGAGAGAGGTGATGAGGGCTATAACTATGGTGGTTGCTGTGTGGGTAGAAAAGATATGAGTGATTCTGTACAACCTGATATGAATAAAGCTAAGGGGAGAGGGATGGATGGAAAGTCATTCATTGTACTCTGACTCAAACATAATATACGTTTGTGACCTTGTTTCTGGTTAGCTTATATGGAACATGGACTTGGAGACAAGGGAATAAGTGAAATTAATGAGAAAAAAAGATGAGAGGAACCCACTCAATTTGATTGTGTGAGCACTTTTGTCTAGAACTAGTCTTGATAGGAATAGATGATGAACCATCACCAACTGGTATTATCATCTTTGCAAAGAAACAAGTAAAAATTATTAAACATCCTGATCACAATATTGTATTTAACAAAGTGAGTTAAACATTTCCTTTTTAGGAACTCATCACATAGGACAGATAAAGATATGTGTTAGCAAACTAGGTAAAAAATTATAGAGAAGTTACTACTCAGGCAGAGTTAGTCATGGATGGGAAAATAACATCTTTGAATGTGATCTGAGCAGTAAGAAGACCTGGGATAAGGATTCATAGGGAATAGGTAGGGGTAAGAAGGGGAAATGTAGAGAAACTATCACCCTGTCTCTCACACTAGATTGTATATATTTTGAAATTCTGCTTTCAGAAAATTATTTCTTTGAATTGTTGAGGAATTTTCCAGGTTAAATCAAACATCTTTGGACTGGGTTACACATTTGGTTGGCTATACAAACTAACAACACATTATTGCCAAACAAAATAGTGTATCTTTTCCAACCTGGCAACCAAAAGTGCTCTCTTCAGAATGAGACAAAGAATAAAATTTTGAATTGGAAAGATAGAGAGTTCTATAGTTGGACACTGAATGAGATACCTCAGTGGGGTATCTGTGTATCTAAAAGTGGAACTTAATGCTATTGGATTCTGTTGTTGTTTTTTTTAAAGCAATTGGGGTTAAGTAACTTGCTCAAGGTTACACGGCTAGTCATTATTTACGTGTGGGTGCTCATTTTCTGAGGCTGGATTCGATCTCGGGTCATCCCAACTCCGAGGCTGGCACTCTTACTCACTGCGCCACCTAGCTGCCCTATTGGATTCTGGAAAAAGAAGTATGCAAAGGGAAGAGATGGATGCAAAATGGGAAGGTGTTATTGCTGTATAGTGGATAGAGTGCTGAACTTGGAGTCAGGAGAACTTGAGTTCAAATCTTATTATTTGCATGACTGGATAAGTCATTTACTCTCAGATTCAGTTTCTTTTCTGCAAAATGGAGATAATAATAGTATGCCATTCATAATGTTACGAAGATCAAGAGAAATAATACATTGTAAAGCACTTTGGGAAAAATATTTAAAAATTTTAAAAAGTTATGTTGATGCCAACTTTATGGTCGTTATTTATTATCATTATTATTTCATATTTCAAAGTTTAAAATGTCCTATACTTTAACAATAGATTTGTATCCTTAATCTATGTGTATGCACATTGAAAATGTTTCAGTTGCAAAAGCAGTAGGGGAAAACAGAGTGGGAAGGACTGAACTGGAGAAGGGGGAGTGGAGAAGGGTAGAGTCCATATAAAACTGAATGTAAATACAAATGTTATGAAATCTTACCAAATCTTTAGTACCCTCATTGTTCCCTCCATTTCTTTTTAAAAACCCTGCTTTTTCTCCTCTGTAAAGAGAAATCCTATCTTTTAAAATGACATACTCTCCCAGAGAGCTCTTTCTTCTCCATTCAAACACTGGCAGATGGCAGATGAGTAGAAGGAAGTTTGTATTGCCTTTGCCCATCCCATAGATAAAAGAAGACTTTGGGCTCCCAGGCTGCCAATCTTCCATCTTTCATCAGCACCAAATTCATGATGATAAGAAAGAAAGAAAAGCAATTTAATCCTCAATGGCACTTCATACAGCTGCTGTAAAACATCATTTGTTCTTTATAAGAAGTAAGTAGTAATAACATGGGAACACTGGAAATTGTCAGTTGGATGGGTAAAGATGGTAGAGGAAAAGTTTTCAAGGATAAATCTGGGTAATAAGGTAAAATATATATGTACTATCCATGCTACGATGGGTTTTCATCAAAGATTCAGAAAACACCCACTTATCCTCTGTGAGGAACTCACTGCAGCTCATTTTCTATCGGTATATGTAACTTCATCCCAAGATGAGCATCTGTCAGCTCTGGAAAGCACAACATTTATAATATTGTTCTCATTCCTGACTGAACACATAAAAAGCACAAAATCTAGTTAGAAGAGTGGCATATGTGTGTGTGAGTTTTCTCTAAGCCTTTGCCACAGGCTCCCACTCACCCTCTTCCATTATTTACAGGCTGCTGGTGGGTTTTGCTTATGGTTTTCTGAATGAGGCAAAATGAATCATTGAAATTTCTCTCCAGGTAACCTCAGGAATGGTGGAAAAATGAAACAGGCCAACCAGATATTTATCAGAATTCAGATATTTGAACCCAAGTGCTTCATCATTACCATGTCAGAAATTCAAATTTCAGGAATCCACCCCACCCCAATCAAAGAATTATGATTTATTGTAAATAGATATTAAGCCTTGATTAACTAATGGTTCATTCAATAATCTAGTTACCATTGGCATGCATAGGAAAAAATGAGCTAGAAGGGAACTTAGAATCTATGTAGTCCACAGATAAAGAAATTCAGGACAAGAAAGGTTAGTTTAGTGGCTTAATCTCACAGGTAATTTGAGAAGTGATTTGAATCCAGGTTCTTTGACTAGAGAACTCTTTCAACATATCTTCAGTCTGTATTAAAAAGGCAGCCTGGTATTCTAGCAGGAGTATTGACTTTGGAGTTACTTGACTTGGCTTCAGATCTTGGTTTTACTACTTACTATTTAAATTATCTAAGACAAGTAATTTAATCTCTGAAAGTCCCCCAATTTCTCCATCTATAAAATGTGGAGGTTGAACTAGATGACTTCTGAATTATTGCTTTTTTGTTGATTCCCTCATACTTCTAACATCTTCTATTTTCTGAGATTCTCAAAGGAGTGGGAAGCAAAGATGTCAGCGAATAAAGGGGGCAATTCATGCTTTTCCTTTCTCCATTTATGGACTTTATCATGAGTACCCCTCAACTGTTCTTTCTCATCCTACTTATTCAAAGGAATGAAATACAAATGAAAAATAAGACCTATTCAAGGACTTAATTAGCATGGAGTTAATGGAGTTTTGTCCTAGGAAATTGTCATAAGGGGGCATGCTTTCTCTTTATAGTAATTGCCAATGCCAGGCCTCCCTTCATGGTGCTCTGCCAACTGGCAACAGTGTACTGTGGAACTGTACTATGCTACCACTTTTGGAATGGCTGTATACATGGATGGATTATCTTTTGTACCACATGCTTCCATTCAACTCTCATCAACTGTTTTGACCCTGGGGGAAGACATACGAGTTACAATTCTGCTCCTATTTATTTCAAAAGGAATTCTATTTGTGAAAAAAAGATTATTCTGCTGAACAGATCTGTGCTTGTAGATGAACAGAAAAATGGCATGTGGTAGAGTGGAAAGTGCACAGTCTTGAGAGTAAGAAGATCTAGTATCCCTTTTTATCTCTGACATTTAGTAGTTATGTGACTTGTTAGCTGTGTGGCAAATTATTTAATTTCTCTAAGCCTTGATTTCCTCATCTATTAAATTGGAATAACAATTAGACTACAGACTTCACAGGCTTCCATTGAAGAAAACCTTTGCAAATTGGCAAGCCCAATATAAGAGAACAGTCTTGGTCTGTTCCAGGACCCTTTTTCCTTTCCTCAAAAGGTCAAAGGATTACAGATCATAGGATCACAGGCAAATACGATTTCATCTTCTTGGACCATTGTGTGTCTTTATTTCTTAAAGCCTTTAAGAGGTTATACCCATTGTCTTCTACATGTTACCTTTGAAGTCCTAGCACATAATGAGTTAAGAAATGAATAACAACAGTTAAAAATTATGTAACACTTTATGCAAAGTGCTATACATATGTTATTCCACCTGGTCCTCAGGACAACCCAGTGAACTAGGAAATTATTATTATCCCCATTTTATAGATAAGGAAACTGAGCCTAAGAAGGTACGTGTCTTGCCCTAGGTCAGTCAGTTAATAAGTCACTGAGGCAGGATTCAAACTGAGGTCATCCTAACTCCAAGTCTAGAGCTCTATCAACAAGCATTTTGGTGAAATGATCCCAGGATCGCTCAAAGCTAAAGTGGTTGAAAATTGGGAACATGGACCAGATGTGCCACTTACCTGCTTTAATATTTAGTTACTAAGTAGACACACACATATATACACACATGTACATTATATGTGTGTATATATATATCCGCTCCCAGACCTACATGCACGCGTGTAGTTATATATACACACACACGTGTATTTTCCCCCTCCTATTTGGATTTCTCCCAAAGGTTTCTCTAGGGCCCTGTTTTATTTTCCATTGCTATAACTCAGGGAGATGTGGAAAGGATACTAAGAGAAAAAAGCATTACTCTCCTTCAAAGAAGCAGTTCAGCATCACTCTCATCCTATTAGTGTAAATAAACCTGTTTCCTGATAGCAGTTCTCATACACTTTCCTATGATACACCCCCACACATTCTATATGCCATTCTGATTTTATCGAGGTAATTTAAAAGGAGCTGTATGTAATCTTCAAAACACATTTCAAAGCATTGTATTGTGAGAATAGGCAGCAGTCACCTTTTCTTTTAGTTGAAATTTGTCACTTCCTTTTGGGCCTGGCTACTCTATTTTTAAGGAGAGGGCTCTATTTTGGCTGAGTTCCTCAACAGCAGTACCAAGTGGTCAACTTGGAAACTTGCTTCTTTTACTTCCCTTAGACCTATGACAGCAGAAAGCACCACCCCAAGGTAAAATTAGATAATGGAATTTATCTCTAGTCTTTCTCCCCTCCCAGACTAGTCCACTGAAGCTCCCAATCGCTCTCCTGCTCTTTCTGGGTTAGTGTTGCCAATAATATCTCTATTACTGCCTCAAATCTCTCCCATTCTCATATTTAGAACTTACTTATAAACAATTTTATCCTTTCAAGGGCCAAGGTTTCAAATAATCTGATGAATTTGAGGAGGAAATGGACAAAATCCATGTGCTGTGAGTTTAGGGGACCATCTTTTTCTTCCCTACCAATATTCAAAAGTAACCTTTAGAGGTCAAAGAAATGTACCTGCAGGGTGGGTAATATAAATTAATTAAATCTCAGTCTAATTCTATCTCACTTCCCATCCTACAAGGGACATTTTGAGCTATTAACTAGAGACCTCCTGAACCACGAACATGTTCTAATGAGATTAACTGCACTCAATCTACTCCCCTTAGAAAAGACCTGGTCTTGAAGAATCCCTTCTTCCCAGACAAATCACCACCAAATAACCTGACTTTCTGTCTTTTTTTATTCAACCTCCCAAATAAGCAAAATAGTGGAATAACCTTATCTGATAGGCTCTTTGTGCCTCCTATCTTGAAGCTATGTTGTCCTGTTATGTCAAACTCTTCATGATCTCATTTGAGGGTTTCTTGGCAAAGATACTGGAGTGCTTTGCCATTTCCTTCTTCAACTCATTTTACAGATGTGGAAACTGAGATAAATAGGGCTAAGTGACTAGCCCAGGATCAGATAGCTAATAAGTGTCTGGGGCCAAATTTTAATTTAGGTTACTCTAGGCCAGATGCTCTATCTGCTATGCTACCTAGCTGCCCTAAAGCTATGTAAAACCCTATACATGTGTGTTATATCTCTTTTTTTTTTTTGTGGATTTGCTAGCCACTGGGCAACTGCCTATCAGCTGATACTAATTAAACTTTTTTATTTTCTAGTCTTGCCTCTTCATTTATTGATATCCAATCAAAGGGGACTGGGTGTGAGGAATTACTCTCCTAGAGGATTTTAGAATTTCTGGGCTGAGGAATTCCCTAATAAACTATGAATCAATCAATCAAGCAATGAATATTTACAACTCTTGTTATAAATAGTTACTAGGTCTTCTCAACTTATGGGCAGGGATCATTACTTGCCCCAACAACTGTGGCCTAATTAAAGGGTAGATATCTTTTTTTTCTTTTTTTTTGATTTTTGGAGGGCAATTGGGGTTAAGTAACTTGCCCAAGGTCACACGGCTAGGTTTTTATTTTGTGTGTGATAAGTGTCTGAGGCCGGATCTGAGCTCAGGTCCTTCTGACTCCAGGGCTAGCACTCTATTCACTGTGCCACCTAGCCACCCTAAAGGGTAGATATCAATGCCAATGATATGCCAGGTACAGTGTTTGCTTCTGAAGTTACAATGTAAAAATATGAATTAATCCTGCCCTTAGGGAACTTACAGTCTTTTTTTTTTCAAATTAAATTTTATGTTTATTTTTAGTTTACATCATTCATTTCCACATGATTTTGAGTTACAAACTTTCTCACTGTCTTTCCCCTACACATCACCCCAAAACAATGATCCCATTGTATACCCCCTCCCCAATCTGTTCTCTCCTATATCCTCCTCCACCCCACCTCCGACCTTCCAGTAGGGCAAGATGGATCTCTATACTCCAGTGGCTGTATATCTTATTTCCCAGTTGCATGTAAAAAACAAATAATAATAATAATATATGTTTTAAATATTTGATTTTAAAACTTTGGGTTTCGGATTCTTTTCCTTCTTCCCTCATCACCCATCCTTACTGGGAAGATAAGCAATTCAATATAGGTTTTACATGTATAGCTACATAAAACATTTCCATAGTGGATATATTGTAAAAGATTGACTATATTACCCTCCATCCTATCCTGCACCCCATTTGTACTATTCTCTACTTAGACGCTGTCCCTTTTCAAAAGTATGTGCTTCCAACTTCCCTCCCCCCAACATGCCCTCCCCTCCATCATCTCCAGTCTCATTCCTTTCCCCCCTACTCTCCTGTAGGGAGAAATACAGTATTTAGTGTACATGTCATTACCTCCCTAAACCAAATTCAATGAAAGTAAGGTTCACCCATTCCCTTTTGCCTTCCTGTTTTCCCCCTCCATTTGCCTCTTCTATATGGGATAATTTACCCCATTCTGTCTCTCTCCCTCTCCTTTCATTATATTCCTCTATAACCTCTCAATTTCACCTTTTAAGTATCATCCCTTCCCATTCAACTGGTCCTGTGCCCTCTGTCTATGTATACCTGGACACATATATACACACACACTCACATATGTATACATACACCCATATGCCCTCCTAATACATACATATGTATGTATGTCTACATAGACATATATACATTTATATTCTCTTCAACTATTCTCATACTGAGAAAAGTTTTATGAGTTAAAATTATTGCTTTTCCATGTAGAAATGTAAATAGTTCAAATTTGATAAGTTCCTTATGATTTATTTTCCCTGTTTACCTTGTAATGCTTCTCTTGCTTCTTGTATTGAATGTCACATTTTCTATTCAACTCTGGTTTTTTCATCAAGAATGCTTGAAAGTACTCTATTTCATTGAATAACCATATTTTCCCCGAAACATGATGCTCAGTTTTGATTGGTAGGTGATTCTTGGTTCTAATCCCAGCTCCTTTGCCCTCTGGAATATCATATTCCAAGCTCTTCAGTTCCTCAGTGTAGAAGCTGCCAGATCCTGTGTTATCTTGATTGTATGTCCACAATATTCAAATTGTTTCCTCTTGGCTGCTTGTAATATTTTCTCCTTGATCTGGGAACTCTGGAACCTGGCTATAATATTCCTAGGAGTTTGCATTTTGGGATCTGTTCTAAGAGGTGATTGGTGGATTCTTTTTTTTTGTTAAACAAATGCTTTATTAACTTCTGTTTTACAGCATTCATTTCTGCCAGATTTTGAGTTACAATTATTTTCCCCCCCGTTTTTCCCCTACCCAACCTCCCAAAATAGCAGTCCCACAAGATATCGCTTCCTCCAATCTGCTCTCTCCCATACCTTCTCCCATACCCCCTTCGACTTTTCCATTAGAGGAAGGTGAATCTTTGTGTCCCAATGCCTGCACATCTTATCTCCCAATTATACGCAAAAGAGCATTAATAATAGTATTTATATATATTTGAAACATTTAATCTTAAGACCTCGAATTTCAGATCCATTTCCTTCCTCCCTTGTCACCCATTCCCACTGGGGAGATAAGTAATTCAGTATATGTAGTACATGTCTAGCTATGCAAAACATTATCATAGTAGATATATTGTACAAGGCTGCTTATAATTCCCTCCCACTCGTCCCACCCCCCACCTGGTCCATTCCCTACATGATCCTGTCCCTCTTCTATAGTGGGTACTTCTAACCTCCCCGCCCCCCAAGGATGCCCCCCCCCCATCAATCATCCCTCCTCTCATTCCCCTTCCCCCTATTCTGCTGCAGGTTGAGATATCCCATTTAGAATGTATGTCATTCTCTCCCTGAACCAAATTCAATGAGAATGTGGATTTGCCTTTTTTTTTCCCCTTCCTATTCTCCCCCTCCCCTACAACCACTTCCCCTTGCTTCTTCTACATGTGATAGTTTACCCTACCCTGTCTTTCCCCATCTCCTCTTGCCACTTTCCTCTCTTACCTCATAATTTCATCCCTTGAGTATTCTCCCTTCCCAACAAATTCAACCTATGCCCTCTATCCATATACACACACATTGACATATGTATTCATATGACCACACACCCTTCTTCCATTATTTTCATAGTGAGAAAGATATCATCACTCACATTTATTGTTTTTCCATATAGGAATGTAAATAGTTCAACTTTGATAAGTTCCTTTTGATTTCTTTTCCCTGATTACCTTCTCAGGCATCTCTTCCTTCTTGTGTCTGGATGTTAAATTTTCTATTCAATTCTGGTTTTTTCCTCAAGAATGCTTGAAAGTCCTCTATTCCACTGAATGACCATATTTTCCCCTGAAACAAAATACTCAGTTTTGCTGGGTAGGTGACCCTTGGGTTCATTCCCAGTTCTATTGCCCTCTGGAATATCATATTCCATGCCCTTCTATCCCTCAGTGTAGAAGCTGCCAGGTCCTGTACTATTCTGATTGTGTTTCCACAATATTGAAATTGTTTCTTCCTGGCTGCTTGTAGTATTTTCTCCTTGCTCTGGGGATTCTGGTGGCTATAATATTCCTGGGAGTTTTCTTTTTGGGATCTTTTTCAGGAGGTGATCTGTGGATTCTTTCAACCTCTATTTTGCCCTCTGGATCTAAAACATCAGGGCAATTTTCCTTGAGAATTTCTTGCAGGGTAATTTCTAGGTTCTTTCTTTGATCATGGCTTTCAGGTAGTCCAATAATTTTTAAATTGTCTCTCCTGGATCTATTTTCCAGGTCAGTGGTTTTTCCCATGAGATATTTCACATTGCCTTCTAATCTTTCGTTTGTTTTGATCTGCTTAACAGCATCTTGATTTCTCATAAAGTCATTAGCTTCCATTTGCTCCAGTCTAACTCTGAAGGAATGAATCTCCTCAGTGAGCTTTTGAGATTCTTTTTCCATCTGGCAAATTCAACTTTTTAATGCATTCTTCTCCTCATTGCCCTTTTGGGCCTCCTTTGCCATTTGAGTTAGTCTATTTTTTAAGGTGTTGTTTTCCTCAGTCAGGCTGTTGACCCTCATTTCATACTTTTCCTGCATCCTTCTCATTTCTCTTTCCAATTTTTCCTCCACTTCTCTTATTTGATTTTTAAAGTCCTTCTTAAGGTCCTCTATGGCCTGCAACCCACTCATGTTTTCCCCTGGGGCTTTTGGAGCAGGACTTCTGACCTCACAGTCCTTTTCCCGCTCTATGCCCCCAAAATAGGAGTCTAGGGTTGCATTTTTCTGTTTCCTTTGCCTTGGCATGTTGCCACTTAATTACTTGACTTTTGGGCTTGTTGCCACACTATGGCTTTAAAGCCAGATAGAGGAATTTTCGTCCCGAAAGTGTGGGGGGCAACTGCCGTTTCTGGCAAGCTGTAAACCCACCCATGACTTCCACCCTAGATCACAATCCATATTCAGGGAGGTTAAAGCAAGAGCGATTACCCCCCAGGACTGATCTCTGGATCTCCCTACAATTAATTTCAGGCCTGGAGCTTGGAGCTGCCTCTGAAAACTACAAAATGATGTGTCTCCTCAGCGGCTTGTAGCTCCCAGGGGAGGGAGCCGATGCATTTCCCCAAATACAGGTCCCAAAGTCCATAGGATACTAACCTCTTACTTTGTCCTAGGCATGTCTATGTTGATAATTCTGGAGTCGCCATGACTGCTGGTGTTCTGGGGTTCCTCCAGCGGGCTGCTGGCCCTGCCGCCCTGGGGCTAAAACCTCGGCTCACGCGGACCTGGGCTCACGCGCTGCCGGCTCCCAGACCGCTGCGCTGGTTCTTCCTGCAGGGCTGCTGGGCTGTCCTCAGTGGGAGGTTAGCTTCTCTGGTTTGTTCTGTGGTGCTGGGGCTCCAGAAGTTGTTCAGAGTCCCCTTTTACATAGTTTGGAGGGAATGTGGGGGGCAGAGTGGCCTGGGTTATCTGTTTCTACTCCGCCATCTTGGCTCCGCCCCCAATTGGTGGATTCTTTCAACTTATGTTTTGCCCTCTGGTTGTAAAATATCAGGGCAATTTTCCTTGAGAATTTCTTGAAGGATGATTTCTAGGTCATTTTTTTTTTGCTTTTTTTTTTTTTTTGAGGGCAATTGGGGTTAAATGACTTGCACAAAATCACATGGCTAGTAAGTGTGTGAAGAGTGTGAGGCTGGATTTGAACTCAGGTCCTCCTGACTCCAGGGCCAGTGCTCTATTCACTCTGACACCTAGCCACCCCTAGGTTCTTTTTTTTTTGATTATGGCTTTCAGGTAGTCCAATAATTTTTAAATTATCTCTCCTGGATCTGTTTTCCAGGTCAGTGGTTTTTCCAATGAGATATTTCACATTGCCTTCTATTTTTTCACTCTTTTTAATCTGTTTCAAATTATCTCGATTTCTCATAAAGTCACTAGCTTCCATTTGCTCCAACCTAATTCTAAAGGAATTATTCTGTTCAGTGAACTTTTGAGATTCTTTTTCCATCTGGCAAATTCAGCTTTTTAAGGCATTCTTCTCCTTTTTAAGCCTCTTTTTTCATTTGAGTTAGTCTGTTTTTTTTTTTGTTTTGTTTTGTTTTTTGCTTTTTGGAGGGCAATTGGGGTTAAGTAACCTGCCCAAAACCACACGGCTAGTTTTTTGTTTGTGTGTGCCTTAAGTGTCTGCCACCGGATCCGGACTCAGGTCCTTCTGACTCCAGGGCCGACGCTCTACTCAGTGCGCCACCTAGCCACCCTGAGTTAGTCTATTTTTTAAGGTATTATTTTCTTCATTCAGGTTGTTGACTCTCTTTTCGTGGTTTTCTTGCATCATTCTCATTTCTCTTCCCAATTTTTCCTCCACTTCTCTCATTTGGTTTTCAAAATCCTTCTTAAACTCCTCTATGGCCTGTAATCGATTCATATTTTTCTTGGAAGCTTTTGGTGCAGGAGTTCTGATTTCATTGTCTTCCTCCTTTTTCATTCTTTGGTCCTTTTTGTCCCCAAAAAAGGAATCCAAACTTGGATTGCTGTGCTTTCTTTGCTTCCTTTGCTTTCGCATGTTCCTACTCAATTACTTGACTTTTGAGCTTTTTGCCACACTAGGACTCTGCCCCCAGAGAGGGGAGCTTTGTCACTAATTGCTGTGGTTTTCTCAGCTGCTGGAGCTGTTAGTTGGGTGCCCTCTCAGAAGCCTCCACTGGATCTGGCACACTGGTCACCCACCCCAGTACCTCCACCCTAGACAGCAATCCAGATCCAAGCAGGTTAAAGCAAGAACAATTACAACTCTGGCTGGTTTCTTGGTCTGCCTACAATCTGCAGGCCAGGAGCTCTGAAACAGCCACATGGCAGTGGCTGCTGTGTCTCAGCGGTTTCTCACCCCAGGGGGAGAGGCCAGACCACACTCCCGGACCCCCTGTCCCCAAAGTCCACTGACCTCTCACTTTGTCTTTGTCATTTATGGGTTGATAATTCTGGAAACTGCCACAGCTGCTGGTGATCCACTCTCCCGACCTCCCTCTTGCCATGGCTGGTTGTGGCTGCCCTGAAGTTAAAACCTCAGACAGACACAGGACAGGCCTCTGCTCCCAGCCCATTGTGATAGAACCTTCCTGCAGGTCTGCTGGGCTGTATTCAGTGGGAGGTTTATTTTTCTCTGTCACTTTGTCGGTTCTGTAGCCCTAAAGTTTGGTTAGAGTAATTTTTTGTAAGTATTTTATGTGGTTATGGGGGGAGCACAGGGAATCTTCCTGCTTCATTACCTCCATCTTGGCTCCTCCCCAGAACTTACATTATTTAAGGCATAAAATGTTAGTTACCATGCTAAAGGGTAAAGGGTGTAGGTAATATACACAGGCCTCTTAGTGGATTTCAGAATACTGAGACATTCCATGCTTTAGCTGTCCATGATAGTTTTAGGCTTTCTCTTTACGACACTTTATTTCTTCTCCCTGAAATTAAACAAACAAACAAACAAACAAACAAAACCACATAAAACCCTGGCTCCAGGAAGTGAGAAACATGAGAAGATTCAGGTTCTCAAAGGATAAAGGGAAACAGTGCTACCTTTCTTCTTTGGGAGTGGGGTTGCATTGCTATTACTCCTATTAATGAAGAGAAATGCCTAAGTCTACTTTTCTGTTCTCACCATTTCCAATGAGACATGCTTAGAGGTCCAGATAATAAGACTTCTTTACAAGGAAGGGGTCAATTAGAAGTGATTTGCTGCTTTGAAATATATAATTATAGTATATAAGTGGGTAGTTAGGTGGCACAGTGGATAGAAAGTCAGGACTGGAGTCATCCTAAGTTTAAATCTGGTCTTAGACACTTAAGTGTGACCCTGGGCAAATCACTTAACTCTGTTTGCTTCAGGTTTCACATCTGTAAGATAAGCTAAAGAAGAAAATGGCAAACTATGCCAGGATCTTTGTCAAGAAAACCCCAAATAGTGTCACAGAGAGTCAGACATTACTGGAACTACTCAACAACAACAACAACAATTATGAGAGAAATGAAAATTTCTCAGACTGTACTCTAAAATCTAGTAAAAGCTTTTCATGGGAAACGGGGCCAAGTTCCCCTTCACCAGAAATCACATGATTTATACAGACTCAAAACTCAGAGCAGTGGGGAGTTACCTCTCTCCTCAGTGATACCTCAGCATAAGATATGCCAAATAAGGACAGAAGTGCTTTCTCAGATGTACATTGGGTGGGCTACTGTTTCCTTGTTCTGGTACTTGGGGTAGATTGCTGCTCTTAGATTGTGCACCTGACTTCCAGCCAATGGAGAGGGAGATTGGCCTTTTGTCAGATTGTCAGAGGGAGATTGGCCTTTTCTCAAGATTGTAATAAACCATTCTTTTCTGCTTCCTACCTTGAGAAACCTCTGAGTATTATTTGGGTGAGGATTTCTGTTGCACCCAGTTTTTGGGTTGCACACAAGTGGAAACTGTGGAGATCAGTATTATTCCTCTGTAACCAGTTGAATCTAAAGAAGGTAACACATGTAACCTGGGGCACCTTAGATGAAGAAACTATTTAGATTTTAGATTTTCCTCCTCCTCCTTTAGAAGTTAGTGTGTCTAACTTATTTGCTTTGCAAATGAGGAAAATGGGTCCCAGAAAGTTGAAATGATTTGTCCACAGGTTCACACAGGTAGCAAAGTGGAATAGTAGGTAGAAAGTAGCAGGAAGCAAGTTCCTGGCTTATAAACTTCTGAAATTTTCAGATCTGAGGAGATAATGTTCTTTCTCATTATTGCTTAGCCCAGAGGTGTTAAACATTCAGCCTGTGGGTCAGACGTGGAGATCAACACATCAAAGGGAGGCTGGAAGCAGATTAAAATGCAACCAGAAAATATTCAATGAATGTGGTTGTTTAATCAGTTTAGCTGTGTCTGACATTTCATGACCCCATTTGGGGTTTTCTTGGCAAAGATACTGGAATGGTTTGCATTTCCTTCTCCAGCTCATTTTATAGATGTGGAAACTGAGGCAAATAGAGTTAAGTGACTTGCCCAGGGTCACAAAACAAATGTCTGAGGTTATATTTGAACTCAGATCTTCCTGATTCCAGATCCAGCACTGTATCCACTGTGCTACCTGGCTGCCCATTTATTGAATAAACAAATAAAAATAAAATAAAAATACAATGAAACACAGATATTGTTAATATGTAATTTTCCAAGTCAATATGCTACTCACAGGGATTGTTATATATAGTTTAGTGACCTCCTTTCTATTGAGTTTTACACAACTGGTCTAGCCTATCAGTGATAAATATTTTGAATTAGGTGAAAAACCAAGTATATGAGGGTAGGGTAGGTAGGTGGTACAGTGGATAGGACACTAGGCTTAGAATCAGAAACATTCATTTTTGTAAGTTTTGCTTTTCAAAGTTCCATAACTAGATGGCAGGTATACACTTTGCCTGGATATACAGAACGGGTGGATATCAGTGCCAATCCTGTCAGAGAGAAAATCCCAATATCTGGGAGAAAGTGGCAATCTCACAGTGGTAACATTTTCTCTACTATTCAATCATTTATTTAGCCACTTTGGCCTAAAAAAATAGAAGCAGTGCTGGATCCTCTATAGCTTTAAAATATAGGATTCTAGGATTCTAAAAAAATTCAAGGAGAAAAAACAAACCAAAAAACAAGAACAACAGAAAGTCATTGCAGTTGGTAACATTCTCACACCATTTTTTCATGATTGTTTTTGTATGCCTGAGTAGCCATAAGATTGTTGTGTTGGCCTGGTACAGTGCTCTAATTGTCTCCTTGGGAATTTTCTCCAGGGTCAAATCTAGGTGGAAGATAGACCTTTAAGTGACAAAAGAGAGTTTACAAACCAGTTCACCTGAAATTTGCATTTTGCTAGTGCTTATGCAATTGATCTTCATTCAATTTTCATACTCTTTTCTTTTTCTCTCAACAAACAGTGCATGCCCAGAGGTTTTTCTTTTCTTGAGGCAGAGCATTAACTTCTTTGTCAACTAAGGGTGATAGTTACTGAAAATGAGTGATTAAAAGAATGATTGATGCCAAGAGTTTGTGAGAACAAAATGAAAAAACAAAAACAAAACAAACCTTTAACTTGACCTTATATAGATATTCCCCTGACTGTGCCAGCAATAATAGCTCAAGGGAGAACAGACACAACTCTACATTGATTGCTTTAACTTATTAATGGGAAAGTTATTTCCTTGAATTCCCCATAGGTGATTTAAAACAAAACAAAACAAAAATAAAATAAAACCCATTGTCATTCAGTTTGCAAAAGCCTGTTCTTATTTTATCCTAGTCTATAACAGTTTCAACATTTAGTTCCCCACCTCCCCAAAAAAGTACATTTTTTAATTTTCTCTAATTATATTTCCTTCTCTCAATATGTGATGCTATATCCAGACTAATAATTCCCACAAGTAATGAGTGGAATATCTCTAACATCAAATGAGATTATGCATTTGTACAAATGTTCAGAATGCTGGAATGCCAGAATTGCTTCCTGCTTTGAATCATTCAGTCAAAAAGAATGAAAAACAATGCAAATGGATTTTTTTTTTAACTCTAGGGATGTATTTACATTATTGGACTTGTAGGCTAAATATGTGGCTAAAAGTGATCTTGAAAAATAGGTAAAAACCTTTTGGATTTATTGAAATGAGTGCAGCATGGAATGTTTTAAGAGAAGAAAGGCATTATTATTTCCAATATGTATTCTATACTTTTGTAAGTTAAGAAGATGGGGAGTTTGGGGACTGGATCTGGATTTCTGGACCATACCTTAAAAAGTAAGAATTGTGATTTCTAGCCAGGTCCATCTCTGATCCTTTGCATGCTTCACACAATCAAGTAAACCATGTATTTGTCTAGTGTCTTAGAAATTTAACCCAAAGTGTTTTAGCCTGAATAAGAAAGTAGAAAGGAAAAATTGGTTTTCTATTTCCACCAGGCTTTATAACATAGAGAGTTGCTACAACATAGGAAGAAAAATAGCATTTGAAACACCCAAAAGTTCACAGGAGATAAAATTCAAGAAAGGCATCATTAATAAAACCTATACCCTAAAGGTCTCTATGCAAATCCACAGAGTCTGGGTTATGAGTAAGATGAACTGGAGATGCTAATGCAGGAAGACAAATTTGACGTACCATAGAGACTTGGTGGGGTGAGGCTTACCTCTGGTATATTATTCTGAAAAGGTTTGCCTTATTTCAAATAACAGAATAGGTAAAGGGGAGCTGAGTAGCATCTTATATCATGAACGCATTCTCATGTAAGAAATCCAGGAGGAAGAGATGAGAAGGCTGTGGAGCAGTCCTTTGGCAGAAAAAGAATTGCTATTGTCATAAAAGTTACTTTGGGCTCAGTGGGAAAAAATAACAGAATATAGGTGAGGAGTTTGAGCAATATCACAACCCTGGTGCAGAGGTATGGTGGGGTGATGATGGAGTACTTCAGTTATTCAGGCATCTGCTAGAGCTCCTTCTCTACAAAAAGAACAACGACTTTCTTAAAAGCAACTAGAGGAATATAATTCATAATCTAATTCTCACCACAGTGTCAACCATTTTTTTACATGAAACATAGGGAAATTTTAGGAGGAAGTGACTTCTCTATCTCACAATCAATAATGGGGAAGAGGAAAACTGGGTCGAATCTGAAATGTACCCTAGATTTTGGTTGGAAAGGGTTCAGAACAAATAAATATCCCAGGAATCTGTGCTTGGCACTAGACTGCTTTGCATTTTGTTCAATAACCTGGTGTAAAGGTATAAAGAACTTTCGTATCAAATCTATATATGATAGGAAGGTAGAAAGGATAGCTAAAATATCTGGTGAAAGAACAGGGATTCAAAAAGAAGGGACAAGCTAGAACATTGGACTAAATATGATGAAAACTGGATAGAGATAAGTGAAAAGCCTTATAGTTTCATTCAGATTAAAATTCACAAAAAGCTGAAGAAAGCACAGCTATCAAATTGTCTGTCTGGAAAGGATTTGGGAGTATTAACATACTGAAAGCTGAATAGATATCAACAATGTAATATGAGTTCCTTGAAGTCTAATGTGGCCTTTGAATGAAATGAAAAGCTTAGCATCCAGGACTAAGGAAGGGATAGTAAGAATACTCTACCCTGGTCTGGCCATATCTGGAGTTTTCAATTTGGTCCTGGAAACCACATTTTGGAAGAACATCAACAAACTTGAGAGAATCCAGAGGAGAGCAACTGGGATGGTGAAAGTCTTATTCCAAAGGAGAATCAGCTGAAAAAAAAGAGAAAGAGAGAATGTTTAACTCTAGATAGGAGAAAAAAGGAGGGGAGGGGGAAGGAATGACCATAGTCTTCA
The DNA here is from genome assembly GCA_011680675.1 of Gymnobelideus leadbeateri. Classification (NCBI taxonomy): domain Eukaryota; kingdom Metazoa; phylum Chordata; class Mammalia; order Diprotodontia; family Petauridae; genus Gymnobelideus; species Gymnobelideus leadbeateri. The sequence continues at coordinate 262,063 of WOXC01006449.1, forward strand.
GGTATTCAAAGGACTATCATGTGGAAGAGGGATTGCCCTTGTTCTCTTACAGCTCAGAGTACTCAATGGTTAGAAGTTGCAAAGATGCCAATTTATGTTTGGTATAAGAAAAACTCCCTAACAATGCAAGCTATGGAGCTATCCCAAAGTGGAACTGGCCATTGAAAGAGATAATTGATTCAATTTCAAAGACTAGATGATTACCAGTTAGTTTTACTATAAAAGAGATTTTATACACACACACACACACACACACACACACACATACATGTGTATTTATATACACATAAAATCTCATATATAGATATGTATATGTGCATGCATTGTATATTTGTGTATGTATATGCATAATTATAGACACATTGATATACATTTGAATATTTTATATACATATAATCTGAGTGTGTGTGTGTGTGTGTGTGTAGGATCCCAAAAGTTTTAGTGCAGTTTTAATCTTTAATAACTTAAAACTTCACTAAGACTTTTGGAACATGCTGCATATAGCTTAGATTAGCTGGCCTCTGAACTCCATTCTAAATCTAAAATTCTGTAATCTTGGTGTACAAATTTGGGAAATAATGGCTAATAACATGCATCTGAAAGTTTTCCATTTATAACTTAGTCTAACTTGCATAATAATCATTAAAATATTAACATTGGTTTGGTCTCTTAAGTTCTTTGTGGCAAACCAGATGAAAACTATATTCATTTTTAATCAACAGAACTGTCTGTGCTTTGGAGAAAGAACTGAAAGGATGGATGGCACAGACAGGAGGAAGAGGGAGGACAGCCATGCAGGTGGCATAGCCAGAGCATTATCTCATCTAATGCAGCCAATTAACCTCAGCCTTAAAGTGCCAACATCAGAGACCTATGAACCTGGTGACCTTTTAGGAGTATGTCAAACTCAAACACAAGTACCACTAAACTGTATGTAAAGATGCCAGCAAGCTACATATTAACCTATAAAACCATGTATTAATGTTATCTGTGTTTTATTACCTTTTATTTATCTTGCTAAATATTTTCCCAATTGCATTTTAATCTGGTTCTTGCTATATGCTTGGGAGTGTTGTGGAAGCATAACTCTTACAGAAATGGATCCACCATTTAATTTTTTAACTTTGTTTTAATTAATGAGCATTTATTTTCTCTTCCTGCCATCTCCTCCCCTCCAATAACAAGAACAGCAACAACAAAAACTTGCCCCAAACTGAAAAAAGAAAGCCCTTGCAACAAAGGTACATAGTTCTTAATTTTCAGGTCATCATTTTGGTGTCAGAGGTATAAAACATGGTTTACAAATGGTGCTCTTGAATATATAGCTGGTCATGGATTTGATTGGACTTCTTAAGTCTTTCAAAGTTGCATATATGTATAACTCTTTGCAAGTAACTAAAGGAGATACAAAATTTAGGTATACACTACCCCTGCCCTCAAGAAGTTTACAGTCTTCTAAGGATAAGACAGAAACATGAGTAACTAAAATAGAAGAGGAATACATTAGAGACAGTGTGGTGTTGTTAATAGGGGGTTATTTTTTTGTCTCATGAAAAAGTAAGATCATCTTCTGTCTCTGACATATAGTAGCTGTGTAGTTCATGGCAGGTCACTTAATCTTTCTGTGAAAAAAAGCGGTTATATAACAATTACAGATCAGAATTGCTAGAAAATAGTTTGCTAGAAGGAGTAGGGGTTTCCTACATTGTTGAAATTATAAGTCTGGAAAAAATATATCTATGTTTACATCTACATCTAAGCTTATCATCTATATCTATATCATTTATATAATATGCATATATATCAATATATACCATAACAGAGATTAAAAATAGAGCTTTGGGTGAGATCCAATGGGGAGTGGGGGAGGTGAGTGAAGGAGAGGAGGTTATGAGCAGCTCAAGAAAAGTAGAATTTTATTTCCACTTTAAAGAAAAGTTAATTTAGGAATCAGATTTACAAGCAAATTCTGTCAAAAATTTAAAGAATAATTAATTTCAATATTTCAAAAGCTATTTTTTAAAATTCCAAGAAAAAAGCAGTCTTACCAAATTCCTTCAATGGTGCAAATGTATTGATATGTACATTAGGGAGCATCAAAGATGATCACAGACCAATATATCTAATGAATATTAATGCAAACATGTTAAAATATTAGCAAAGAGACTTTAGCAACATATTACAAAGATTATACACTACAACCATGTTGGATTTATACCAATCATGAAGGATTTGTTTAATATTAGGGAAACTTTCAATATCCAGCCATTATTAATAATAGGAAAAACAAAAATCATATGATTATATCAATGGATATAGAAAAATCTTTGGACAAGATACAATACCTATTGCTGTTAAAAACAACAATTGTAGCAGCTAGAAAAATGTAAAAATAAATGTATATTTCCTTAATGTGACTAGTATATACCTTGGAAAAGTGACAGTGTTATATGTAATGAAGATAAATGAGAGGCTTTTCACATAAGATATGGAATAAAGCAAGAATTCCATTATCACCATGATTATTTGATATAGTGCTAGAAATGATCATTGTAACAATAAGATAACTTGAAAGACTTATGAACCCTGATCAACACAATTACCAAACACAGTTCTAGAGGACTCATGAGGGAAAAAGCATAGCCAAAGAAAAACAAAATTATCAGTTTTGTGGATAATGTAATGGTTTGCCTTGAGAACCCTGGAGAATCTATTAAAAAATTGAGATAAAAACTTCAGCAAATTTGCAGGATGTAAAATAAATCTAAATCAATCATCAGCATTGTTGTATATTCCCTACAATAGCCACAAGGGAGTGATAAAAAGAGAAATTCCATTTAAGATAAATATAAAATGTCTAAAATACTTTGGAGGCCACCTGCCAACACACACGGGTGCTATATAAATAAAACTATAAAACTTCTTTACAGAAGCAAAGACAATTCTCAATAATTAAGGAAAAATATCAATTGCTCATGGATTCATGAAGTCAATAAACTAAAGATGGCAATCTTGCCAAAGTTAATTTACTTATGCAGTGTGATAGCAATTGATTGCATTTCAGAGCTAGGGAAAAAAAATCATCAAGAGGAATGAAAGGCCAAAATTCTCAAGGGAAACAAGGGTAAAATAGGAAATAAGGGCTGTTGAAGTACCAAATCTCAAACTTTACTAAAAAGTGGTCTAAATGATTTGGAACTAGTTAAAAGAGAAAGAGAATGACCAATGGAACGGCACTTATACATCACAGAGAAAGCAAATGATCATAATAGCTTAGTATTGACAAACCCAAAGACTCTAGGTAATTTGCTAATGACAAAAGGAGCTGGGAAAAGGAAAGCCATCAGGCAAAGATTTGGTTTAGACTAATACCTCATACTGTGTATCATGATAACATCCATATACAAAGTGATAAAAAGTATAATCATTAAAAATTAGAGGAGCAAGGAAGAAATTAATTTCCATATACAAAAAACAGGGCAAGAGTTCATCACCAAACAAAGGAGAGAGACAATTACAAAAGACAAAATGAGAAATTTTGAGTATACAAAGTTTAAAAAGGATTTGCACAAACAAATTCAGGCAAAATTAAAGTTAAAAAAAGGTAACCAGGAAAAACCATTATAGAGGATTTCTCTGATAAAGGTTTTATTTCAAGATATATAAGAAACTAATACAGATATGTAATAATTTGTAATATCCTTTGTCCATTTCCCGATTGATAATGGTCAAAGGATATGAACAGCTGTTTTTAAAGGAAGAAATTTAGCTATCAATAGCTACATGAAAATGTTATAAATAATTAATAGAGAGTTTCCATCTTGCAAGAAAGATGGCAAAAGAAGAAAATGAAATCTGTTGGAGGGGCTATGGGAAATCAAGCATACTCATTCTTTGTTGGGTAGGGTTGTGAATTAGTCAAGTCATTCCAGAAAGTATTATACAAATGTACTCTCAAATTCACTAAATCATGCATATTACTTCTAGGACTATACCCCAAAGAGATCAAAGAAAAACTGAGGACGCATATATACAAAAACATCGGTCTATGTGGAGTGGCAAAGAGTTGGAAATTCAGAGTGTGCTCACATATTTTGAAATGGCTGAACAACTTATAGTATGTAAATATCATGGAATACAAACAAATAATGAAGGGGGTGATATCAGAGAAATCTGGCAAGACATTTATGATCTGTTGTAGAATGAAGTGAGCAGAACCAGGATAGTAATTCATACATTAAGAGTAGTATTGCAAAAATAAACTTTTAAAGAATTAAGAACTCTGATGAATGAAATTAGTCACATTTCCTGAGGATTCATGCTGAAAAACACACTGTCTACATCATGACAGTTGATGGACTCATGCTGATTGAACCACACTTTTAGACATTACAAATGCAGGTATTTTATTTGTTTGACTATGCATATTTGATACTCGGACCTTGGTTTTCTTTCTTTTTCAGTGGGGGAGAGGTGAGTGGGGATAGACAGAAAACAAATTTTTATTAATTTAGAATGCTTATTTAATTTTTTTGAATGAATGAATAATGAGAGAGGATATTGCAGGTGCAGGAAAAAACCAAAAACATGGAGGAAAAAAGTATAGGCTATATTCTTGGGGAAGAAAGAGTAGTCCGATTTGTCTGGAACATAAGTGAAAGGAAGAATATAGGGGGAGGAGTCAAGATGGCAGAGTAGAAACAGGACCTCTGCATGTTTCCAGCTCCCATCCCCTCCAATTCATGTAAAAGGTGACTCTGAACAAATTTGGAGCTACATAACCCACAAAATGGAACAGAGAAGCTACTCTCCCTCAGAGGACAGTCTGGCAGGTCTCCGGCAAGCAGCCAGCTCAGTGCTCAGGGAGCCAAGCCCAGCCCATCTTGAGCCCGAGGTCTTAGCCCCAGGGTAGGCCTGATCAGCCTAGGACTGGAGTAACTTCAGATCACCAGCAGCTGTGGTAGTTTCCAGAATTATCAACACATAGATGTGAAGGGCAAAGTGAGAGGTCATTGCAGTGTTAATTTTGGGATCCAGTAATAGGGAGCATGGTTGGCCTCTACTCACCAGCGAGAAGCCACTGAGGAGCCACAGCCATGTAGCCACTGCCATGTGGTAGCTTCAGCTCCTGGTATGCATATTGTAGGGGGACCAAGCAACCAGTATGAGGGGTAATCACTCTTGCTTTAACCTGCTTGGATCTGGATTGCTGTTTAGGGTGGAGGTCCTGGGGTGTGTGAGCAGCTTGCCAGAGTGTGTGGAGGCTTCATAGAGGGCACCCAACTAATACCTTCAGCAGCTGAGAAGACCCCAGCATTTGGGACGAAGCTTCCCTGTCTGGTGGCAGTGTCCTTCTGTGGCAAAAAGCCCAAAAGTCAAGTAATTGAGTGGCAACATGAGAAAGCAAAGGAAGCAAACCAAGCAGAGCAACCCAAGTTCACACTCCTATTTTGGGGACAAAAAGGACCAAAGAATGGAACAGGAAGAAGACAGTGAAGTCAGAGCTCCTGAAACAAAAGCTTCCAAAAAATGTGAACTGGTTATAGGCCATAGAGTACCTTAAGAAGGATGTTGAAAACCAAATAAGAGAAGTGGAGGAAAAATTGGGAAGAGAAATGAGAATTATGCAAGAAAATTATGAAATGAAAGTAAACAACCTGACTGAAAAAAATAAAACCTTAAAAAATAGACTTACTCAGATGGCAAAAGAAGCTCAAAAAGGCAATGAGGAAAAGAATGCCTTAAAAAGCCAAATTTGCCAGATAGAAAAAGAATCTCAAAAGATCACTGAAGAGAATAAATCCTTCAGAATTAGATTGGAGGAAATGGAAGCTAGTGACTTTATGAAGAATCAAGATACTATTAAACAGATCCAAACAAATGAAAAAATAGAAGGCAATGTGGAATATCTCATTGGGAAAACCACTGACCTTGAAAATAGATCCAGGAGAGATAATTTAAAAATTATTGGACTACCTGAAAGCCATGATAAAAAAAGAACCTAGAAATCATCCTTCAAGAAATTCCCAAGGAAAATTGCCCTGATGTCTTAGAACCAGAGGGCAAAATAGAGATTGAAGAATCCACTGATCACCTCCTAAAAAGATCCCAAAAAGATAGCTCCTAGGAATATTATAGCCAGGTTCTGGAATTCCCAGATCAAGGAGGAAATATTACAAGCAGCCAGGAAGAAACAATTTAAATATTGTGGAAACACAATCAGGATACACAGGATCTTGCAGCTTCTACACTGAGGAATCAAAGGGCTTGGAATATGATATTCTGGAGGGCAAAGGAGCTGGGATTAAAACCAAGAATCACCTACCCAGCAAAACTGAGTATCATGTTTCAGGGGAAAATATGGTCATTCAGTGGAATAGAGTACTTTCAAGCATTCTTGATGAAAAGTTGAATGGAAAATTTGACATTCAGCTACAGGAAGCAAGAGAAGCATGAGAAGGTAAACAGGGAAAAGAAATCATAAGAAATTTATCAAAGTTGTACTATTTACATTCCCACATGGAAAAACAATCATTGTAATTTATGAAACTTTTCTCAGTATGAGAATAATCGAAGGGAATTGAAATGTGTGTGTATACACACACACACACACACACACACACACACATATATATATATATATATACATACATACATACATACATATATAAGTCTACATAGGAGGGTATATGGGTGTATGAATACATATGTGGATGTGTGTATATATGTGTACAGGTATACATAGATAGAGGTCACAGGACCAATTTAATGGGAAAGGATGATACTTAAAAAGTGAATTTAAGAGGTGAGAGAGGAATATAATGAAAGGTGATAGGGAGAGACAGAATGGACTAATCTATCTCTTATAGAAGAGGTAAGAGAAAATAGTTACAATGGAGGGGAATAACAGGAAGGCAAAAGGGAATGGGTCAACCTCATTCTCATTGAATTTCACTTAGGGAAGGAATGACATACACACTGACTAGGGTATTTTCCCCTACAGGAGATTTGGGGGGAGGGAATGAGAGGGGGGGTGATGGAAGGGAGGGCAGGCTCAGGGGGAGGGAAGTTGGAAGCACCCACTTTTGAAAAGGGACAGGATCAAAGTAGAGAATAGAACAAGTGGGAGGTGGGATAGGAGGGAGGGAAATATTGTCAGTCTTTCACAATATATCCAGTATGGAAATGTTTTGCATAGCTATACATGTACAACCTATATTGAATTGTTTATCTTCCCAGTAAGCGTGGGTAACAAGGGAGGAAGGGAATGAATCTGGAATTCAAAGTTTTAAAATCAAATGTTTTATATATATATATATATATATATATATATATATATACTATTATCAATATTATTTTACGTGTAACTGGGAAATAAGATATACAGTCACTGGGGCAGAGAGATCTATCGTGCCCTACTGGAAAGTTGGAGGGGGTATGGGAGAAGATATGGGATAGAGCAGATTGGACGAGGGGATATCCAGTGGGATCACCATTTTGGGGTGCTTGGTAGGGGGCAAATGGGGAGAAAATGTGTAGCTCAAAATCTTGTGGAAATGAATGATGTAAAGTAGAAATTAATAAAGTATTTGATTAATAAAGTTAAAAAAAGAAAGGAAGAATATAAAATTATCAGAACAAAAGGTGACATTTATATGGTTAGTGCTTTAAAGTTTGCAAATCACTTTAAATTGTCTCACCTCATTGTCACAACATCCCTGTGTTTTGCATAGTGCAATTATCATTATCACTGTTTTAGAGATGTGGAATATGTACATCAGAGATATTAAGTGACTTTCCTATGATCTGACAGCTGGACAATGTCTGCACTATGATTCTAGCCCCTTCATACTCAGCACTCTTCCCTTTATAATGTTATCTAAATATGGAACTGAATTGTAAAGTTAAATTGTAAAGATATCTGCAGCTATCTCAGAATACATTTGGGCATTTCCAAAATATATTATTTGCTTATTCAAGTATGTGACTGTTATTATATAAAGTATGACAAATAAGTAATTAAAGGGAGGGATTACCAATAGGGTTGTCAGACTCTATTGGTCTCCATACAATGGTGAATTCTAGGATCTCAAGTAGGATCCTAAGTGTGGCCATCAGGATGAAGAGTAGCCAGTTGGGAATTGCTCTTTTGGACAAGAGAAGGGAGTTTTCTTCATGCATATTGGTGAAATTGGATTATCCTTTAAAAGGAAAAGAAGGTTTTAAAGGAATAAAGGCTGACACATATGCGCTAATACTATTGTTGTTCTGTTAGGATTCCTAGAATCATAAAACCAATTAGAAAATGAGATTGCTCTAGTTGGATGGGTATCACTCTCTACCATAGTTGTCTAGTTGCACTGTGCAGATCTTCCATATTTCCAATAAAGAAAGTAATCCTAAAGATAACCCTGAACAGCACCTTTACAATAACCTAGTTTCCATTAAAGCTTAGCTGGAATACTATATTCTATAGGTGGTTAATACTTTTTTCCCTACCTTTTACTGCTTCCCAACAGAAATTATCTTGCCTTTATTATTTTGTATATATTTTACATAGATTTATAAGTCTACATGTTATCTATTGCAATAGAACGTAAACTCCTTGAGTTCAATAACTATGTCTTTTTTTTATCCTTGTAATCCAGCATCTACCATGGTTCCTTGAAAATAGTAGGGGCTTAATAAATTTTCATTAATTTTTATTACTCAAAAATCAGTAAGATGTCACCTTTTAAAGCTTTTATTTTAATTGGTTTTCAATTAGCTTTTTGTCTTAAACTAAAAAAGAGAATATGAGTAAAAAGAAAAACATGAAGTTAAAAAAATCTCCATCTTAAATGAGACTCTGGTTTGTGGTAACTATGTATGAATGAAAAGTAGTTCCAAAAGTTGATTATATTGAGAGATACTGGACCGTGTATCTCCTGAAATGAATGCATAGCAACTAAGTATAGCTAAAGATCAAGAGGAATAAGAAGGTGGAAATATATTGTGGAGTGAGTAAGAGTGCAGTATAATGCAGCCCATATGTCATATGTACTGAGCTTGAGTATGAGAGATGATAGCAATTTCCTCATATTACAGATTAAATTGATAGTACAAGTTACACTATGCAGATTGGTTACAGTTCCAGAACACAGAGACAACTTCAGAACAGTGTTATGCCATGCATATTTTGTAGAATGAAGAGATTTTTAAAAATGTATTTCAGTGGATAAGAAAGTGAGGGAGGGTGGCAAATAGAATGAAGTCATTTTAATTTACTCCCCAAACCAAGTAAAGTTTGTGTTTACACTCTTTGATTCTTGAATACCAATTAAAGGTGGTGTTTATTTATTTATCCATTCATTGATTCATTCATTTATTTTACTTATTTAATAACCATGCATCCATCCATCCATTTATTTATTTATTTATCCAAAACATTACTGTTTTTAGCATTTACATTGCGGATAAAAATGAAATATTAAGTCATTCAAAGCTTAAATATTTTAGATGCATTCATAATATAACTCTGTTAAATCTTGGGAAGAAATGGTAAGAATCAGGAGTGGGAGTTAGGTAGACCTGCATTCAAATCTACCCTCAGATAATTGCTTGATATGTGACCTTAGAAAAATAATTTGACTCTTCAGTTTTCTTATTAATAAAATGGGAATAAATATCTTTTTCATGAGGTTATTGTGAGGTTCAAATAAGAATATATGCAAAATACTATGCAAAGCTGAAAACTTTTATTATATGGAAAGAATCTTGGAAATCCTCTTGCCCAATTGCTTCATTTTATAGATAAAGTTAAACCCTGGATAGTGAAGTGATTACTAGTCACACATAGCAAGTGACAGGCAAGACAGAAAACTATAAGAACTTTTAGTTCAGAGTAGATTATTTTTCTAATTAATAGTTTCCCAACTCTTTATTTACAAATTCATAAAGGAACCCTCCTTTATTTTGGGGGTTTTAAAAATTCTGATGGGTGGCTAGCTGATGCCGTGGATAGAGTGCTGAATCTGAAGGCAGGAAGATTCATCTTTGTGAGTTCAAATCTGGCCTCAGACACTTCCTCGCTTGTGTGACCCTAGGCAAGTCATTTAATCCTGTCTGCTTCAGTTTCCTCATTTGTGAAATGAGTTGGAGAAGGAAATGGCAAATCATTCTAGTATTTTTTCCAACAAAATCCCAAATGGGGTCACAAAGTGTTGAATATGACTGAAAAATTACTGAATGAAAAACCTGATATCTTGGCTTTGGGAAGCCTAACTTTGTCCAAGTGTGTGTGTGTGTGTGTGTGTGTGTGTGTGTGTGTGTGTGTGTGTGCATGCGGGTGTGTGTGTCTGTGTCTTGGTGGGGGGAGGAGGGAAAATCATACATGTGAGTGTTCTATAAGCCATAGTGGAGACAGTTGGATGGGCTACAAATATTACCAAATACATTTTGTGTGTGGAAAAAAACTATATGTATATTGGTATGTGGGTTTCTATTGAGATCGATAGAAAGTTAACGTTCAAAAAAACAACTCAAAAGAAAAAAAATGAAGTTGATAACTAATATTATGGGATCATAGCTTGAAGCTTAGAGACACTTAAAGCCTGTCTCATGTAAGTTTAATAAAGGTAGATTAAAGTATAGGACTTCAAGAAAAATCCTTTTATTAACTATTAACAGTACCACCTATGGCTGTCAACAAAGAGGGTGAATTGCTATCTTGGTTAGTCCATCCACTCCAAGTGAGGGCTGACAGGGTCTTTTAAACATAGGTGTGCCCTCCTTCTGATTGGCCTGAACTTACATCATTTGGATCTCCCCTGACAAAGGTAAGAATCCTAATTGGTAGACATTTTAAGGAGGAGATAGGTTAAGAATCACTTCAGTTCCTCCCCATTATTTCCTCACTGGGAGATGACAATAATCATTAGGTAATAGGATTAGTCTGCAGATATGGGTGTAGTCTTACTAGCTTTGGTTGAATAAACTCAATTTGAATCAAACTGAATTGAACTCTCATGTGCTAGTTTTCATGGACACTCTCTCCCCCTACCTCCCCATACACTCTGGGGAATGTATTTGGAGGAAAATTTCCACGAGGAAGAAGTTTGATCTCATGAGGCATGTGAAGATATATTAAAAAAAATAGAATTAAAATCAATTTTCAATTTCTCAGGGTCACTGAGTCTGAGGTAGACAAAGGTTAAATGATGTGCCCAGAGTCATGTAACTAGTATGTATATGAAGTTGGATTTGTACCCAGTTTTTCCTGATCCCAAGTCTAGTGCAGTGTCTAAAGCTTTCCAGATTTATCTTTGATCATTATATTATATATATATATATATATATATATATGGTGACATATATTATATCTTTATTTTATAATTATATATTATATCTTTATCTCATATATTATATATTATATATCATTATGTTATATATATATATATATATATATATTTTATTTTTTTTTCTTTTTGGAGGGGTAAGGCAGGGTAATCATAGTTAAGAGAATTGCCCAAAATCACATGGCTAGTAAGTATTAAGTGTCTGAGGCTGGAACCCAGGTCCTTCTGACACCAGGCCTGTGCTCTATTCAATACACCACCTAGCCACTCCAGTTCTTCTTTAAAAAAAATTTTTTTTGGAGGGGGGAAGGCAGGGCAATTGGGGTTAAGTGACTTGCCCAAGATAACACAGCTAGTAAGTGTTAAGTGTCTGAGGCTGGATTTGAACTCAGGTCCTCATGACTACAGAGGCAGTTCTCTGTTCACTGTGCCACCTGGCAGTGGCTTATATCTTATATCTTTATCTTATTTGATGTCCCTGGTTTCAAAATTTAAAAATTAATTGCTAAGACACATTGAAAACTGGAAAATAGCTAAAGACAACTTTTTTGCCACATATTTTATCTTTTCCCATTATTACCAAGCAAATTCTATTTATTAATATTTTTGGGGAATTAGCTGAATGTCCCATAGCAGAGTGGGTAGAATGTTGGACCTGGAGTCAAAAGAAAACCTAGATTCAAATACTGCCTTGGTATAATAAGCAAAATAATACCTGTATCAACATTACAGTTTCTATAAGATTTACATGAGAATATATGTAAAGTGCTTTCAAAAACAAAAAGTGCTATTTAAATGTCAGTTCTTATTACTATCATTGAAGCATATCAAATATTTGTGGTAAGATGTTTGTATTTTTCATGATTCATAGAGCTGTCACTTGTGCATTTGAAATAAAAATAGGATCTATGCAAATCAGATTGTGTAAGAGGCAATCTGGAATACAAAGTAATTAAATAGAAAATAGTCACTGAATTAACATTAAATGGGAGTCATATTTTTGTACAAGAATAATGCCTATCAAGTCCAGGAGGTCTTCTCTAGTATAACTGGTCATTTTCACTTTTGTCTTTCCAACTGACAAATAATTGAAACTTCAGATTTTGGATTTTTCATATATACAAATCCAGCATGAAATGAAAATAAAACCAACCAAACACAGAAGACTAGGCTCTCATTGAGAAAAGAGAATGGCTCATTTAGTAGAGATAAATTATAAACGAAAGTTAGATACTTTACATAATTTCTCCTGAGCCTGCTTTATTTATTTTCTCTAAAGTGGAATAGCATTTATGGTCAAGCATATGCATAGAATTTTTTGATCTTGTACATTTCCAATGAAAAGAGTATTTATTGAAAATAGCTTTCTGAATGGGTCAATAGATGTCTCTGCATCAGAATACTCTAGGGGTTATTTTAACCTCATATCATTAGTGACACACACAGAGATTTCTACACATTATGAAACAGTGTGCCTTGAAGAGATATAAGAAAATAAAAGTAATAAGACATCAGCATCCAAGTGGAATATGATTGGCATCTAGTCTGCATACCAAGCAGCAAAACTCCATTTCAAGAAATGGCTTTCAGGAATGAAAACCATCATTCTACTGATTATTATTATTTTTTTAAGAGCAAGATAGAGGCATTGAAGGTACTCATTTGAATGTCAAATGGTCAACCTTAGTTTTCAGGGTTAAATCCAGGCAAATGCCTTTATCATTCATATCTTCAAACCCATTGACTTTTGATTTCAAAAATCTTTGGTATAGTTTAAAGTTTTGCCAAAGGCTGACACTATTCATGTAAAAAGCAAAGGTTTTTCATCAAGGGAGAAATGCCTTTTTAACTCCTTGTAACAAAGCATCTGTTTTTCCAATTTGGTTTCCTTATTGAAGGGAAGCTGCATAGACAGATAGTATTTAACAGTGAGAATAATAAGCAAGAATTAAGAAAGTTAGCTTCTTTTGGTGCAAGGCATGGCAGTATTACTCTCTCCCTCCTTCCCCCAAACAACATACACATCCTCATTTTCAATGCCAAATGAATAAAAAGAATTCAAGAAAGATTAATTCCTATCATGGGTCTATGTAGCTGTTTTATAAAGATTTATAGCACTGACACATTCCATTTCATTTCATATTGCAGGTCTCTTGAAATCTCCTAATTCTAGAAAAAAGGGAAAATAAAGAGAAAGCAAAAAGCTGGAAGTATTGTTGGGAAAAAGAAAATCATTTCACTGTCATTTTATTAAGCTCCATTTTCAGGGAAGATGGAACTCTTGGTAGCTCTGGTTCTGCCTATTAATCACATTGTATGTATATTTTTCTACATTTGGAAGCTACAAACAGACTCTTTATAAGTCAGTGCTAGTCACTATTTTGTTATCTCTTCCCAAGGAAATAAACAAAATAAAAAGTCATTGAGTGAGTCACAACTGGGGGAGGTGTGAGCTCATCAAATATTATTTTTAGGCCAATAAGTCAACTGAAAAATTTCAAAAACAGTCATTTAATAGTATGAAAATACTATGTCTTTAAATCAGTCCCATCACTTTATATATTGTTTTAAATTCACTCAGGGAAATTAACATCAAAGTTGTGCTCTAATTTAATCTTTCTTCAACACTAGAGGATGTTCTTCCTTAGGAAGGTCTTTCCTTTGTTCATGGGCATGGTCATTTCATAGGTCACCTGTTCCCATATGGGATTACTCTTAAATCCTCCCCCATACCTCACTTTTATCTTATTTCTTCATCTATAATAATAGCAGGAAACATTTAATTAGTGATCTGCAGTGAGAGAACACAAGTTTACTCTCCACTTTGACACTCACTACCTGGGTGACTTTGGGCAAGTCAATTAACATCTCTGATTCTCAGTTTCTTCATCTGTAAAATGAGGGGGTCAGGGTGGATGGCATTTGAGGTCCCTTCTATCTTTACCTTTATGACCTGATGCCATGAACAAGTGGCTCACAGGTTTAGAAGGAGAGTATGAGTTGCAATTCTTATATTTGGAGGGAGGGTGATTATAGATGAGATACTAGAACAGTAGAAATAAGTACTGAGATATATTGCAAATAAACTTTTTGGCTTGAAAACAGTCTAATCCTAATCTTTTATTTGGATTGTTGGTCATTTTTTTGAGGTCTTAAAAAGCAACATTTTTCAAAACAAACTCAACAACTATAGAGCTGAGCACTTGGAAAGCTTCTTTTTTTAATGAATTAATTTGTCTATCTAAAATTTTCAATATTCACTTCCATAAGCTTTTGAGTTTTAAATTTTCTCCACCTCCTCCCTTCCCCCACCAAGATGACTTGCAATCTGATATAGGCTTTACATATACATTCTTATTAAACATATTTTCACATTAGTCATGTTGTAAAGAAGAATTAGAATGAATGGGAGGAACCATGAAAAAGAAAAAAAAAAGAAAAGAGAGACAGAGACAGAGAGAGAGACAGAGAGAGAGACAGAGAGAGAGAGAGAGAGAGAGAGAGAGAGAGTCTTCCGTCATGAGTCTTTTGGAATTGTCTTAGATCCTTGTATTGTTGAGAAGAGCTAAGACTCAAAGTTAGTCATCACATAATGTGGCTGTTACTGTGTACAATGTTGTAGTGCCATGCATGAGCAACTTTCCAGAAGGATGCTACTGTGAAAAGCTTTTAAGGTTCTAATTACACAGTATAGTGAACACTCTATTCCATAACAAATCAAAGCAAAACATTTACAGGAAAATCAAGGTACACCATTCACAACATTACAACTTATCACAGAAAATCACAATATAGTATTCACAACAGCTTATCATTAAAATGGCCACATAGTTTCCACCATAGTGGCCACAAAGTTTTGAACAAAGAACAATCATCTTGAAGTACAATAGTCAAAGTCTTCTACTCCTGGGGCACACTCAGTTAACCCAGTCAGTCACTTATTTAGCAATTAATTACTAAGTATCATTAATCACTAAGTACAATCACTAGAAAATACACAGACCCTCCACCCCTAGGTCACTAGTAAACTACAATTTCATCACTATTCAGTACACAGAGAGAGGTCTTTTCATCTTGACTTGAGGCAGGCAACTCCTACCTGAATCCACCAAACAGTCACCTGAATTCAAAAGCAGACAGCTCCCAGTTCCTTGTTCAGCTCTTTGTGTAAGTCCTGATCCACACTGAAGTTCATAGGGTCCAGTCCATCTCAAATCCTTCACAGTTTCTGTTCCTGGGAATTCAAGGCTCAACCAAGAAAGACAAAATCTTAGCACCCTGGTCATGCTTCCTCAGTCTTCTGCAGCTTGTTAAAAAAATCAGAATCATCTTATCCATCTGGGGGAGCGAGGATCATGGGCTCCTCTCCAGCATCCTGGGCTGATCTTCAGAAGAAGCTCTGCGACACAATTTTTCAGGAAATTCTGACTCAGTTCTTGATTCTCATTTCTCTTTTGTAGCTGCTCTGCCTTCAGATGCTGGTCCCAAGAAATCCTGACTGTCCCTTCCTGGGGCTTTTTCTTATATACACACAGCATTAGCTTTCTGTTTCAGCCAACCCCTTCCTGTTACATCAGTAACAGGAGACAGGAGTCTATACCTTCTGTTTCCCCAACCAAGGCTTGATCGATTACTAAGTGCTAAGTACCTGCTACCTTTGCTTAACTTGAAACAAGGTGCTAAGTACCTGCTTACTTGCCAATAAAAAAGGGGTTTTCCAAATTAAAACTACATTACCATTACAAATATTCTCTTGGTGCTGCTCATTTCATTCACCTTCAGTTCATATAAGTCTTTCCAGGCTTTTCTGATGTCTGCCTCCAGAAAGCTTCTTTATCTTCACATGTAGGCTATATTTAGAGACAGTAAGGATATCAGAAGTCATTTAATCCAACCCCCTCATTATATAGACAAGGAAGCTGTAACTCATAATGCTTAAATAATTTTCCCAAGGCCATACAATCTGCTACAAGTAGTAGAACTTGGATTTGAACACAATCCAAGACAGATGCCTCCAAAGCCATTATGATTCCCACTCTATATTATGTTGCATCTTTTTCAATGATTTGAGCATTTTTTCCTCACATATGTAAGAATTGTATCACTGCAGGTCATATCCCCTCAAAATATAGGTAAGTAGGTTTCTGAAGTTATTGTTACCCACACAGTTTATAGGCCCTTATGTTCATCTCCAAGCATAGTGTTGACTAGACTTTGGAGATATAATATCTTAACATCATTAGATTTTTTTTTAAGAATCCCATTCCCTCTCTTCTAACTCTATCCCAGTGCAGATTATTGAATACATGTAGCAAAAGTCTAACATAAAAATTAAACAATTTTAGTAGTCAATTTCGTGCAAATGTGGAGAATTTTGTAATATCCCCATTGAGAAATAGCACCCTAGAATGTCACAATGATATCTCTCCATATATCCCTATCTATATATTTATCATTATGTTTCTCTCTATATATGGAATGCACACATTATGTAAGTATGTGTATGTATGTGCATATATGCATATATAGATACATATATACACCTAAGAAAAATGGTATAGTGGATAGAAAGATTGCCTTAGAGTTAGGAAGACCTTAATTCTAATCATGCCTCAGACATTGTACCTTAGTTTCTTTATGTGCAAAACAAGTAGGATTAAAACAATGGCATCTAAGTCCCGTCCAAACCTAAATATATGCTTTTAAGACCCTGGGTGAGTCGCTTAACCTCTATATGCTCTATAGCAACTCCCTAAGACTATCAGTTTTAGAGAAAGTGCCAACCGATATTGTTAGAGGGAGTTTGTTACTTGGGAACACTCTATAGAAGTGAAATGACAGGTTTGCTTCATAATATCTATCAATCTATTTATCTATTTTTTTTTCTTTTTTCTTTTTGGAGGGGGAAGGGCAGGGCAATTGGGATTAAGTGACTTGCCCAAGGTCACACGAATAGTGTTAAATGTCTGGGGTCAGATTTGAACTCAGGTCCTCCTGACTCCAGGACTGGCACTCTATTCACTGTGCCACCTAGCCACCCCTCCATCTATCCATTCATTCACATGCTACTTCTAATTGTATAACAATACTATGATTGCATTATTATCGAACCCCAAGGAGCACTTTGGAAGAAGGAGAGAGATAAAAGATTCTCTCCTATTGGCAATATTGTGTTTCCTGACAGAATATGCTACCCAAACTTCCCAGCTTATGCAACAGAGAAAAACCCAATAAGACAGAGGATGGCTGGAACAGTTTGTCATTCTAATCTTTTTACTGTCAATTACCCATCAACATTTTCATCACTATTACAATAAAATTGGTTCATGTTTCTTTCATTTGGCACTGTGAAATGTAAATTGGTTGCATTTAATAGAAAGCCAGTTTTGCTTCACGTGTAAGTTGAGTCAGAGCAGAAAAAGAAAGTAGATGACTAGCTTGGCAGAAAGACATTCTAATGGTGCTCCTTTATTTTCAAAAATTGTTTGCACAGCTTTACCAGAGAAGGCTTTCTGCATTATGCTCCTGGGAGATTTGTTTAATGAATTGATACACATTTCCTTCTCTCTGACATGTATTGCTTTGATTTCCCTGAAACACATTACTTTGAGTGCTATGTTTATAGTATTCACTCCTAAGGGCCACAGGGAAATTCTCTAAACCAAGTAACCAAAGCAGATTGTTGTTTGATTAGGGGAAAAAACAAGGCATGTCTCTTCTCTTATTCAATCAATTAACAAATATTTATTGGGTAGCTATTATAAATACTATTAATGATTGATTGGAATTAAGCCAACATTTATTATGTATCTACTGCATGCAGGATTTTGTTATTATGTATTTAATGTAATATTATGTATCTAATGCACTGAAACCATCCAATCAACAATGGGTTATTAAGTGCCTATTATGTATCAGTTACTGTGTTTAGTTATGGTAATACAAAGAAACAAATGAAACAGACCCTGCCCTCAAAGAGCTTAAATTGTATTAGGACAGACATTAGATTATTTGGGATATACAATGTTATATGATGGTTGATTAGAAGCAAAACAAAGTCCTCAATGATGTCTGAGTGGGAAAATTTCATTACCCACTGAAGGAATAAGGAAAGGTTTTCTGAAGGAAGTGGAATTTGAATTGTGTTTTAAAGCATGGGTAGAAATTCACTAGCTGAATCAAGGGTAGAAAGTACAACTCAGGGTTAATGGATGTAATGAACTAAAGTACAAAGGCAAGAAAGTGTAGGAAATGTTTGAGGGATGGACAATAGCATATATGGCTGCAGTGTCCAGATTGCAAAGGGCTTTGAATGCCAGGTGAAGGTGTTTGGACTCTTATAGACAGTAAAAGAAATAAAGAATTTTGTGCAGGGGAGTACTATGACATGGACCAATTTGTCCATACAATACAATATGATGCAATGCAATGGAACAAACATTTATTAAGAACCTATTGTGCTTAGAACTTTGTTTTTGATGTTGAGAAAGAAACAAAGTTTAGCTGACAGAATCCTTAACCCCTGAATAATTAAAATCTAGACAGAATAATACATGGGTCCTCCCCCGTCCCCAGTAGAGTATTTTATGATAAACCTAGATGATAGGGGATTTTGTAGGTAGCTTTCTTGGAGAGATATGGGCTGGAACAAATGGCTTTTGGAGTCTTGTGCATCTTTGAGTATCTGAGATTCTATAATGCCCACACTGATAGTACATTCATACATACATTTATCGATCAGAATAATAGATACTGTATATGTATATACACACATCTACATACATACACGTGTGTATATATACACACGTTATACACAACATGAAACCTTTAGAAAGTTACAAACAACATGCTACAAAATAATCTGAGGAGGTGTTATCCATGAGATTGTCTCATGGAACAGCTGGCATTTTATTTGTTTGTTTGTTTATTTATTTATTAAAAGCAATTGGGATTAAGTAACTTGCTCAAGGTTACAGGCCAGTCATTATTTATGTAGGGGTGCTCATTTTCTGAGGCCGGACTGATCCCGGGGCATCCTGATGCTGGGGCCAGCACTCTTATTGCACCACATAGCCACCCCTACAGCTGGCATTTTTGTTGGGTTTTAAAGGATGATTAAGAATATATGGCTATAGAAAGAAGTAAATAGAGAAAAACAAGATATTTCAGGCACAGAGAACTGTGTGAGGAAAAATCTCAGGGTAGAAATTCAGGACAGCAATGAGGAAGACTAGTCTGACAGTAGTATGAAAATGAATTGGAGACAGTATTGATGGGGTCCTTGTGATGTATATATGTTTGTAGTATCAATCTGTAACATCAGTTTGTAAATGGGGTGCTTTGGGATCTATGTCTGTAAAATCAATTTGTAAAAGCAGTCTGTAAGATCACATTTCCACCCCCCCCCCCCAGCCTCAGAGCATTGACTCTGCCCTTTCCCCCTCCCAGCACTCTGCCCAGCAACAACTCATGACCTGTTTATCTCTGCTTGAAACAATAAGTTATGTAAATGTTATCTCCCTTAGAGTGGCCAGCCCCACCAGAAATTCTTCAATACCTTATCTATAGGGTAACTCCTTAGTCAATTATATACCCACACTGTCTCTGATGACCTTGGTGGGAGGCAGACTGGGCACTCTTTAGTGACGTGTCAGGCCTAAAACCACACCTCTAGTTAGCCCCTCTTGAGCTATTTCTCAGTGAATCATGGGCAATACACCTGCGCAGTTGATATTAAAAGTGTATGGTCCTTTGAGCACTGACCACTCCTTAACTCCTCCCTGATCCCACCCTTACTCACCTAGTTAGCATAATTGACCCCTTAAAACTATGCCTGCGGCCTCTGTGAGTTTGCAGGTTCCATAAGAATCTAGCCCGCTGTTCTCTACAGTGTAGCAATAAACTTTACAATTTCGGCTTCAAAGTTTGCTTGAGCCTGGTGAATTCCTTCCAGACTGGATGCCAGGAGAGGTATCCCTGGCAGAACCACTTACCCTCCTCCCCCTCCTTATCACCCTTCCCTCTTCAGTATAGTTGCAAAGACCTTAGTAGTCTATTGCAGTAATCTGGTTTTATCATAAATAGATAAGAAAAGATGGAAATGAGACTTGTTGCAAAGGTAGAATTGACAGGAATTAGTTACCAATTGCATATGAGAGTTGAGAAAGAGAAAAGAGCCAGATAATAATTCTGGAATTTAGAATATGGAATATTAGATAAGTGTTGTTTACACAGGTAGAAATAGTGAAGTTAGAAGGATGAGTGTGTTCAAGGGAAAGATACTAAATTTGATTTTGGGTAAATTGAAACACCAACAGGACATCTAGATGATGTGAATCTGGAGCTTGTAAATGAGGTTCAAACGGGAGCTATAGATTTGGGAGTCATTTGCATAAAGGTAAGAATCAACGCCATGTGAGGAAATTGAAATTGCTGGAGGATAGAATGTAAGGAGGAAAGAGAAGAGTGTCAAGGTCAGTACTCTGGGAAAAAAAAAAAAAAACACCTTAAAGGGTTAGAAGATGTATAGAAGTGAGAGAAAGACTGATTGTAATACAACTAGAAAAAAAATTATATTCTGTTAAAGTAAGGAAAGAGTTTTTTAAGGATGAGTAGGTCAATACTCTCAAATATCATAGGGTTGGAGATATAGAACTGGAAGCTACTGTAAATGTCATCATTGCAAAACTCCCATTTTATAGATGGAGAACCAAGAGGTAAAAGGAACTACTCAGGGCAATTGAATAGGATTTAACCACAAAATCTCTGAATTCAAAGACTGCATTCTTTTCACATGTTCAAGGCACTATGAAAACATGAAAAGAAATATTAAAAATGACACAATTCCTGCTCCCTGGGACCTCACAATATGCAAATCATAGACGTGCATAGAACATGCATTGTACACATTTATGGCACTCATAAGTACGATACATTGTAGAATGTGATATTTTGTTTATATCTTGTTTATTCTCATCAAATTTTAGACCACACTTTCATCTTCCAGAAGAATAAAATGAGGTTGGATTAGATCAGAGGTAGGGAACCTGCAGCCTTGAGGCCACATGTGGCCCTCTAGGTCCTCAAGTGTGGCCCTTTGACTGAATCTAAATTGCACAGAACAAAATAATTGATCAGGCTCCTTCTAATACTATGCAAAAATAGTCTGTGGTCAGATTTTAAAGTGCCTGGGATGCCACCCATGAATCTAAGAACCTGGACATAATTCTGTAGGAAGTTAATGAAGGTTTTTTGAGCAATCGAAGCATATGATGAAAGTTATGTTATAAGAAGATTAATCTGATGATGGCATGAAGTATCGGCAGGAAAGAGAAACTGAAGAAAATGAGGAGGCTGCTGATTGTTCAAACATGGTAGTGATAATAATGATTCCCTAGCATAATGCTTGGTACATGAGATATTAAACAATTCTTGTTGTTACAAAAGAGAGATGAAATAGGAATCTCTTTTTTCTTATTTTGATTCCTGTCTTGCCCTGATTACTGGTCATACCCAAGCAAAAGAGACACATATTTAAAGAGACTGGTCCCCAGAAAAAAGAAACACTACTGTCCTACAGCCAAGTTACAGAGATCAAAGACAGGTAGAGTCACAAAAACTGACTTAAATCTCTGGTTCTCTAACTTAATACCTACTTTATGCTGGGGAATAATTCATGGAACCTCTTTGGAACCTAGTTTTACATGAGCAAAATAACTGGACTAAATGACCTCCGAGGTTCCTTGCAGTTCAAAAATCTATGCTCCTACCACAATTTGAACAGCAATAAATTCTATTATCACAATTGTTCTTAGGCTTTTTGGGTGTGTTTTATGTCTTTAATAGTTTTAAGTTCATTTAAGTTTAATTGAACTTGTTAAATTAAAAAAAGAGCTATGTGATCCTGGGCGAGTCACCAATCTCTCAAACATCTTCCGTAAGATAGGGCTAATATTAGGATTTATCTCCCAGGGTTGAAATGAAGATCAAATTCTTTTCAATATGGAGAAACACTCTAAAAGCGAAAGCAGGAACTTGGAGAATTCTAATGGCTCCAAAAAGAATTATACCCATATGAAGACTTTAAATTGATCTTCCTTTTTCCAATATACAAAGTTACAAGTCACAAGAGGGGCACGTTGAAATCATTAATGAAAGCCAGCAGCTGATTTTCCTTTGGAGGACTTACAAACCCTCTTCTCAAAAGCCAAAAGATTCTTTCAAGGCAGAGCTGGAGATTACTGCTACTTCAGAATTGTGAAAACTCTTGGATTGTAGATCTTCCACATCTGAGGTTTGTGCTGTCACTGCCAATAAGCCTGAAGTGAAAATACTTACTAGCAGAAATGCTAATAATTATAAAAGCAGGAATTTGTAAAACTCTTCCCTTGCATGCTCTTCAATCTGAAGAGATTCAAAGAAATCTCAAAAATGAAATGATAATGGGAATAAAAATAGTAACAATGAAATCCAAAATAATGCTGATGCACTTTTTTGGGGGGGGGAAGGAGAGGAGGCAAGTCATGTCCCTCTATAGACTCTGAGGGATCAAAAAGTACTGATTTATTCATTTTTTGTGTTGTCCAAGCTCTGCACTTCATTCGTTGCACACAGTAGGCATTTAATAAATACTTAATGAAATAATTAAAGAATTCCATAATGCAATTCAATAAACACTAAGCGTTGTGCTGGGGATGTTAGAAAAGCTAGACGACAGGGCAAAAATATCCTTAAGTTTAAAAAAAAAAAAAAAAGGAAACAGCCTAGTATAATGGACAGTGTTCCATTTGGATTCAGATGACCTTGGTTCAGAATTTGACAATTCAATTGACTACCTGTGGGCTTCTCTGGTCCTCAGTTTTCTTATCAGGAAAATGAGAATGCTGAAATAAATGATCTCTAAGCTTGCTTCCATCTCCAAATTTGTGATCCGATGAGAGGAGATAATGAATGTAAAACACTTTGCAAACCTTAAACCTCTATTTAAATGTGACCTATTATTATTATATAAATTGTCAAGGCGATATAAAGATTCATTCAGAATCGTAAATCGCTTCCCAAAAAGGAGAACAAATAACATTTCTTTTTTAAAACCAGCCTGCATATCCCCCAAGGAAGTATAGAAATAGTAATATAATAATAATAATAATAATAATAATAATAATAAATGAAATCAGCATTCCTGTCGACATCCCTGGTGTTCGTTTTTTACTTGCCTTCTGCAAGAGACCTTTGCAAGGCTTTTCAATCATTTGAGTAATTTAAAGTTGGCAAATCACCTCAAGCATCTTTTAAAAGAGGCTCAATGAAAATAGAATGATAATTGTAATGACTGTGCCGACAATTCATATTTTGCTTACATATGTTAACTTCTTACAGGCACTCTGTCCCATTTGGATATGGTAATTGTAATCTTTGAGAGCATAATGCCATTTCTCAAATGTTTTCAGTGCTCAGAGGGGTTTATAAATATTAATTAACTTCCTCAATGACATAGATAGATAGCATTAACGTTATTTAATAGGAGATAAACTGAGGCAGCAAGAATTAGTGATTTACACTTTCACTGTAAATGGGGCATTGAACACTGGCAATTCTGGGGGTAGTTGTGTTTCAGTCAATACAATAAATCATTATTGATATGAACCTCTAAAACTGTTGACAAGGTCAGATGATCATGAACTACTTCCATTTTAGTCTGAGACCTTTTTTAAATTAAAAGCTAGGTGGCAGAATAAAGGCAGTTGAGTGAATAAAAAAGACATTCTGCATCCTTCACAGAAGAAACATATATGGAAGACATTTTGGTCAGGGTCTATTTTGGCTGTCATGGGCCAGTAAAACTCAGTCCTTCTGCTTGCTGCTTCTGCCTTGGTCAGCGCATGTTAAGGATTTGGAGTCTCAGACTTGGTTAGGAAAATCAAGTCATGTTGGGATACCAAGGAATAAGCTTATCAAGCCCATTCATTCACAAAGCCTTTTACCCAGGAAATCTGACTTCAAGTCTCATCTAAAGTCCACCTTTAGCAAGATGCATTTCCCAGTCCTCCTTAATCTTAGTGACTTCCGTCTGAGATTATCTCCAATGTATCCTCTTTATGTTTTATTTTCATAAAGTTGTTTGTGTATTGTCCCCCAATTATTCTATGAGACCTCTAAGAAGTAGGAACTTTTTCCCTTTGTCTCCTCAGTGCTTAGAACAATGCCTGGCACAAAATAGACATTTAATAAGTGCTCATTGATTTAATATCTATCCATCAGAGTGTGGGGGAAAACACAGGCAAAAGTATTGAGAAAAGAGCAAGCTTGTGGCATTAATTGATTAACCTATTAATCAAGGAAATATCCAGAAGACAACAATTCTGTGGGGCCAGGATGGGATCAATGGAGCCCAAAGCAGTGGAGAGATTCAATCAAATTTGACAAGCATTCATTAAGAAGTTACTATGTGCCAGGTATTTTACTGTGATGGGAATACAAAGACAGAAACTATCCCTGACCTCAGGGAGCATACATTCTACTGGTGATATCTACTGATAACATGTGCCTTTATAAGTAAATGCAAAATGCAGGCAAAAATTAATTTTAAAAAATTTATAATTGTAGCAGTGTGGATGTTATACTAGCAACCAAGAGAAAGTGGAAAGTCCTTTTTGTAGAAGATAGGACTTAGAAATTCCTTCAAAGCTCATCTAAACTATTAGGTTTAAGAAAATGTACCCAGATCTTTGTGCCACCAAGTTGAGTACCCTATCCACTATACCACAGTGCCTTAAGGACAAAAAAGTTGATCATACAGAAATAGCTTTATTGTAAAATGCATATTTATTGGATCCTCATCTGAAGCTCAATTTTCTTTCTCTGTTAACATTTTCATAAAAAATGTTTTCCTGTGAGAGAAAGTATTTTGCTATTAAATGAATAACCAATTATTAATTTAGGATCCAGACTTTTCTCCTTTATTTTCTCATTTAAGGCCCAGCCCTGGCAAAAAGGCATTCTCTGAAGAATATGACTGATTGATAAAATTGTCAACTTTCAAGTAGCATTCTATTTGATCTTAGGCAGGACCCCACCTAAGTAGGAGACCTAACTTCTCTTGAGAGTGTAAAAAGAATCCAGTCCTGGTGAGTTCTTACCTGGCAGGTATGATTCCCTGTACTTGTACTCCTCCATTACAGTTTAGGATGAACCAGCTCATGAATGAGAAAACTAACCAGAATAGTCTAGATGGAGATAGATTCCCCTATCTGGATTGCTGGAGGCAGCTGAATCTCCTGATCAAGCTCCTCCTGATCTCAGAAGGAATAACTGAAGACTTTCAGGCTCTCCATGGACTTGTTTTTGGTTACCAAGAGAATTATTATCAGCAAACCTTATTAATACATGGATTATTAATTACCCAAAGACTTTGTCCCTTGGGGTTTTTCATTCATCACACCTGGTAGTCTTATGAACTTGCTTGAACTTGGCTCATCTGGGGCTTCTGCCCAAAATCCTTAACCTTGCTATGCTCCTAGGGATTGCATGAAGATAGTGTGATATAAAGAAGGGTTTCTTTACTGTTGGTATTGATTCAAGCAGTCACTGAAGAGGTGTTGAAGTTTGGGGTGCTGGGAAACCCAAAATGCAAGGGTATGGAAGGTCTGCTATGAAAGAATTCAACCACATAAGTCTTCTTGTAGTCAAAGTAGTGAGATTTATTTGTGATGCCAATAGAAGTGGGCTGGATTCTAAGTCAATCTGAGCAATTTAACCTGGGTAAGATTGGTATTTCTGTACAAGAAAAGACCTTGAGACGATATGGATGGGATTGAGGTCCAGGAGCAATAGAGAAAGGATCTAGATGGGATTAAGAAGTGGTAAATAGACTGGGGATGTCTCAAATGCCCACAATGAAAGGAGTAAAGTGGTTAAATGGTCTGAGAATCTCAGTGAAAGGGCAGTTAAAAGGATGATTGAGGATCTAGGTTGGTTGAAATGGGCCAGATTGAGGATCTAGGTTGGTTGGGATGGGCCAGATGCCTCAGGCAAAATACCAGTATGAGAAAGGTCAGGGTCTGGCCTGCTTTCAGAGACATGGTCTTTTTCCTTTTAGGGCTCCAGGCCCCAGCATTCCCTCAGAGGCAGTGTGAAGAGAAGTCTCTTCAACACTGGCAGAATGTGGTGAATGGCCCCTTTCCAGGCTATCCCACCACCAGATTCAACTTTTTATCAGCTGGAACTTAAACTGGGAATTTAAAGAGAGTTTTCCTGGTTTGGAAAGCTCCTAGAAACATTTAATTATAAGAGATTTTTAACAGTCACTCAACCCAATTCCTTCCCTCTTTAAAATCAACATCCTCTATAGGTAGTCATCCAGACTCTGCTTGAATATATTCTGTAAAATAGGCATTTTCTAGGTCACCATTAGCCTCTTCCATTTTTTTGAATAGCTCTAATTGTTAGAAATTCCCTTCCCCCTCCCCATATTGATCTAAAATCTGTCTCTTTAACTAGCTCAGAAAGAGGCCAAGATAGAATCAATTTTCAAAGATGAGATCAGGATCCTAAAGTGCTGAGGTCAGGGCATAGGGAATAGAATACGGCAAAGAAGTCGACAGATTGCTTGATTATGGTTATGTTGAGTCCCTCTTCTGAAAGACCATCAGAGAGTTTGCAGGCTGTAGATACCTAGTATTTCAAAGATATTTGGGGAGCTTTGTTGAGTCTGACAACTACCTAGTTATCAGTTCATACAGGAGGCTAACAAAAAGTAATTTATTGGATAATGCAATCATGAAAATTAGATCCAAAAAAAGATTTTGGGGCTCACCTAGTCAAGCCCCCTCATCATTACCCCCTCCTTTCCCTCCACCACCCAATATTTATTTTCACTTCAACCTTCATTGCTTTAGTCCATAATAGATAGTGGCCAAATCAAGGCAGTGAAGTAGGACAGTAGAAAGAGAGATTTGTCTTTAATTTGTCTTTAATCTTTAAGATTTTTCACCTTCCAAAAAACGCTCATTCTTTCTTCATATTTCTTTACACACTGGAACCTGAAGGTGTTGCATACATGGTTTATTATTATTACATAGAATATTCAGTTTATACTAAAAATGTAATAAATCATTTTGGACAAGTTATTGTTCTAATTTATATACACACATATAGTGTCTCTCAAATCATTAATTACACATCACAGCAAAATGCAATGTATAAAACAATTCCTCAAATTGGCCCCCATCGCTGCTATAACATTATTATAATTATCTTATCTTATTTGTCTACATCAGTAATCAGAATATCCTCAAAACTGAGAAACAATGAAAAATTACAATATTGTTGCATGACCAATGTGATCATAACCTTTCCCATGAAATTTTCCTCCAATTTTAGAGAGACTCTATAGGGTCATAGACTTGGGGCAGACAGAAAACAAGTTTGACATTTTCAATTATTTATTAAATGTGACTGAAATATTTTAGTCTAGAACACCTTAGTGTAGCCTCTAAAATGATGGAATTTAATAACCTTCTCCTTCTGAAGTCTTCTACAATTAGCCACTTTCAATATTTCTATTATCTGTTTTGTTTCTGAACAGGCAAGGTTAACAAGACAATTCACTTGCTTCCAAATGTAATCAGCAAAGATTATGCTGGGCAGTTTTTTCTTTAAGAATTACTAGGCTATTGTTGTACCTTGAAACATATTAACCTAAAAAAGATGAATATAATAGGTAAATATATATATATATACTTATGTCAAATGAGACATAGATATCATGAAATGATATTTATGTGTGACATTAACAATAAAATGATATCAGCATTCTTTAGGTCTTGTGTGGTTTAACCAGTTAAATGAAATGAAGTTATCAGTTCTAATGTCTGAGTCTTGGAGAGAAGTTACTTTTTAAAGAAAATTTATTATTGTAAAAGCATTAATTATGTCTCTGTTCCCTTAAAAATAATTAAATGTCAAAATCCCAGCTGTCTTATAGCACTATAATAAGCAGATTATTACTTTAGTTATTGAAGGCAGAGATGGACTTATACATCAAGCTGCTTCATACATTTTCTATTATATTTAATGCAGAAAGTTAAGGGAAATGTCTGTGTTTGTGTTTTCCTAATATGGAAGAGCATCCAGACACTGATTAATTACTTAGCAAAACCCATATTCATTTAAATGGATGTTGTATGCAAGTAACAGAGGCCAATTCAAAGAAGGGAAGGAATGATATTCTATTTTTCTATGTTTAATTTTCAAGAAATATTTTATAAAGCACAACAACCAGAATCCCAAGAGAGCAAATATTAGAGAAAAACAGGTCATGTATCTGCATTAAGATTTATTTTTCCCATCAAAATCTTTTTCACTTTGTATTTTCATGGTTGCTATTCCACAGTTTTTCCTCATCAGTCCTTGGTTGTACTGGCCTTTATGGACTAGGGCAGGTCTTAGGCATAGATCTTTTTGAGGGACATGAAAAGACCCCTTTCATTGCCCTAAATCATTCAAATAAATCTTCCTTTTAAAGTCATGAATACAGATTCTGATTTCACCATGGCACTTGATAACACCTTTTCTGATACCCTTGTAAACAAGAAGAATCATAGGTTAGAGCATGCTCCAGTTTGGTGAATTTATAGCTGGTTGAAAAACTAGCCCCAAAGAGAAGTGAATAGTTAACATTTTTATATAGTGTTTTAAGATTCGCAGAATGTATTACCTAAATTATCTCATTTGATCCTCATAACAACTCTCAGGTACTGTTATCATTCCTGTTTTACAAGTGAAGAAACCAAGGCTGAGATGGTCACATAGCTAGTGTCTGAACCAGCATTCAAACTCAAGTCTTTCTGACTCCAGGTCCAGTGTTCAATCCCAGTATAGATCCCTAGAACATCAATGTTAATCTGGAAGGATGACTCTGATGGTTTACTGCATAGTCCTATATTTAATCCTATTCTTTCTAAACACTCTGATCAGTCATTTAAATAAAAATATGTTTATCAATTTGCAGGTCACAAAGCTGGGTAATATCTTCACATGGCTTGGTGCACTAGGTCCTTTAAGGTACACAGGGAAGTATGAGAGGTATAACCCAGCTCCCAGTCAAAAGAAAGTTAGTCCTTACTCACCTCGTGGCAAGCTGGCTTCCTTGTGACCAGCTTTCTGTAATCCTTCCCAGATCTTTTGTCACCTGTTCTATCTGTGTTTAGACTTCATTGCTCATCCTATTTTGGTCCAACATATATCTTATTACTAGGTTTACATTCCTGGCTGATTATTCAATTTTGAGGTTTTCTGGCTTGCTCCTTTGTTTCTGGGTCTGCCATTGTCACTGATGAAGTTAAACAGGGCTTAACTCTTGGAAGCAAAAAAACCCAACAACAACAACAACAACAACAACAACAAAAAACAACAACAAAGGGTCTAAGAAAAGTCACAATCCTTACACGCTACACAAAGTAACTAGCTGAACATGGAGGTAACCCACTTATTATTCAAGACACACAGTAATTTCAGCTGCCAAACATGAGTCAGAAGGAGGGCAAAAATTCAAGTCATTACTGGGGGAAGAAAAGCAGTAAAAATCAATGTGGGGTCCAATGCTAGAAAAACCCCTGATGCAGAGCTCCAAGCAAATAGCATTTCATTAAAGGGTCCATGGCTCCCTCTAATGTAGAGCCCCTCAGATCTTCCTCATGATCTAACATGCCCTCTTCTTCTAGTAACTTAGTTCTATATTGTTTGATTACCAAATATACAAAATAAGTGTGGTAAAATATGGAAGCTCATTTTTTGATAGACCTTGCTTTTGAGGACCGAAAATGACCTATCAGTAGGAGAGTCACAGGTTGGGTGAAACATGGGACACCCCTGATGAGTAAGTGGTCATAAGATGAGCAAAGCAAGAGTTATCTCTGGTGACTAAATGATTGTAAGATGGTCACCTGTTCATATTGGACAAGAGATGGTGGTCTGGAGGTACAAAAATAAGTTAAAGAATTTTGCAAAGAATCAAGACATCCCACCCACACACGGTTTGGACATTGACTTTAAGCAAAACAGGATGGAGATATATTTGTCAGCATTCTTGTGGTGTGCAAGTAAACTTCATAACTGGTAAACAAATAGTGAACATTGGATTAAAGTTAGAGGCCTATTATAAAGGCCTATTAAAAGAACTTAACTTATCTAATTATCCCTATATGGTTTATGTAAAATATCAAATTGATTAATACTGAATGGAATAGAGTAGGCATCCAAATAAGTCATTTCTCACAATAGACAATGGAAAAAGAATCCTAAAAAGATGCCATCTTCCTATTCTGCCTTAAGCTAGTAGCTTTCTTAAAATAACATTTTATTTTTTCCAATTACATGTAAAGACAATTTTTATTATTCATTTTAGAAAACTGAGTTCTAAATTTTCTCCCTCCCTTCCCTCTCCTCCTTCCTTAAGATGGTAAACAATTTGATATAGGTTATATATGTAAATCATGTAAAACATATTTCCATATTAGTTATGTTGTGAAAGAATAAACAGATCACAAGAAAAAAAAATCCTACAAAAATAAAGTGAAAATAGTGTGCTTTGATCTGGATTCAAAATCCATCAGTTCTTTCTCTGAATGTGGATGGTATTTTCCACTATTTATCCTTTGGATTCTCTTGGATCATTGTATTGCTGAGAAGAGCTAAGTCATTCATAGTTGATCTTCACACAATGTTGCTATTACTGTGTATAACGTTCTCCTGGTCTTGTTTGAATCAGTTCATTTTTTTCTCTGAAATCTATCTGCTTATCATTTCTTATAGCATGAAAAATTCCATTATGTTCATATACCACAACTTGTTCAGTCATTCCCCTCAATGATGGACATCCCCTCACTTTTCAATTCTTTGCCACCACAAAAAGAACTGCTATAGATATTTTTGTACACGTGGGTCATTTTCCCTTTTTTATTATCTCATTGGCATATAAATCTAGTTAATGGCATTGCTAGATCGTAGGATATGTACAGTTTGATTGCCCTTTAGGCATAGGTCCAAATTGTTCTCCAGAATGGTTGGATTAGTTTACAACTCCACCAATAGTGCATTAGTGTCCCAGTTTACCTGCATCCTCTCCAACATTTGTCATTTTCCCTTTTTCTTACATTAGCCAATCTGATAGGTATGAGGTGGTATCTCAGAGTCATTTTCATTTTCATTTCTCTAATCAGAAGTGATTTAAAGCACTTTTCACATGACTAAAGATAGCTTTTAATTCTTCTTTTGAAAACTGCCTGTTCATATTCTTTGATCTTTTAATTGGGAAATGACTTATGTTCTTATAAACTTGACTCAGTTCTCTATATAGTTGAGAAATGAGGCCTTTATCAGAAGTACTTGCTGTAATTTTTTTCCTCCAACTTTTTGCTTTCCTTCTAATCTTGGTTGCATTGGTTTTTTTTGTTCAAAAACTTTTCTTAAAAGTTTCATGTAATCAGGACTATCCATTTTACATTTCATAATGTTCTCTATTTCTTGTTTAGTCATAAATTCTTTCCTCCTCCACAAGAGCTAGTAGTTTTTAAGTAAGCCACAATTAAGAGTTGGGGTAGTGATCTTGGGAAATCTGCTGTGGAACATTAGCTATAGAATTAACTGGGGTAGAGAGGTTAAGTGATTTGTCTACCATCACACAAGAAATATGTGACAGAGGCAGAACTTGAAACCAGGTCTTCCTGATTCTCAGGTCAATTCTCTAACCATTATGCCCCATTACTTCTCTTAGTACAAATAGCCAACATTTTGATAGCATTTTAAGTTGTGTAAAGTACTTGCCTCATTTAATTGCTAAGTGAGTTCCACGAAGTAACTAAATATAGGCATAGCTGTACCTATTTTGCAAATAAAGAAATTGAGATTTAGAGAGGTTAATATTTTTCTGTCAACATATGGCTAGTAAGTATTGAATTTCAGATTTAGACCTATGTTTCTCTTAACTCTAAGCACTATTTGCACAATACCCTATTGCCTTTTAGTTAAAAAAAGAATTATAATTCACAAAAGAAACCACATACAATATTTCTTCAATGATCCTGTCAGGCAGGTATTTTTTTCCATCTTACATTTAAGAAAATTCATTCTTACAGAGGTTAAGGCATTTGATGATGATTTCTAAGCATCAGAACTAAGATTTGAATTTAAATATGAGTCCAAATCAAGCATCTGTTCCAGATGTTGTATAAATGGAACATTTATACTGTCCCAGTATAAATCAATGTGTTATAGGTCCATAGAATTGTAAAAGCACAGGAGATCAGGAATCTGTCTTCAATTCAACAGGAAGCCAGTTAGACTTTTCTAAAGATCAAGTCTCTTGGTGAGGGAAGATGAGAGGTTATTATCCTATTATTAGTTTTTAATATTGGCTCTAAGCACTTTTACAAAGGCTCTTTGGATGCCAAGAGTGCTGCCTAGGGTAAAAAGGAACAGTATGTTTAAAGGGCATATGTGTACTTCCTTTCACAAATGCAAATTGCAATCCTTTCTATGCCTTAGCAGAAGATCTTCAGGACTTGTTCCTTCTGAAAAACAAAACAAAACACAAAATACAGCACCTAGTGGGCAATACTCTGGTGATGAGCTTCTCTGCACTTACATAGGCTGATCTTTGGGTAACAGATGGAAAGCCCATCTTTGTGCCCATGTTTGAAGTTTTCTAGTTTGGCAGGAATAGCCAGAGCTTTTACTTTACTGACATAGAAATAAAAAAAAAACAGGGTCATCCTCTTGAAACATTGATGGGAGACTTTAGTGGAATAATACATATATATATATATGTGTGTGTGTGTGTGTGTGTGTGTGTGTGTGTGTGTGTGTGTTTATATATGTATAGATATGTATAGATATCCATCTATATGCACACACACATGTGAAGGGAAAAAAAAGATTTTTAGGCACTGATTATGTGCCAAGCAATTAAGATACAAATGCAAAAAAAGAGCAAAAATAATGAGCTATTTTTATTTTTATATTTTAAATTAAATATTTTTAATTATTTTTAATTTTTATAGTACTATAAAATATGTAAAACAAAGCACTTTATGAAATTTCCCTTGATCTTCAGATACTATTATTTATCTTATTTAAAATATTTGGAAACTGAGGCAAAGAAAGATTACATGACTTATCTTAGATACTGCTATTAAAGTGGGCAGAATTTGAACTCGGGTCTTCTTGACTGCCAGTGTAGCACTCTCGTCCCTAAAAGATCAGCCACTGTCCTCAAGGAACTGACATTTTAAGAAGGAAAATAACATATGTGGAGAGTGGTGGCCAAGGAGAAGCACTCTGGTCCAGAAATTTACTGGGATATTGAGCAAGGCCATGGGGAATAAATCAATACACCCCTTTCAGGAAAACAAAACAAAACAAAACCAAATTGCAGAGCTTACTTGATAATAGTTCATGGTTCCAGAACTTGAGAGTGGGTTGAGATGGGGGAGGAAAGGTTATTATCAGGGGCTGTGAAAGAAGTGTTTAGAAAAGAAGGATTGAAGTGAAGCATGGTTAAGTTTTTCCTGTAATAGTATTTTTTCAGAGGCAGTAATTAACCACAGGGCAGAAGATCAAGGCGGAAATTTCTCTAGGGTGTCTGAACTAGGGAATTGGGAAGGACATACCAAGAAAGGAGGGAGCTTAGATTCTCTCCCTCTCTTTCTCTTTGTCTTTATCTGTCTCAGACTCTTTGCCTCTGCCTGTTTATCTCTATTTCTCTGATTCTCTTTCTCTCTGTTTTTATGTCCCTATCTTTCTCTATCTTTTTCTCTTTCTCAAACTCTCTCAAATAATGCCTATGATTTTCTAGGTGTATGATCCAGGACAAGTCTTTATCAGCTTCAGTTTTCTTATCTCTAAAATGGGAATAATAATAGGACCTAGTCCATTAGATTCTAGTAAGAATAATATTAGAGAATTTATGGAAAAACTAATGGAAATCTTAAAGATCTATGTAATCTCTCTGTCTCTGTCTCTGTCTCTCCCTCTATGTCTCTCTCTCCAACCCCCATCTATTTACCTATTTCTATGCTTATCCATTCATCAATCTATCATACAGTACAACAAAGCAATAAACTGTGAGAAATTGAGTGCATTTTTGGTTGAATTGAAAGGTCCCAACTCAGTGAAGGCTGTATTCACATTTTATGGGAATTCTTTAGATCTTATCCTCCATGACCATGTTATATTTAACTCAGAATTGAAAGTCTACTAATATTCCCTCCCAGTCAAGACATTCTGAGAGCACATTCAGGGACTGCCCTCCCCAGCCTTGTGCCTGATGTAGTAGCCATAAATTCCTCATCTACCTCTGCTTTCACAATAGCATGAATTGAGTTACTGTAATATCTGTAAAATCCCTCTTTTCTTTTTTTTTCACTTTTTGGAGGGCAATTGGGGTTAAGTGACTTGCCCAAAGTGACACAGCTAGTTTTTGTGTTAAGTGTCTGAGACCAGATTTGAACTCAGGTACTCCTGACGCCAGGATCGGTGCTCTATTAACTTTGCCACCTGGCCACGCCTATTCCTCTCTTTTCAACATTAATACTAGATGCAATTCATAACACTGAAACTGGACAAAATGGAAAAAGGAGAACTGAGGTGGCTTTGGGTTTTCTCAGTTATTTTTTTTCAAGGTTGGCACACATGTTGAGGCTATTTGAAACTTCTCAACCTGAGACTACAAAGTAGCATGTTTATCGCTATTGGGAAAGAAATCCAATGAAAACTTGTATTTGATAATCTCAAACAAACTCTCCCTCTCCCTCCTCCACTTCCAGTCTTGGCTTTATCCTCATTTTTTTTTTTTGCCACCTACTCAATCTATCCTCTACTTTAGATGGTAACATCCATAGCAATATGGAGTTTCTTTATAAAAATTCACATGATCTGCGATTTTGAAAACAATTTGATTAAATGCACATTCCTTTTATTGTCTATTGATAGATTCTTCAATATGCCAGTAACCCAAATTAGCGGTATGATACACTTGGAGTCAGAATGTTTCTGTCACTTAATCCCTGCATGACCTACAACAAGTCATTTAGCTAATCTGGCACCTCAGTTTCCTCCTTTGCAAAAAGGAGCTTAGACTCATTGACCTCTAAAATATCTTTTAACTCAACAATTATAATTTAAGTTTTTCATTAAATTGAAATAAAAATGTCAATCCATTCATATCAAATGTCTTCTCACCTGACATCCTACTTTCTATTATTTATTCTATGCAACATTTTACTTTTTAATGTTTAAAAATGTATATATTTTATTTCTTCCAATTACATATAAAATATTTTAAACTTTTTTTTAAATTTAGAGTTTCAATTTCTCTCCCTTACTCTGTGCCCCCCTCTCTCCCTGAATATGGTAAGCATTTTGCTATAGGTTATACAGTAGAATTATGCAAAACATTTCCATATTAGTCATGTTGTTGAAGAAAACAGACAAAAACCCATAAAAAAGGAAGTGAAAAATATTATGCTTCAATCTGCATTCAGACTCCATTGATTCCTTCTCTGGAGGCAGATGGCATTACTAATCATGAGTCCTATGGAATTGTCCTGGATCGTTTTATTGCTGAGAATAACTAAGTCCTAGTTGATCAAAATAGAAGATTGCTTTTATTGTGTACAGTGTTGTTGTGGTTCTGCTCACTTCACTTTTATCAGTTCATGTAAGTATTTCAAGGTTTTTCTGAAAGCATCTTGCTCATCATTTCTTTTTTTTTTCCAATTAAACAAATGCTTTATTAACTTCTGGTTTACATCATTCATTTCCGCCAGATTTTGACTTACAAATTTTCCCCCGTTTTTCCCCTACCCACCATCCCAGAATAGCAGTCCCACAAGATATCCCTTCCTCCAATCTGTTCTCTCCCATATCTTCTCCCATACCCCCTTCGAATTTTCGATTAGAGCAAGGTTAATCTCTGTGCCCTAATGCCTGCACATCTTATCTCCCAATTACATGCAAAAGAGTATTGATAATAGTATTTATATATATTTGAAACATTTAATTTTAAGACCTCAAATTTCAGAACCATCCCCTTCCTCCCTTGCCACCCATTCTCTCTGGGAAGATAAGCAATTCAGTATGTGTTGTACATGTATAGCTATGCAAAATATTACCATAGTAGATATATTGGACAAGGCTGCTTATAATTCCCTCCCACCCATCCCACCACCAACCTGGTCCATTCCCTACTTGAACCTGTCCCTCTTCTAAAGTGGGTACTTCCAACCTCCCCTCCCCCCAAGAATGCCCTCCCAACCATCATCCGTCCTCTCATCCCCCTTTCCCCTATTCTGCTGCAGGTTGAAATATCCCATTTAGTAGGTATGCCATTCTCTCCCTGAACCAAATTCAATGAGAATGTGGTTTTGCCTTTTTGCCTTCCTATTCTTCCCCTCCCCTGCAGCCACTTTCCCTTGCTTCTTCTACATGAAATAGTTTACCCTACCCTGTTTCTCCCCATCTCCTCTTGCCACTTTCCTCTCTCACCTCATAAATTCACCCCTTAAGTATCACTCCTTCCAAACAAATTCAACCTATGCCCTCTATCCAT
This sequence comes from Gymnobelideus leadbeateri, assembly GCA_011680675.1. Lineage (NCBI taxonomy): Eukaryota > Metazoa > Chordata > Mammalia > Diprotodontia > Petauridae > Gymnobelideus > Gymnobelideus leadbeateri. The sequence continues at coordinate 299,005 of WOXC01006449.1, forward strand.
ATATAACTGTACACACACACACACACACACACACACACACACACACACACATATATATATATATATATATATATATACACAATCACATATGTATTCGTATGACCATACACCCTTCTTCCATTATTTTCATACTGAGAAAGATTTCATCAGTCACAATTATTGTTTATCCATGTAGGAATGTAAATAGGTCAACTTTGATAAGTTCCTTTTGATTTCTTTTCCCTGATTACCTTCTCAGGCATCTCTTGCTTCTTGTGTCTGGATGTCAAATTTTCTATTCAACTCTGGTTTTTTCCTCAAGAATGCTTGAAAGTCCTCTATTCCACTGAATGACCATATTTTCCCCTGAAACAAAATACTCAATTTTGCTGGGTAGGTGACCCTTGGGTTCATTCCCAGCTCTTTTACCCTCTGGAATATCATATCCCATGGCCTTCAATCCCTCAGTGTAGAAGCTGCGAGGTCCTGTACTGTTCTGATTGTGTTTCCACAATATTGAAATTGTTTCTTCCTGGCTGCTTGTAGTATTTTCTCCTTGATCTGGGGATTCTGGAACCAGGTATAATATTCCTGGGAGTTTTCTTTTTGGGATCTTTATCAGGAGGTGATCTGTGGATTCTTTCAACCTCTATTTTGCCCTCTGGGTCTAAAACATCAGGGCAATTTTCTTTGAGAATTTCTTGAAGGGTGATTTCTAGGTTCTTTCTTTGGTCATGGCTTTCAGGTAGTCCAATAATTTTTAAATTGTCTCTCCTGGATCTATTTTCCAGGTCAGTGGTTTTTCCCATGAGATATTTCACATTGCCTTCTATTCTTTCATTTGTTTGGATCTGCTTAACAGCATCTTGATTTCTCATAAAGTCATTAGCTTCCATTTGCTCCAGTCTAACTCTGAAGGAATGAATCTCCTCAGTGAGCTTTTGAGATTCTTTTTCCATCTGGCAAATTCGGCTTTTTAAGGCATTCTTCTCCTCATTACCCTTTTGAGCCTCCTTTGCCATTTGAGTTAGTCTGTTTTTTAAGGTGTTGTTTTCCTCAGTCAGGCTGTTGACCCTCATTTCATACTTTTCCTGCATCCCTCTCATTTCTCTTCCCAATTTTTCCTCCACTTCTCTTATTAGATTTTTAAAGTCCTTCTTAAGGTCCTCTATGGCCTCTAACCTGCTCATATTTTCCTTTGGGGCTTTTGGGGCAGGACTTCTGACCTCATAGTCGTTTTCCCTCTCTATGCCCCCAAAATAGGAGTCTAGGTTTGCATTTTTCTGTTTCCTTTGCCTTGGCATGTTGCCACTGAATTGCTTGACTTTTGGGCTTGTTGCCACACTATGGCTTTAAGGCCAGATAGAGGAAGTCTCGTCCCGAACATGTGGGGGGCAACTTCCGTTTCTGGCAAGCTGTAAACCCACCCATGACTTCCACCCTAGATCACAATCCGGATCCAGGGAGGTTAAAGCAAGAGCAATTACCCCCCAAGACTGATCGCTGGATCTCCCTACAGTTCTCAGGCCAGGATCTGTAGCTGCCTCTGAAAACTACAAAATGGCATGTCTCCTCAGTGGCTTCTAGCCCCCAGGGGAGGGAGCAGACACATTCCCCAAATACTGGTCCCAAAGTCCATAGGACACCAACCTCTTACTTTGTCCTAGGCATGTCTATGTTGATAATTCTGGAGTTGCCACAGCTTCTGGTGTTCTGGGGTCTCTCCACCCGGCTGCTGGCCCTGCCACCCTGGGGCTAAAACCTCGGCTCAGCTCGGCTCATCTCCCCGACCTCTTAGCATGCTGTACTGTTCCTTCCTGCAGGGCTGCTGGGCTGTCCTCAGCGGGAGGTTAGCTTCTCTGTATTGTTCTGTGGGTGCTGGGGCTCCAGAAGTTGTTCAGAGTCCCCTTTTACATAGTTTGGAGGGAATCTGGGGGCAGAGTGGCTTGGATGAGCTGTTTCTACTCTGCCATCCGGGCCTGAGATTCTTATGAACCTGCCCCTCATCATTTCTTAAAATACATTTCATTACCATTGCCTACAATAAATGATTTGGCCATTCTGTAATAGGTGGACAGTTGTTCAATTTCCATTTCTTTTTGGTCATCAAAAAAAGAGCCGCAAAAAATATTTTTGTTCATATAGGTCTTTTCTTTTTAAAAAAATCTCTGGGACACAAACCTAGAAGTGATATTGCTGAGTAAAATGTATGCACAGATTTACAGACCTTTGGGCATATTTCCAAATTCCTCAGAATGGTTTGGTCAATTCAAAATTCTCCCAACAGTGAGTGCATTAGTGTCCCAATTTTCCTGTTTTTCCTCCATCATTTGTCACTTTTCTTTTCTGTCATATTAGTCAATCTGATAGATGTGGGGTAGAACCTCAGAGATATTTTAATTTGTGTCATTCTATTCAATAGTGATTTCAAGCATTTTTTCATATGACTAAAGATAGTTTTGATTTCTTCATCTGAAAACTGCCTGTTCATATCCATTGACCATTTATAAATTGGAAAATCACTTGTAGCCTTATAAATTTGATACAATCATATTTATATATCTATCTCTCTATCTATACATATATGTATATATATACATATATGTATAGATAGAGAGATAGATATAGAGAGATGCATAGATATGTATGTATATATCTATCTATCTAAGAAATGAGGCTTTTATCAGAAACTTGCTGAAAATGTTTTTTTTTTCCTCCAGCTCTCTGATTTCTTTCAAATCTTTACTGTACTGATTTTGCTTTTAGAAAGCCTTTTTAATTTAATATAATCAAAATAATCTACTTTGCTTCCTATAATGCTCTCTCTGTCTTGTTTGGTAATAAATTTTTCTCTTATCCTTACATCTGACAGATAAACTATTCCATGCTCTCCTAATTTGCTCATAGTATCACCCTTTATAGCAAAATTATGTACCCATTTTTTTCTTTTCAACAAATGCTTTATTAACTTCTGGTTTACATCATTCATTTCCACCAGATGTTGAGTTACAATTTTTCCCCATTTTCCCCTACCCACCATCCCAGAATAGCAGTCCCACAAGATATCCCCTCATTTAATCTGCTGTCTCCCATATCTTCTCCCATACCTCCTTTGACTTTTCCATTAGAGCAAGTTGCATCTCTGTGCCCTAATGCCTGCATATCTTATCTCCCAATTACATGCACAAGAGTATTAATTATAGTATCTGTATATATTTGAAACATTTAACTTTAAGCCCTCAAATTTCAGATCCATTCCCTTCCTCTCTTGTCACCCATTCCCTCTGGGATGATAAGTAATTCAGTATGTGTTGTACATGTATAGCTATGCAAAACATTACCATAGCAGATATATTGGACAAGACTGCTTATAATTCCCTCCCACCCATCCCACCCCCTACCCGGTCCATTCCCTACTTGAACCAGTCCCTCTTCTAAAGTGGGTGCCTCTACCCTCCCCTCCCCCCATGACCTCCCCTCCATCAACCCCCATCTCATCCCCCTTCCCCCTACTGTGCTGCAGGTTGGGATAGCCCATTTAGTATGTATGCCATTCTCTCCCTGAGCCAAATTTAATGAGAAAAAGATTTTGCCTTTTTGCCTTCCTGTTCTTCCCCTCCCCTGTAGCCACTTCCCCTTGCTTCTTCTATAGGAGATAGTTTACCCTTCCCTGTCTCTCCCCTTCTCCTCTTGCCACTTCCCTTACCTCATAATTTCACCCCTTAAATATCATCCCTTCCCAACAAATTCAACCTATGCCCTCTATCCATGTATACCTGTAAACATATATACACACATTCACATATGTATTTATATGTCCATATACCCTTCTTCCATTATTTTCATACTGAGAAAGATTTCATCAGTCATAGTTATTGTTTATCCATGTAGGAATGTAAATAGGTCAACTTTGATAAGTTCCTTTTGATTTCTTTTCCCTGATTACCTTCTCAGGCATCTCTTGCTTCTTGTGTCTGGATGTCAAATTTTCTATTCAACTCTGGTTTTGTCCTCAAGAATGCTTGAAAGTCCTCTATTCCACTGAATGACCATATTTTCCTCTGAAACCAAATACTCAGTTTTGCTGGGTAGGTGACCCTTGGGTTCAGTCCCAGCTCTTTTACCCTCTGGAATATCATATTCCATGCCCTTTGATCCCTCATTATAGAAGCTGCCAGGTCCTGTGCTATTCTGATTGTGTTTCCACAATATTGAAATTGTTTCTTCCTGGCTGCTTGGAGTATTTTCTCCTTGATCTGGGAATTCTGGAACCTGGCTATAATATTCTTGGGAGTTTTCTTTTGGGGATCTTTTTTCAGGAGGTGATCTGTGGATTCTTTCAACCTCTATTTTGCCCTCTGCGTCTAAAACATCAGGGCAATTTTCTTTGAGAATTTCTTGAAGGGTGATTTCTAGGTGCTTTCTTTGATCATAGCTTTCAGGTAGTCCAATAATTTTTAAATTTTCTCTCTTGGATCTATTTTCTAGGTCAGTGGTTTTTCCCATGAGATATTTCACATTGCTTTCTATTCTCTCATTTGTTTGGATCTGCTTAACAGAATCTTGATTTCTCATAAAGTCATTAGCTTCCATTTGCTCCAGTCTAACTCTGAAGGAATGAATCTCCTCAGTGAGCTTTTGAGATTCTTTTTCCATCTGGCAAATTCGGCTTTTTAAGGCATTCTTCTCCTCATTGCCCTTTTGAGCCTCCTTTGCCATTTGAGTTAGTCTATTTTTAAGGTGTTGTTTTCCTCAGTCAGGCTGTTGACACTTAATTCATACTTTTCCTGCATCCTTCTCATTTCTCTTCCCGATTTTTCCTCCACTTCTCTTATTTGATTTTTAAAGTCTTTCTTAAGGTCCTCTCTGGCCTCTAACCTGCTCATATTTTCCTTTGGGGCTTCTGGAGGAGGATTTTTGACCTCTCAATCCTCTTCCTGTTCTATGCTTCAATCCTCTTTCCCCCCCAAATAGGAGTCTAATGTTTCATTTTTCTGTTTATTTTGTTTACTTTGCCTTGGCATGTTGCCACTTAATTCCTTGACTTTTGGGCTTGTTGCCACAGTAGGACTCTGCCACCAGACAGGGGAGCTTCCGTCCCAATGTTGGGGTCTTCACAACTTCCGGTTCTGGCAAGCTGGAAACCCACCCCATGACCTCCACTCCAGACCACAATCCAGATACAGGGAGGTTAAAGCAAGTGCGATTAACCCCCAAGACTGATCTCTAGATCTCCCTACAGTTTGCAGGCCAGGAACTTGAGCTTTCACTGAAAATTGTAAAATGGTGTGTCTCCTCAGTGGCTTCTAGCCCCTAGGGGAGGAAGCCGACCTGTTCTCCAAATACTGGTCCCAAAGTCCATAGGGCACTAACCTCTCACTTTTTCCTAGGTATATCTGTGTTGATAATTCTGGAATTGCCACAGCTGCTGGTGTTCTGCGGTCCCTCCAGCTGGCTGCTGGCCCGGCCACCCTGGGGCTGAAACCTCAGCTCACCCGGACCTGGGCTCGGCTCTCCTGCACACTGGGCTGTCGGCTCCCAGAGAGTTGCACTGGCCCTTCCTGCAGGGCTGCTGGGCTGTCCTCAACAGGAGTTTAGCTTCTCTGTGTCGTTCTGTGGGTGCTGGGGCTCCAGAAGTTTTTCAGAGTCCCCTTTTACATGGTTTGGAGGTTATCTGGGGGGAGAGCACCTTGGAAGTGCTGTTTCTACTCCGCCATCTTGGCTCTGCCCCCCCATTATGTACCCATTTTGACCTTATCTTGGTATATGATGTGAGATATTGGTCTATACTTAGTTTCTACCCAACTGTTTTCCAGTTTTTCCAGCAGTTTTTGTCAAAGAGTGAGTTCTTGTTTTAAAAGATTAGATCTCTGAGTTTATCAAGCACTAGATTACTATGGTATTTACTATTGGGTATTATGTACCTAATTATTCAGCTGATCTACCACTCTTTTTCTTAGCCAGTAAAAGATTTTGTTGATTAGCACTTTATAATACAGTTTTAGATCTGGTTCTGCTAGGCTACCTTCCTTCACATTTTTTTTACCATTGTTCCAGATCACTTTTTAATGATTTTTTCCAGATCTATCACACACACACACACACACACACACACACACACACACACACACAAATAGTTTTATTGGTATGACACTGAACGAGTAAATTAATTTAGGTAGAATTTTATTTTTATTATATTGACTAGGATTATCCATAAATAATCAATATCTTTCCCATTTGTTCAGATCTGATTTTATTTCTGTGGAATGTGCTTTGTAATTGTGTTTATATAATTCCTCGATGTGTCTCAGCAGGTAGACTCCCAAGTATTTTATATTGTCTATGGTTATTTTAAATGGAATTTATCTATCTCTTTGTGCTGGACTTTGTTGGTTATATATAGAAATGCTGATGATCTATGTGGATTAATTTTTATAACGTGCAATTTGGCTAAAGTTTGTAGCACCAGTGCAATATTTATAACACCCACTATCACAATACAAAATATATCAAGATCTCCAGATAGAGGATAGAACTGAAGTATTTATTTAGACACCAGAAAACCCAATCCTAAAATCAATAAGCTGGCACCATCATGGTACCAAAGATATTCAGAAGCCATAATAATGCTGAGAGCCACAGCATCCTTGAGCCTTTCCACAAATCAATACAAGATCAATATTTACTCACAAACCTCTCTATCTCCTTGCATGAGTTTCTTTCTCCCCCATTGTCTGGCTAGCTCTGACCAGCTTCCCACGGCACTGATTCCCTTCAGCAAACTCCTCCCACCACAGGATCCATGTGACTATATTCAGTCTAGTGGGGGACAGTTTTTTTTTTCATAGCAGGGAAGCTTCCTGTGGGCTCTGCTCCACCCTTTAGCAAATTCCCCCTATCACAGACTCCATGAGATTACGTTCAGCCTATTAGTGGGCAGAGTTTGGTTTCAAAGGAGAGGAGGTTTCCAAACTCCCCCCTAGATCTAATAAGGGGCATTCAAATTTCCATTTCCATTACAAAGTTTCAACTAGTTTTTTGTTGTTGTTGTTGATTCTCTAAGTGCACCATTATATCATAGTTTTATTTCCTCGTTGTCTACTCAGATACCTCTATTTTTTCTTCTCATATGCAATATTTTAAAGTAAATTAATAATATTTATTATATTGCAGGTGAATTTAAAGAAAATTTATATCAGTAACATATCAAAGAATAATAGAGTTGGAAAAGAACCATGTGATTCACCTATTGATCCCCTTCATTTTACAAATTAAAAAAAGAACTAAGAACCAAAGAGTTAGGTGACTTGAATTTCACATGAGTGGGAAGGTAAAAATTAAAATTCAGACCCCTTCTTATTCCATTGAATCATAAGATATTAAAATAGATTGCAGTTCTAGTAATTTACTACAAATATAGGTTTATCTATATTGTCCATTATATTGACCTATTTAATGAATATCTATTTCCTATAAATTTAGAACATACCAATTGTAAAATGAATGAAAACAGCAGATCTTATTTCAAAACTTTGCATTGTTTAATCATTGAGGTACTATATCTTTCTAATTAGGTAATAATGAAAAATGAATATTTTGCTTTTCTAAAATAATAGTGTTTATTATTCTAGCTCAATTATAAATCTCATAATTCAGCAGAACTGCAGCATCTATTAATTAGTCATCTGATGAGTGAGCCCGGGGGCTTCTTGATTTTCCCATCTGCCACTTTTTTTTAAATCCATGAACTTTCCTTTTCCTCTTTGTCTTTTCCCCATAGTCACACTGCCTGATGCACCATCTTATCCTAAGGAAAGTGAGCAGAGAAAATCCAAAATGTAAGATTCTCAAGTGAATAGCAGCTCCCTGGAGTCATAATTGTGGGCATGAAACTGTGCTTGAGAACTTCCATCCCTCTTCACATGACACAGGCATATGAACTACTTACTATAGAGGGCACAGAGAAGTAGAAGATGTGCTCCCTCCTTTTAGAGAGCTTACAATTAAGAAGCTCATGGTCCAGGTGGGGACCAATTGTTATACATTATAATCCTCTTAAGGAATAATGTTATGCCTCATATATATATGTACAAGCTACATAAATTCTGCTCATATATATATATATATATATACATATATATACATATATATGTATATATATATATACATATATATACATATATATGTATATATATATATGTACAAGCTACATAAATTCTGGCTAATCAAAGGTAGTATTTTAGGGAGTACTTAAAGGAAACATAATTGAATGCTCCCCTGCTAAGCAAAACTATGTAGATGCTTTGTGAGAAACAGATTTGCAGGGGCATAAGTCTCATTGTCACTCTTTTTTGTCTTTTGTAAAATTGACAAGAGTCCTGGTATTCCAACAGATATGCATATACAGTAAATTTGTACAGCTGGTACAAATTGGGAAATTTTCTCACTTAAGACACCATAATAGACATTCCTAGATCTTTCAATGGACTAGGTAACTTCTGAGATTCTTTCTGACTGAGATTTTATGACTCTGAGAGTTCTCTCCAGACTCAGGAACAAACATCCCAGAGGGGCTTTAGTTAAATCAGGGCAACCCAGAAACACCAAGTCTTTGATGAGGAGATAGGCAGCCCAGTGGATGAAAGGGAAGGTCCCCTATCAATTAGAGACAATCAAACTGAACCAAAGTACTCAAGGGCACAACCCCAAACTAAGAACAGAGACTGAAGGTTCTTAAGGTTCTGTTCAGAGGTGAGCCAGTTGGTTTGGTCTGTGGTAATATACTCCTATGAAAAAGGGAGAACAAAGTGAAGGCTGAGACCATTTCTAAGGAAAGCACAATGGAATAGGAAGTGGTATCAAGCAGAACAAATTCTGAGGAGCCTTGGCTATCAAAATAACTTAGAAGAGCTCAGCATTTCCTCTACAACGGTTTCACCTATCCCAGGAGAGCATGGTGACCACGGACAACCCCTGACATACCTTTACTCTTCCTGCATGATGTGATGCACCTGTGAGCTGCAGGGGCCATGAAAGCAGCAACAGATGAGACAATACCTTCTAGGGTGAGAAACTGTTTTGCTTCTAGCAGTTGGCAGCTCACCGAAGCTACAGTATTATTCAAAAGATGTGTGCTTGACAGGACTCTTGGTAGGACACCAATTTTTCTATTTTCCTCTGTGTATCATCTCTGCATATGTTTTATATCCCTATTTTATTAAACTACATGGAAATCGAAGGGCAATCATAGCTCAAGCTGTTTTTATTATCATGCCCAATCATTTCTTCACCATAACTATCACAAGCATGTGACCGGCTCAAAGTGTTTCACCTCATTTATGTCTGCCAAACATATTTTTGAAAAAAATCTTTCAGGGAAGTTGGAAGAAAAGTTAAACTTAACATAACTGCAAATTTAACAAGAGCCACCATGGTGCCGGAGGCAAAGGATGAGAAATAATTACAGCTGTAATAAACGACAAGAAAGCACTTTTCCTACATACATCCACCTCCAGAAACCAGTAAGAAGGAAACAGAGATGATGCTAATAAGGAAGAAAGAAAGAACATATGAATAGAGAAGAGGTCACACATTAAAAAGAAAAACTGAGAGCAAAACTTGAAGCACAAAAGCAACTTTGATATATTCTGTCATATCCAATCTTTTCATCAGGATAGCATTAAGACAGAAATTCCCACAGTCCTGATTTCTTTAGAATCAATCAATCAACAAGAGTTTACTAAGTGTCTATTATGTTCTGAGCACTATGCTCTATTTTGGAGATAGAAATATTTTAAAAATTAAAAGAAAAGAAGCAGTCTAACTGTTATATGTCTTATATTCTATTGTATGAGACAGTATGTATATATATATATGTACATGTATATATATATATATACATATACTCTATATGATAAACATAAAATAAATTTTAAAAGTAATTAAATACAAGAGGGGACAAGGTTGAAATGGAGGCAGGCAGGGAGGGTAACATTAGTTGGTCTGAAAAAGGTTTTGTATATAGAAGGTGATGCTTGAGCTGTTTCTTAAAAAAGAGAAGGATTCCTTGTGGAGGGGGTAGTCCATCCCAGACATGAGGCAACAGTCAATAAGAAGATGGAAAACTGTGGGTCAAGTAGGAGGAACAGAGAGAAGGTTGTTGTTGATGGAAATGGAGTAATGTATTTAATTGATAATTAATTAAATTATGAAATGGTACCAAGCATACCTGCTTCTATGAGTATTTGCCAGGAAAAGCCATGATTGGCAGTGGGAAATGGGGTGACAATCACACTTTAGTAAGGCAGAGACAAGCTGTTTAAAATGGAGAAGCAAATGGCTTCAACTAGGGGACAGGGGAATGAGATGATGAAGGTAAGGTGTATGAGGAAGAGGAGGGGAGACAAGGAGAGGCAGAAAGTATTACTCACATAGTCATGGAGATGAAGAGGGTCTATACTGCATCAGAGACAAAAGGGAATCAGATGCTAGAGCTATAGAGATAGAAATGGCACAATTTGCTAATAGAACACAAAATTATGCAAAATAATCTGAGACAGTATCCAATGGGCTCTACATAGTAGTTGAAAACAATAGACTGATATGAGATATTGCTCTGAATCACTAATAATAAGTCAACACAACTTTGAGGTTTCACTTCACATAAACTGACGCAGATCATAAATGGTATAAATAGGCAATTTTGGAGAGAACGTGGAAATAAGAGAGTATAATAGTATAAATAAAATATAATAAGAGAGTTGGTGAAATTGTAAATTGGCTCCACCATTATGGAAGCAACTTTGGAATTATATGAAGAAAGGGACTAAAATGTTGATACCTTTCAAGCCAGAGATCCTATCCCTAGGTAGATGCTCCAAAATGGCAGAAGACAGAAATGTCTTATATACACCAAAATATTCACAGAATCCCTTTTTATAATAGCAAAGAACGTGAAGCAAAATAGATGTGCATCAAGTGGGGAAAAGTTAAACAGATTTGGTACACAGATGCAATCAAATACTACTGTGCCATAAGAAATGATGAAGGATATAGAACAGAAGCTACCTATTTGGCCTGCCACTCTCTTTTATAAAAAACAATACTAAGTGACCCCCTTGGAAATCTATATTCTTTAACCCTTTAATTTTTTGTAATTTGTTTCATTTCAAAAAATATAACGTATTTTAAAAAATGATGCATCTTAAATTGAAAAAATTCTTGTAAATTTGTGGTATTCTTCTTCATTGAAATTTTGCTCTATTTTCTTTCTATCTCTTTTCTTCCTTTCTTCTTTCTTTTGTTTGTTTCTTTCTTAAGAAAAGGGGGTAGAGATATATTTGGAAATTAAGATTACTGGAAAACAAAAGATATCTTTTTTTTATTTACAAAAGGAAACTATGGACTCGATTTTAATCAAATGTGTTATACAATGATAATGCTACTGTTTTGCTATCTGGATAATATGAGTCTTGAGTTAATGGAATCATAGAGGAGACTGGAAGTTTAATGAAAGGAACTTTAAGTTTATTATCCTCACTTGATAAAATTCCTATTTTTATTAGAAACTCAGTTAAAGTTCCATTACTTCTAGGAAATCTATCCAGTTCCCTGAAGTTGCTAGTGACCATCTCCCTCCCCTAGAAATTACTGTGGATCTTTTTTTTTTTTTTTGTATTTAAGAGACAAAATGGCAGAGTGACTAGAGAGCTGGCTTCAGACTTTTTGACTCAGGGTAAGTCACATAAATCCTCAAGGGCATAGGCAGCTCTAAACCTCAGTTTAGTTACTGATAAGTATTGGTAGAAAAATTTCTCTATACTAATTAATTTACAATCCCAGACCCTATGTGCCTTGTATATATTTCATAATAAATTTTCTGTATATTCTTATTTTTGCTTAATCAAATGTCAGCTCCTTAAGGATAGGAACTGTGTTTTGTTTTGCTGTTTACCCTCAATGTCTAGGATTATATTTGTCATGTAACAGGCTCTTAAAAAATGCTTCTTGAGTCAAATAGAGGAAAGTAAGGCCAAATGAAATTAAATGACCTGCCAGAATTAAAGTCAGGTCTCATGACTACTACTTGGTCAAACGTGATTGCATAGTTTCCTCATCCACAATCTTTTACTTTGTCCCAATTATTATTAACAACATGAATTTATGATTGTATAAGGTTAGGGGTATGTTTTATGGTAATGAAACAGGTAGAAGGCAAATGACCTACAAGATGTGCATGCCATAGTCAGGGGATCTGTGGACCAGAAAAAAAAAAATGAATTCAATGTAAAAAAAAAATTTCCATTCCAAGAAAGCCTATATAATGATTCCTACATATTGTTTTCAAAGCTATTCAGCTTTTCTTTGCTTCTTTGTTGGTTTTCCTTTGTTCTCTGTTATGCACTTTTTACCTTATTTCTCCTCCTCCCTCACCCCCCCACTAAAGAAGACTACAATTGTGTGTGTGTGTGTGTGTGTGTGTGTGTGTAGAGAGAAGGGCTTAATTGTAGCTTATGTATATGTCTATATATATTAGACATAAATACATAAATAAATACATATATATTTATAAACATGTATATACACATATGCACTTATACACATATGTAGATCATACTATGCTTATTTCTGCCTATCATCTGTTTCTCTGAAGGTGAGTAGCATTTTCCTTCATAAGTACAATTGTTTCCATGTTTTTCAAAATCAACCCGTTCGTCATTTCCTTTACCACAGCAATATTCCAACCCAATCACATCTTATCTGAGAGACTGTCTATGAAAGTTTTTTTCCTCAATTTTCTCTATTCCTTCTGTCTTGGCTACATAGGTGTTATTTACACAATAAAATTTTAATTTAAAACAATTAAATTTATCCCTTTTACACTTCAAGAATGCTCTTGCCTTATAATATAGTGTAAAGTCTGATACCGCTGAATCTACTTCCTTTACTTCTTTTTCCCCTGGTTTCTTTGAAGTTCCTAACCTTTTGTTCTTCCAAATTGCTATTGTTTTTTTCTGACTCAGTAAAATATTTTTTTAAGTAATTTAATTGGGATGATGTTGAATAAATAGATTAGTTAGGTTAAAATTGTTATTTCAAATTATATTGGCTTTACCTATCCATGAACAATAAATATTACTTCAATTATTTTTATCTGAAGTTTTTGTATAAGAAGTATTTAATGTCTATGTTCATATAGTTCCTATGTCTGTTTTGATAAGCATATACTCCATTGGCTTAATTTAGGATTTGAAAAAAAAAAGATTCTTTAATAGACACATGTATACACACATAAATGTATACAAATCATGTATATAATATTATAACAATACACATATTTATGCAAATATGTATATATTTATATGCATATTCCTGTATATGTATGTAGTTGTACCTCTATATATGTCTCCATAAAGATATGCATATGTAAATCCATCTATCTGTCTATCTATGCATACACACACATTTGTTTATGTCTGTGAGTATCAGGTACCCATAATCAGGACTTACTATGTGTATGTGATAAAAGCAAAATTTCCCAGAGACAAGTTCTTTTCTTCCAGCCATAATTCATAACTTGAGGCTTTACCTAAAGAAAAACAAATCTGCCTCAGCACCTTGTTGGCCTCAGCTTCCTTTCCAACCTTCCACTCCCCATGTAGGATAATACCAAGATAAGTTAGCCTTGGCACCTGCTTGGATTCCCTGACTTTGCTTCTTGGTCATCTAGTCAAGGGGCATAAAAGTCTCAGCCACATGAAATCTGGGCCTCTCATTTTTTATGGATGTCTAAAACCACATGAGTTGGCATGCCATGAAGACCTTGTCCAGAATTTATTCCAGATGGAGATGAGCAGAAGATAGAAGCCATATGCAGAGAAGCTAAATTCTATTCTGTTCTCGTTGTATATCCTTGCTGTGTTAGGGCAAAACAAAACCTCTGTAAATGTTCAGTGACTTGTAAGAGCCTCATTTCTTTTCCAACTGAATCTGAACAAAGAGGGCACCAGTGTTAGAATCACCCTTCCAACAGTGTAATAAAATTGGGGCAATCTAAGCTTCTTCCCCCAGAGAAGAGGAACATAAAAAGAAAGAATTAGGAAGACTGGTGAGTCCACCAAGTGTGGCCCCTGCCACCAAGATAATTCCTCTTTGCCTGATCTACTCATGATTTGTGTATTGCAAAGTGCCTAGAATCTCCTTACCTAAACAGGGATATTTTTAAAGGACTCCAGATCTCTTTATTTATCTCTGTGTAAACATTCAGACCTTAAGTACTTATTTGGTCCCTTCAGAATCAGCCAACACAGAGAGCTAGAAAGAGCAAGAGCTAGCATGAGAGAACCAGAAGAGAAGGGAGGGATTACATATAGACACAAACTTGGCTCTTTGGAGGGGAAGCTGGGAGTTTTTCAAGGTCCTCTAGGGACCCAAAGATTACAGGGGATAGAGGAAGTACTAGAGAAATAAGGAGTTGCTGGGTTGTAATGGCAAGCACAGAATTAGTTCACACATTGTTTCAGCTATTGAATTAACACCCTGTTTCATTTCAAGTTTCTTTGGAGCCTTGTACAAGTCTGTTAGGAAACAGAATGTGTGAATCACACAACTTGTGAACCCTTGAACTGATGAGCTCCCGAAACAGGAAAGGGAGGAGCTAATGACCATATAAATAAGGAGAGTTTCCAGACTAGAGGCAGCAGAACTGAGAAGAGGACTCTTGTAATGGCAGAGTCAAGAAGGAGAAAACTTGTGGTATTCAAGCACTCTGTCTGCTCTGTCTATGTTGATGTTTGTTTGTGATACATTGTACAGAAGCCCTGGAACCTTACTGGAAGCCCTGAAAGAGGATTTTCTGGTTGTATGTTTACAGAATTCCTAGAGGAGGGTTTTGGAGGTTGTGGGACTTTGCTAATGATTTGTGCTGACCTCTTGGACCTTGTTTGTGGGTCTGTGTTGATTTCTATGCTGGTGATTTATGTTGAGTTCTTAAACTTTGTTGCTGGGTCTGAGTTGATTTCACAGGCAGATAGTGAATTGATGATGGTGCCAGCAATGTGTATGAAGATTATTGTGGCTCTGTTAAGCTTTGTCTTCCCAGAAATAGGAACTGTGAAGAACTTGAGGTGGACTGGACACTGTGTACTTCAAAATGGAATGGGAACTGGATGAAGAACAGGACAAGGAGCTGGACAAGGAACTGGCAGCTGCCTGCCTTTGAACCCAGGTGACAGTTGGAGCTTGGACCATGGAAAAGAAACCATGGAAGCTGAGAGCCAGCCTTGAGTCAAGTTGAAAGAAGACTTTGCTTGGATACTGTGTACTGACTGAGAAGATTTTGGGTTACTGTGACCTAGGGGTGGAGAACTTTGACTTTTGTACTTTGTGATTGAATTAAGGATTTTGTGACTGACTAAATGAATGTACTTTGTTGGAAACTATGTGACCACTTTGGTGAAACTATGTGGCCATTTTAGTGATAAATTGTTGAGTTGTGACATAGTGAATACTGTATTTTGATTTTCTGTGATAAGTTGTAACATTGTGAATGCTGTACTTTGATTTTCCGTGAATGTTTTGCTTTGATTTGTTATTGAATAGAGTGTTTGCTATACTATGTAATCAGAACCTTAAAAGCTGTTCACAGCAGCATTCTTCTGGAAAGCTGCTTGTGTGTGGCTGTGCATGGGTGAAGTTGGGAACTTAGGAATTGGAAAAAGGCAAAAATAGAGCAATAGTACCAGGATGATGGAAGGATGACTTGACCATGGCTTAGTAGGTATTAAGTGGCAGAGTCTAGGAAAGGACTGAGATCTTCTCATTTGAACCCCAACACTCTTTGCATAATACACCATTGCCTTAAGACAAATAGAAATAAATTCTATGGGTTTCTTTATCTCCTCCTTCTCTTTATTCAGTTTTACGTATAAGAATTAGTTTTCTTTTTCCAGGATCTAGGAAGCTGAACTGAGGGGCAAGTTGCTTCCACTGTAATGGTAGTCAAGATGTCTGTATCACACAAGGGCCAGAATTCAGATGGGTAATTGTAGCATTCCCATGCTGATCAGCTGTGAAATCTGGTCTCTCAATGTGAGTTGACAACAATAGAACCATTATAAGTATCTGCTAAAAGCCAGATATCTAATGTTCTTTTTTTGATAGGTCTCTCCTGAGAGTTCATTTAGTAAAGGCAATGAGTAAAGTAAGGCTGCTCTGTTCACAGCCACTGAGGAAATGGAGTCACCCACTAGAATGACCCAAAGGCAGTTTCACCAAAAGACATTCTATCACTGGTTAAAAGATTATGTTAGTTAAGTGGGAAGCAGTGTTGTGTGTGACAGGGGATTATATAATGCTGTTAGTGTTTTCATTCTTCTGAGTTGCTATTTGTGTTCCATACCTTGGGAGTTACCACTGTTATATGCTGCAGTGATTTTGAGGATGGGGTTTTGCCCAGACTATTTTGGCAACAATAAAAGAGCTATCATGTCAAGGCCCACTTGTCCCTTGCCTATTTACTGATCTCTCACAGAACACTTGCTTGTATTTTGTATTGTTCACAGTGCACACGGAGGTAGGGAAACAAAAAGCCAAATCACCAAAAGGTCTAAAGCCACTGAGATGTGAAATGAAAGATGGAGCTAATCAGATGCTTAGATGGCACAGGACATGAAACATGGGATGAGGATGAAAGGATTCAGCTATTTTGGACGAGGCAAACAGAGCTGGGCATGACCTTCTGGTTGGAGAATGAATGTGCAGAGTCGGAGCTGTCTTTGAGGTCAGAGATTATAGAAAAGGTTAGCTGATAAAAATATGGAGAGAAGTAAATTGCTTTAGTGCCTTGGGAACAAAGAGGTGCATTTGCTCTCCTATTCTTCTGTGTGCTAAAGAAATAAATCCTTTGACTTCCTCTTGCAAACAATTAAAAAAATCTTACTGTTTCATTTCATTTTTATTAATTTTAAAGAAAAAATGGCAAATATTGCTATGTCAGGAAAAAATCTACATTAATAATATGTAACATTAATCCTGAACTTTGGATCTGTCTACCCAAAATGAATGGACTCAGTTTTGGACCCTTCTGATATATAATTATTTTTACAAGTTAAATTATTTTTAATAGAAGGGTCATTTTTTAAGGGAACACAAAATAAAACAAACTATATATATTCATTCTACCACATGTTTTTTAGTCATTTTCAGTTATGTCTGACTCTTCTTTATCCCACTTGGGGTTTTCTCAGAAAAGATAGGGGGAGTGGTTTGTCATCTTCTTCTCTAGCTCATTGTAAAACAGAGTTAACTGACTTTCCCAGGGTCACACAGCTTAAGTAAGTGTCTGAGGTCATATGTGAACTCGGGTCTTCCTAACTCCTGACCCAACAACTGCACCACTTAGCTTCTCCATTCTAACACTAAGTTATCTCAAAAAGGCAAGTGCTATCATAATTTCCTTGTCAGTGGAATAGACTCAATGAAAGCAGTTAGGTAGGGCAGGGAACAGAGTGCTGGAGTCAAAGACAAAAACATTTGTATTTGCATAACGTCTCGGACACTACTAGCTGTGTGACCCTCAGCAAGTCACTTAACCTCTTTCTGCCTTAGTTTTTTCATCTGTGAAATAGGGATAGTAAAAACATGTATTTCCCAGGTTGTTGTGGGGCTCAGATGAAACAATATTTGTATAATGTTTTACAAACTTTAGAGCATTATTTGGATGCTAGGTATGATAATCAGGATCATGATGTACAAAAATGTCTCAGCAAGATATTTTGAGATAGTGTTTTATATTCTTGAATATTTCCAAGGAGTAAACTTACATCATCCACATTGCCATTTATCTGGTGCTTTAAGGTTTGCAAAGCACATTACACATGATATCTCATTTAACCCTCTCAGCAATATGGCAATACCTCAGATCTTCTTGCCTCCAGGTTCTGTCTTTTTGGGTCATACGGTTGCATCTTGGAATTCTTCACTGGCTTTTGACAGTTTTTGAATGAGAGTCACAAGGGTGGGGCTGGAATTGGAGTGGTAACCACACATTGACTGTGGTAGATGATGGAGGAAAAAGGGGGGATTCTAATTAGTTAATATGAAGATATTCATGGCAGGTTTATAGAGCTTTGGAACAGACTGGGAGCCCATGCAATATCATTTTCTGAAAATCTTAAATATAAAATAGTCAGTGTCTGAAATACTTCTTGCAAGTACAATTACCTAAAGATAGGGGTATGGGTAGTATGTTCTCTGCAATCTTACTTTCAGTAATGAAATCTATCTAACATGGATTTTGGATAATTTCTGGATTTAGGTTTTCCTTTTGAAAATTATCTTGTAAATATTTGGACTCTCTATTCTCTCATTGTTGAGAATGGACTTAATGTATTAAGATCATGAATGTCATTTTTGATATGCCAATATAGAGACCAGCCAGAGCTATGAGAATGACAGAGAGGAACTGTTGTCTCCAGAAACAAGAAAAGAATAGAGGTCAAATCCCCCTTTAGATTAAAAACTTCTGCTCCCTAAGAATCAAAAAAGGTAATAATGATACTAGGAAAGTCAGAATTCAATAGTAGAAACTCCTTTACTGTAGGGTGGCTAGGTGGCATAGTGAATAGAGAACCGGCCCTGGAGTCAGGAGGACCTAAGTTCAAATCTGGCCTCAGACACTTAACACAAAAACTAGCCATGTGACCTTGGGCAAGTCACTTAACCCTAATTGCCCTCCTTTCCCCCCTCTAAAAACAAAACAAAACAAAACTCCTTTACTGTTTACTGGCCACCTGGGATATGATAGAAAGGGTACATGATTTGAAATCAGAAAATGTGGGTATGAATCTTGTTTTACATGTGATCTTATCTTATATGTGCTCTTGTATATGATCTTAATAAGTCTCAACCTCGCTGTGTCTCAGTTTCCCCAGATTTAAAATGGAGATGCTATTTGTGCTACCTATCAAAATAGAGCTGTTCTGAGGCACAAATGTGAAATAGATTAGTTGTTTTATAAAGCTTAAAAAAGGGTAGAAAAGGCAATTATGAGAACTTGACCACTTCATTGCCCTAGGTTGGCTTTATCTGTCATGTACATATTATTAAAGAGCAAATTAAAGTTAATAAGTGTGATAAATGTTCTAACCCAGTTATTGGCTATAGATAAGAAAAAGCATGCTACTTTTTTGAGGTACCCACTGATGTAATATGTAATTATAGCAGTACAATCATTATGAGCTGAATTTTCTATAGTGCTTAAAGTTTTGTAAAGCATTTTAAATATATTCTTTCATAGTAACAACATGTAGATTTGAGGACTCAAGCTATGCCAGTGACTTATGATCCTAAAAGAGAAAAATGAGTGGATCCTTAGCTAAAGATGAACTCAAGGTGTCTAGTCTCTAATTATCCTCAGGTATATCTGTCAACTTAGATGACTAGTAATAGTGTGGAGATGCAAAGGCTTCCTTTGTGGGCATAGGTCCAGATTTAGGCAATCAGGTAATTCTCAGGGAACACTGATAGAGTGACGAGGTTCAAACTCCAAAGGCACTGTACCTCAATTAAATCAAAAGAGTAAGCAAGTCATCTATCAAAGAATTAATGGATTAAATGAACCAGTTTGTCGAATCTGCTTCAGGGAACCAATCAAAATGGAGAGATGGGCTAGTACCCTGTGGCAAACCCAGGGCAAGGCAAACCCCCAATTTATGGTGAGGCAGGAACCAATGCCTGAATGTCCCTTTCTCTATTTAGCTGAAATGGAATGGCATTGTGACTCAAGGAACATGAATAGATGGGAGAATTGGGAAGGTAGAGTATCTTAGGGAACGTTATTACATGTATTGTAATCCTTTAAGGTGAAGTCAGAGATTGGCTTACAGAGATAAAGACTGTGAGACATGTACTAAATTCATTTACAAAGGAGGGAGGATAGCCTGGATGTTGGTAGATAAGATAAGGTTTAGGACCTAGATTAAGTGATAAATTTGGTTTCTTGGTCCATGATTATCAGATTGAGAATTTTGAGAATAGTCACTATCTGGTAAAGGAGATATTTTTTTGGATAGAAGGGCCTTTGGATGGCTCTGAAATAATACCCCATAGGCAGGAACCTAAAGTTCTACCTGACCCACCCCAGATCATAAATGAAGTATGTGTTGTACATCTCCATTTCTTGTCAGTGCTCTGTTTACAGTGCCACTCTAGCTAACAGACATTTTTTGGTTAGCCAAAGTTCATAGAAGTCCCAAGGGCTTTGCAAAGACCAAGGTTGTCAGTAAATAACACCACTCACTCCAGACCTAAGGTTCTCATGTCTGCCCTTTGCTAGGGAGGTCAGTTCAAAATTACCTCTTGTAGTTTTAATTTAGTCATAGCATTTGGGGCCAGGGCAGGTTTCTCCAAGGGCTCTCTTTCTGGAATTTTATCTTCATGATTTGGTGATTATAGTATTGGTCAAAAATTTGATGTTTTCCTCAACAGTGAAAGGAATTTTATTTTCTTTATGCTAATCAGACAAGTTGTGAACACTCATCATGTTTTGTAATAAAAGTTAGTGCCACAAAGAAACACATATTTGTATGTATATACATATGCACAAACAACACAAAGATATTGAAGGATCAGGGGAGAACAAATGAGGAAGAGGAAGGAATCTGCCTTCCTTTGAATCAGGATTTATTGGTGTCTGTACCACTCCAGGACTAATGACTGGTTCTTTTGAAGTTCTGACTAGAATAATAATTAAGGAAGACAAGAAGTTTCATTGAAAGTCCTACCTTCTTCAAAGAAGCCTTTTGTAGTATGTCTTAGTGTTTTCCCTTTGAGGTTATCTCCCGGTTATGTTGTATATATCTTGTTGGTGCAATGTTATTTATATATTGCCTCTCTCATTAGTCTATGAAATCCTTCAGAGAAAGGAATGTTTTTTTCTTTCTTTTTAAATTTTTTTCTTTATATCTTCAGCATGTACCACATTGTCTGGTACACAGCAGGTGCTTAATAAATGCTCATTGACTGGTTCACAAAAAAAGTAGCATCTTACATTTATGCCCTCTTTATATCTAAATGTGATTTAGATGTGATTTATAGCCATTATGAATTCTTAAAAATAAATGAAAAAACATTTATTAATAACCCACTATGTAACAGGCACCGTGCTAAGCACCAGAGATACAAGTAGAAAAAAATGAACCAATCTCTACTCAACAAAGATTTTGTATTAAATGAAACAAATAAACAAAACCATAAAAAGAGCTCACAGTCTAATTGGAAGAGACAACACATAAAGGAAATTTAGTTTCAGGGCAGATGGAAAGGCCCAGAAATCCTAAAGGTAGGGGCTGGCTGAGAAGTTGATGGCGAGCCTAAGAGATCCTTATGTTACATCATCTCTTTTAATTCTCACAACCCTAGTAAGTAGGTGGTGTAAGTATTTGCCTCCTCACTTTACAGATGAGTCACAGAATGTTAGAACTGGAAGGGATCTTTGAGTTCACCTATTCTTACCTCCCATTCTTTTGCTTCTTTGTTTATTTGTAACCAGAACTGTGATTTCATTAATTATACTGGGCTCCCAGTAAAGAACTCCTCCCTAATATACATCAGCATCTACCTCCCAACTTAGATCCCTAAAGAATTACTTGGGTGCATACAGAATATAAATGACCTGCCCAGGGTCAAGAAACCTATAGCAAGCAAGTGAACTGAACCCAGAGGTATTTTTAACTTTGACATCAACCCTTTATCTAATGGGCCAGGACTGTAAAAGAAACCAATCCCCTATTTACAGATGAGGAAACTGAGACTGGGAGAGGTTAAATGATTTGCCTCAGGTCACACTGGAAGTAGGTTTCTGAGACAAGATTTAATTTCAGTTTTCCTAATTCCCAAACCTGGTTCTTTATACGACAAGAAGATTCCAGCAATCACACCAATAAAATGATTCCCAATGACCAATACTCCTGCTTCTGATCTTAGTATCTATACCAGAAAAATGATTCTTTTTGTCATGTTCCCATTTGGCCTCATAATACAAAAGAAGTAGCCCCTTCAATGGTGCAGAATGAGGAATTTAGAGCAGAAGAACAGCAATGCAATGGGATAGTCCTTATAAATCTCTGTCTGGAGAGGGAACAACACTGTCAAAATGGTTATATGCACCCTGCCTAAAAATAGGAGACTGGATTATAGGAATCTTTTTCACAGTATCTTCTTATGGTTACAGCAGAAGCTGGTCTGCTAAGAAAATGCTTCAATTGTTTCTAAACCCCTATTTCTTTTTAAAAATCTCACCTCTAAACTAAAATATTATCTTGGGTTGGGGAAAACAAACAAAAATTTACTTTTCACAATCTATTTGCCAGGATGGGCTAGTAGGTGACTCAGTGGATAGAGTGCCAGGCCTGGAGTCAGGAAGCCTCCTCTTCCTGAGTCCAGATCTAGCCTCAGACACTTTCTAGCTGTGTGATCCTGTGCAAGTCACTTAACCTTGTTTGCCTCAGTTTCCTCATTTGTAAAAGGAACTGGAGAAATGGCAAGCCACTCCAATATCTCTGTCAAGCAAACTCCAAGTGGGGATGTGAAGTCAGATACAACTAAAAACAACCCAACAACAGCAACAACAATTTGCTAGGCACCATTCTTAGAACTTTATATACATTATTTCATTTGATCCTTACAACTCTGTGAGATAGATGCCGTAATTATCTGAATTCTACAGAATAGGCAACTGAGGCTCTTAGGTGACTCTTCTAGGGTCACACAGTTAGGAAGTACCTAAATACAAATTTGAACTCAGGTCTTGCTAACTCCAGATGCAAGGCTCCATTCACTAGATTACCCAGGCTCTAGGAAAGGAGAACAGGGAGAAAAGGTAGTTTGATGATTGCAGATGGTGGTATCAATTTGATGCATCTAGTAAAAATAGATCTTTTTGTTGTCAATAGAGGGGTTATTGATCCTATCTTTAGTGTGAAATTCACACAATAGCAGCATAAAAAATGTTGTGTAGGGGAAAGAACACTAGATTTGGTGTCATATGAACTGAATTCCCATGTTGAGTCTACTACTTACCAACTATGTGACCTTGAAAAAGATGTACCCAGGCCACAGCTTCACATAAAAATATAGATAATGATATTTGCCTGAACCTCAATTAATTTATTTTTCAGTATAAATTTACTAAGTACCTACTGGGGACAGCTAGGTGGTGCAGTGGATAGAGTACTGGAAGCCCTGCATTCAAATCTGGCCTCCAATACTTACTAGCCATGTGACCCTAAGTAAATCACTTAAGTATGTTTGCCTCAGTTTCCTCAACTGTAAAATGACCTGGAAAGGGAAGTGTCAAACTACTCTAATATCTTTTCCAAGAAAACCTCAAAATGGGGTCATAAAGAATTGCATATGCCTGAAACTATTGAACAACAACAACAAAAATGCCTACTATGTGCCAGGCACTAGGAATACAAAGAAATTAAATGAAAAAAAATGGAGTATTCCCATATCTAAATGATTTTACATTATATCTAGGGAAATAAGACATGTATCTATAAGGATATAGAAAAAAAACCATATATATGGTAATGGTAGGGATGGGGGGAAGCACTAACAGCTGGAAGCATTGCAAAAGGTTTCAGGGGGCATTATTCTGAAGAACAAATGACATAATGGTATGAAGATCAAATGAGATAATGTACTTTGAAAGTGCTTTGTAAACCCTAAAGCAGTGCTCAAATGTCAGCTTTTATTACCATGCACCAGAGTATGACCTAAACAACACAGTGAAGTCAATAGTTTGTCTTCAGCTTTTCCACACTATCTTTTATGTGCCCTTTTCCTCTCTTCCACAGCACCTCTTTCTCTCAGCCACATCTATCTCTTCATTCTTTTGTCTATTGATCTGTTCATCCACTTATTCATTCAACAAATAGCTGTGCTCTTTCCGGATTCCTGATAACAAAAGCTTATTTCAGGAAATGATTTGGTAAAAAAACAAAACAAAACAAAAACCAGACAAACAAAATAAAGATAGAGCCCATTCATATTGATAGACTCCACAGTGCAGTGAAATACTGTTGACTAGGAATTAGGAGACCTGGGTTTGAGTTCTGCATATGACCTTGACCAAATAACATCCCTGGGCCTCAGCTTCCTCATCTGTAAAATAATGATAATTACATCTATCTTATCTCCCATGATTTTTGAGTAGGACAAATGAGACCAGGTGTTTGAAAATGCAGTGTGACTATCATCTTATAAAATTATAAACTGTTCATATATTACCACATCTTTCAGTATTTAGCATAGTGCTTGGCATATAGTAGGTACTTAAAAATATTGATTGATAATAGACCAAGCTTTAAAATTCATTGTTATCAGTCTTTAAGGTTATGCCATCAGTACAGATGTGTACTTTATGACTGAGCTTCCTTTCCAACTTTATACTATCCCTCACCATGTTCTCTAATGTTAATTTGAATGTTGCCTGGTTTCTGTGTCTCTCTTTATGATGTGCCCTGTGCCTAGACTAGCTTCCTTTCCCTTCTTCACCTATTAAATTCACAGACAGTTTTAAAATCCAACACAAGTACAACCTCTTCCATGATTCTCTCAACCTGTAATGACCTTTCTTCCTACCATTCCTACTATTCTTTGCCCCCTTTTATCCTTTTCTGAATCTGACATTAAAAAAAATGTTTCTCCAATGGAGTTACCATTTATTCTTTTGGATTGTACTTATTGAAGTATGTGTAATCACTCTGACTGTAAGCTTCTGGAGGACAGCAATTGTGTTTTCTTGAAGCTCTTTATGTCTCTTCTACCTAGCCCAGAGCTCTCTTCACACAAAAGGCCTGTGATAAACATACACTGTTTAAGGTGACAAATCCTAGAAACATTAAGATCACAACAAATAGGCAACTGGCTCTTTTTGTTACCTTTGTTTTTGTTTTTATTAGAAAGGCCCTTGATGGAGACCCCTCAACACAGAGTGAGCTCTGCTGGCTACATTCCTCTCTTTCCCTCCAAATAATATCTCTCTGAATGAAAGTTTCCTGATATTGCTAAGATCCCATCCAACTCTTAACATTGCATGTTCTATGACTAATATGGAAATATTTTGCATGATTTCACATGTATAATTGGCATCATATTCTTTGCCTTCACAATGGATGGGGGAGGGCCTGGACAGAATGAGAGATTTTTGAACCGTAACAAACAAACAAAAAAAAAAAGATTAGAAAAATTAATTAATTTTTAAAAATTCCATATTCTAAGGTCTCTTTCAAATTAGGCACATCTTGTGCCACTAAGCCCATGCCAAAATGTGGATATAAGTTCATTTAGGATATATATATATATATATATATATATATATATATATATATATATATATATATATATATATATATATATGCACCAAAATGCAATGAGGACCTTTCTCTGACTGCCTTGAAGCTTTGGGGCTCAGTTGATTTATTTTTGTGTTGATGGTTCAGTTCTACCTTTCAGGTGCTAGGCTAGTTCTGGACACAAGAGTATTGCCTATCTACTCTCTTTCATAGTTTCCTTTTGTGATAGTCTGTGGTTATCTGTATATCTTCCTTTTCTCCTCATTTAGGAAAACAGGAAATAAGCACTTATTAGACACCTACTGTTTACCAGGCACTATACTAAGCACATCACAAACATGTTCTCATTTGATCCACACAACTATGGGTGTTAGGAGTTATCATTATGCTCATTTTACAGTTGAGGAAATTGAGGCAAACAGGTTAAGTAACTTGCCCAGGATCACACAACTAGTAGTGATCATCTCAGATTAAGGAACTCAGGACTTTCTGACTCCAAGGCCAGAGCCACCTAACTTTCTTAGTTATGATCTCAGTATGTCATTTAGCTACAATTTACTAATGCAGTTACATAGTAGTGGAATCATCAGACCAGATTCTATACTGTTAGGTGAAGACATTGTGATCACAAAATCCAATGCTGAATCCACCTTTGAGTGTTTCCTACCTCCTAAGATCTGGGATTCCAAGTAGTGAGTACTTTACATGGTGGTTGGTAAATAGTGTTTAATATATGCTGTTGACATCACTCCTGTTTTCTTGGTTCAGTTCCACTATTAGAACTGAGCTCAGGAAGGGGGGAGAAAGTGCCTTGATTTGTCATGGTTTATAACCTTTGACACAGAGTTAGCCAAGAGAATAGAGAAGACCCTGAAGGCAATGTCCAGGACACAGCCTATTGCTATCCTTCCTCATGACTTACTTGGATTTGTTGCCATTCAACCCTCTAGAGTCCTTTGTGCTGGCCACTTTTTACCAGTCAGATAGTTCAAAGCTTCTCTTAGAACATTTTGCATCAAAAGGACACATAGAACAGAGGAACAGGGACACACAGAGAAATCCACTGACACAACACACCTCTAGGACTAGACTGTGCCAACAGACACTGGTGAACTTTCTCTCCTGTCCTTCACAGCAAAGAATTCTACCCCAGGAATAGAATGCTTCCGTGGTGTGCCCTTGGGGGAGCAAGTGTTGAACTCCAAGTCCGGAAGTCCTAAATCTGAATCTGGCTTCCAACACTTTTTCTCACGGTATGACCATGGGCAAGTCACTCAATATTTTCCAGTCTTAGTTCCCTCATTGGTAAAAATAGGGATAATAATAGCATCTACCTTTCAGGGTTGGTGTCTGGATCAAATGAAATAATACATGTAAAGTACTTTGTAAACATTTTAGACTGTGATATAAATGTTGGCTATTATCACTACTATTATTTTTATTATCATGACAGAAGTTACCTTTCAGTGTTTATAATCAGCTCCCTTAAGATGGTCTCAGATTGAGAGAAAGCCTGCTCAGTTTTCTCTTTGTCACTCCCACATATAGCTCAGCAGCAATGACTTCCTTAGCTGGCTAATATATTATATAGAATGTGATTACTTTGTTAAAACCAAATTGCAATTGGTCAGTTTGAAAAGAATTCCATTTCAATTCTGCATTAGCACCTAGATATTTAGTTCTAAGGAGGCAATTTAGAAGTTTTGGTGGTTACCTTTCAGCTACCTGCATAGAAAGGCATGGCCTCCTTCATATGGTGTGCCTGGTTGTGTTTGAAGGCAATGAAACAAAGTGCATTCCTTCTCCTAGGAAGACCTGGACATTTATTCAGGTTAAAAAACACAGAATCTCTAAACTCCAGGAATATTTAGTGCCAATTTGTGGTACCAGTCTGAACTGATTTTGTAATGTGACCTCACTAGACCATGCTGTTTTCAAAATCCAACTAAGAGGCACTGATGAAGTCTCCTAGCTTTAGGAGCAGAGGGCGGTCCCTGATTTTGCTTGAAATGTGTCAGATATACAGACACTACTAAATAGAGCTGTAGTTATTACCCGAGAGGACAGAGAGGGTCAAATGATTAACAGAAGAACAGGACCTTCTGCACAGTTCAGAGCCATGATTCACTCCTTGTCAGGTCTGAAGGATCACATTTCAGATTATTGGGAAGGATAACGATATAAATGTATCTGTGATAGGTACATAGGTAAGAGTTGGCCAGATTTACAATGAATATATCTCCATTGTTTTCCACATTGCTAAGGTCAGGTTGTGTCACAGAATATCTGTGGGAAAAATCAGTATTTAACAGCAGTAGTTTTTCTCCAGGCCGTTTCCCTGAGAGCAGTAGGAGATCATTTAGCCTTTGTTTCCTTCTCTTCCATCTAATTCCAGTGGTTTTACTTTAAATGAAATAAATCTGACAGGGAGCAGGCCAAAGCATGAGAACTAGTGGTTACAGGCTCTCCTACTCTGAGGTTCCACTCTATTCAGAGTTTTACTTCTCTCATACTATTCTCTATTTTACTAAGATTTTTCTTATTTTTTTCAGTGTGAATCTATTCCCTTTCCCCTACCATGCACCCCCTTCCCCTGCCCCAGGACCCTCTATACCCAATTTTGGTATAGACAATGAAAACAATTTGTTCAGTCATGTCTGACTGTCTATGACCTCATTTAGGGTTTTCTTGGGAAAGATACTGGAGTGGTTTTCCATTTCTTTTTCCAGCTCATTTTACAGATGAGTACCTGAGGCAAGCAGGGTTAAGTGACTTGCCCAGGATCACATAGCTAGTAATTGTCTGAGGCTAGAATTGAACTCAGGGAGAGAAGTCTTCTGACTGTAGGCCTGATATTCTATCCATTTTTCTGTGTAGCTGACCAATACAAATATTGGTCAATGATATTTTTACTGATTTTTCTGAAATACCACAAAGACTACCCTAAAAGATAGAGATTATAGTCACAAATGTAAGTTATTGCAAAGAATTACAGACCTTTTGATTTGGAATTGTCATTATAGATCATCTAATCCACCCTTTTTACTTCACTATGAATTCTCAACCCCATTTTCCTGCTAAGGAAAGTGATTCAGAGAGTGTGGTAAACATCATGCCCCAAATCACCTCTTATGAGGTTTTATTCAGCTTCTGCTTAAAGAGCAGCCCATTACCTTTCTGAGGTACGCAGGTTCTAATTTTTAGGATGATTTTCCTCATGGGCCTAAATCTGCTTCTGTAACTCCCATTCATTTCTATACTTTTGTCCCTGGGACTCAATACAACTCTAAGGTTTCTCTTATATAAGATACCTTCAAATACTTGAAGATAGCTTTTATGTGTCTTTCTTCCCTTCCTCTGTCCCATTCCAAATAAAATCTTCTCTTTCTTAGGCTAAATATCCTTACTTCATTCAATCAGTTTTTATAGGGCATTGTCTCCAGTTCCCTTATCAGCTTGCTTGACCCCTTTTGGATGGACTCTAGATTCCCAATGACTTTTCTAAACAGTAGAATGTCCTTGATATAACTAAAGCATTTTCCTGTCTCTCTATTTCTGAATATGCTATTTCCTATGCCTAAAACGCTTTCCCCTTTTCTGAGCCTATTGAATTGCCAGACAACTGTTTAAGACCCATATCAAATGGTACCCTCTTCAGGAATCCATAGTCAATACCAGTGCCTAATCCCAAAATCAGAAATGCATTATCTTTCTTTTTATCTGCCCTCAAATAGCATTGTGTATGTCTCATAACATCCCCACATTCTATTCAGCTTAACAGTAACTGGGTAGTTTTTGATTATATATTATAACCCCTCCTCCGAAGCTCAGTGAGAGGAGGGATTCTGTCTTTGTAATTTTATCTCTCTCAACCATCTAACATAGTGCTTTGCACATAATGCATACTTTCAGAAAGCTTTTCAGTAGATGAAGTAGTTTTCAAGCTGGACCCTTAAAATGCACTTTAGATTTCTTCTGCAAGAGAAGTAGTTACAAGGCAATAAAAATATTATCCAACTTTAGGAATATTATTTGAGGATAATGTGACCAGGTGACTTAGAGTGTATGCTCAGAGTGGATTGGGCCCTAAGAATTGCTGAGATATGGGTCCAGTCTTAAAACATAAATCTAGACAAATGTACATAACTTTTTCTGCATCATGGATTATTTTAGCAGTCTGATTAAACCTATGACACCTTTCTCAGAAAAAAAAATATATATATATATATTAAATATATAGAATTACCAAGGAGGCCAGTTATATTGAAATACAATTATCAATATAGTTTTAAAAATATAAAATCCACTTAAGATACCACAGCCTAGGAATCAAATATCTAAATCATAGGCTCCCAAAGTGGCCAATACTCCCCCTGGGAATGCTAGAAAGCTCTAGCAGTAGTAGCCTACCCTCTGGTGCAATTAGGGGACATTGAATAAAAATAAGGGGGCAGTGAAAGTATAAGGAAAGAAGAAAAGAAAATTTTGAAAAAAATGTGTATTTCATCTGTTGTATAAGAGAGTTAAAATCATAGTGATTACATTATTTTCCAAAACAACAAACAAAATGCAAGTTATAACCCATCAGTGGTTAAGTCCGCTAACAGGTCTTAATAAGGAAGTGTTGGCAGGTGAACATATCGCAAATTGTTGGGAAGTCCAGCATGCATCAATGGGAATATGTATGTGTAATGATCTGTTTATAATATAATACTATATGCTTATGGTAGATGTTTACACAATGCAATGTTGTGTCTTCAAATTTTCAATGCAGAAAAAACCCCCATAAACTTAAGATGTCACTTAAAATTATATATTCCTTTAAATGCTGCAAATTAAAAGAAAACTTTGAGGTTAAAGAAAATACATTTCTGGTGGGGGTTTAGGGGAGGTGCTGAGTAGTTATTATTTTATTTTTTTAAAGGGAGCAATTGGTCAAATAAGTTTGGAAACCTCTGGTCTAGATGGATGACCATACAGTGTGAATTTGAGAAGTACTTAAATGTTTTCCACACTAAAATCTCTTCCACTGGACATCTATCTGAATTTCCTACCTTCAGATACTCATTTGGCTCAAGATAGCATAGTTCCCTGCTAATATGCAGATATATTAGGTAGAAGAGGAAATGTAACATAAGAGAAAAAGGAGTAGAATAGGCATTAGGAAACCTAGGTTATGGTCCTAGATAAAACAGTCCTTCCCTTTGTTACCCAAGATAGATCTCTTAACTTTCCAGTCTAAGTTTCCTCATTTATAATATACATACAATAACCTCCTTAACTTAGAGAGCATAAGGATTAGGAGGATCAAATAAAAGAATGTATATGAAAGTATTTTAGAATGAATAAATCATGAGCTAAGCAGATGCAAGGGGTCACTTGGCATATGAAACATATTAGGACAATGTTGTAATATCATGAAAAAGGAATTAGTTCAACTTTCTTTCCTTAGCAGGATCCTGAGAGAACAGAGGACATGTAAAGGTTTTGGGGTTGAAGGAAGAGGAAATGTCCACATCAGTGAGGAAAGGGAGAAGCTTTAGGGTAACACCTGAGGGACCATGAGCAACCTGTGGTGGGGGTGGCCTGGGTCCAAAATAGAGGAATTAAGAGGGTCATTACATCCTTGGTATAGATTTGGAAGTAAACTTAGAAACCATCCAGTTCTTACCTTTCATATCATTGTTCTTACCTCAGCTGAGGCTGAGGCCAGGAGAATTTAAACAACTAGTCTACATGTACATAAGAAATGTGTGAGAGGCAGGATTTGAACCTGGGTCCTTTGTAAATCCATGACTCTTTTTTGCATCATTCTCATTTCTCTTCCCAGTTTTTCTTCTACTTCTCTTACTTGATTTTCAAAATCCTTCTTGAGCTTCTCCATGGCCTGTGACCAATTCACTTTTTTCTTGGAGGTTTTTGATGCAGGTATTTTGACTTTGCTGTCTTCTTCTGGTTCTATGTTTTGATCATCTTTGTCATCAAAAAACAATTCTGTTTGCCATGTAGAACTCTGCTTCCAGAGTGGAGAATAGTGTGTCCCAATTTTCTGGGGTTCTACACAGCTGTTGTCAGAGCTTATTCTGGGCACCTGCCTCAGAACTGGGAGGAGGACTCCCTCTCCATAGCCTCAACAAGCTCTGCCATGCTAGCGCTCCTCAGCCCAGGTCCACCACCCAAGACTGCAACCAAGATCCAAGCAGGGCAAAACAATAGAATGCTACTTCAGCACCAATGAAGAGATTTCTGCAATTGTCCTATGGGCAGTGGCTTGGTCCCCTATAATCTGTAGGCCTAGAGTTCAGGAGGCAGCCACTGCCACCTTTGCTGCCCTGGGGCCAGGGGCCAGCCTATACTCTTCTCTGACCCAGGATCCCCACTAATCTTTTACTTTCTCTTTGTTGAGTTGTTGTGTTAAGAAGTCTGGAAACCACCACAGCTGCCAGTGATTCACTGTCCTGTAGCTTGCTCTGACTGGTCTGTGCTGCTGGTCTGGGCTGACACAGCTCATGTGGAACTGTACCCCACTCCAAAACTTGTGCAATAGACCCTTCCTGTTGGCTTGCCAGACTGCCTTCACTGTGGGGGATTTGTTTCTCTCTGTCACACTGGGTTCTGTGGCTCTAAAATTTGTTTAGAGTAATTTTTTGGTAGGTATTGGAGGTGGTTGGAGTGGGAACTCAAGCAAGTTCCTGCTTTTACTCTGCCACCTTGATCCAGGGCTCTTTGAATGATATATTTTGTTATTCAGTTATTTTTTAGTTATGTCAGACTTTTTGTGATTCTGGATGGGATTTTCTTGGCAAAGACACTGGAGGGGTTTGTCATTTCCTTCTCCAGATCATTTTACAGATGAGAAAACTGAGGTAAACGGGATTGAGTAACTTGCCCAGGGTCACATAGCTAGTATGTGTCTGAGGTTGGGTTTGAACTGGGGTCTACCTGACTTCAGACTTGACATTTTATCCATTGCACCACCTAGCTTCCCTGATACCATAACACCTCCTGGGTCACATGACAGAAAGAAGAGATACCAAAAAAGAGACCACACTTACTTCATAATTTGGCTAGCACTACCCTTGGGTGGATAGAATTTCTGCATTGCCTTTCCCCAGTAAAGTGTGAAAGGCAACTCATAGCGTCCTTTCATGCTAACAAAAGAGCCAGTTGCTTTCATGGGGAACTGGACCAAAATGGATCAGAGGGACAAAATGTTTGTCTTCAGAATATGTGTGATTTGTGCACAGAATTGTGATTGCCCTGGCTGTCTTCCTTCTCAGTCACTGAAGTGAAACAGGGATTGAAACGGAAGTGCTAATGAGAAATAGGACCAAAATATGGCTCATAAGACAAAAAGCAGAGAAAGATCTATAAGAAGACTGAAATATCTTCTCCCATCTAGCTTGAGCAGGGGTGGAGCAGGGGAAGAGGCAAGATCTGAGGAGGAGAATACATAGTATACAATGAATTAATGATGCTATATTTCTGAATAGAAAAGAAAACAGGATAGTATGGGGGAGGAAAAGAGGAAATTGCAAATCAACTTGGGATTTTTGCTGTTTCCATTGGGCATTGATGATAAAGGAAAGGTAATCTAGTTAGATGTCAAATAGCAGTTGACATTTCAGATATCTCATGTGGATTTTATGTCATCTAAGAGGCTGAGATGAGACAGACAATTTTTAATTATTTATGAACTGAAGGTGATCTAGTTTAGGAATTTTCCAGGTTCTTTGTTTCTTTTCTGGATCTTTCCAAAAATCTGATTTTTTCTTTTTCTTTTATAATATTTTTTTCTTTTGTTTAATTTTTGGAAGAGGCAGTATTGCCTTTAATAAATTGCAATTATTTTAATCACCCCAAACTTTACTCTGAAACAAGGGTGCATTATTTTAACTCCAATATTCATTGAACGTTACAACATGGAAGTGAATCATGGAATGTTACACTTTTCAAAAAATCGAAATTCACCGGAAAGGCAGTGGAGAGGTGCATGATAGGTGTGAACAAGCTAAAACACATGGAAAATGCAGGATTATGCATTTGATGTATAGAGTGACATAAAAGAAATGTATGATTAGGAAAAAAAGATAAACCAATCATAGCAAGACACAATTGATGGATAGCCAATGTACTTATTTACATAAATAAAAAATGAAGAGAGTGCAAAGAAGGCCTCTCACATGCTGAACATATCTTGTATCAAATGTATGATTCTACTTGGTTGAGAGTTATATAGGCATTAATGAGTTGTCAAGAATTGGGAAGAGTACTCACAATGAGGAAAATATCTCTATTGGGATATTGGCTAATTTATGGGTATTTAGCATCTTTTAACACCAGAAGAAAAAGGCAAAGTGAGATCATCCCAGCTCGGTATATTGAACCTCTTTGGGGTCAGGGGAAAGGGGAAGATTATGAGCGTAGGGAGGGTTATGATGTCAAAACTACTATACAGGTTGTCCCAAAAGTCTCAGTGCTTAAGATATTAAAGCTCTATGCTGAAATTTCTGCTGCAAGAGCTACTAAAACTAAGAACTGCCATGGAATTTGGGATAGCTCATATTAATTAAAATGAGGTTTCTAGATTATCTCTGGTTATCACATCTTTCTGACTACCCCATGTTCCACCATAGGCACTAAGGAGTGAGCTATAAATTTAATGAATTCACCTAAGAGCAGTTACTTGAAGTTGTACAAAGATAGAAGAGAAGCAAAGTTCACAGAATAATGAATGCCAATATTCTTATTGGAAAATGAGAAGCCTTTTAATGCAAAAATGTAAGGCAGGAAGCCATGGCCCCTAGAGTGACCTCTAGGGATCCATTCAGTTGCTCTTTGCAGAGACAACAGCTATACAAGGCCAGGTGCCCTTTCTTCCTTCATTATTCAATTATTTCCCCAACTAACTTAGACTCTTTATAGTGCAGTTTGACCTATAAAAGGTATTGAAATTGAAGTTCATTTTCCCTTCTGACTAAGAAAGTTGGACCAGATCTTTGGAAGTTTTTTTTTAAAAACTAAATGTGCTATACACTGTTGTGAATTATGGGGGTGGGAGGGAAGTGTGGGGGGAAGTAACTTTGTTCTGCTGCTCCTATTTAATTACCTCTGAAGTTTCAATTCCAGAAAGAGGTCCTTCTGTGCTTTCCTTTTTGGAAGGCCATGAGGTTACTGTGAATGTAAGAGAATGTTTTCTGTGAGCAGGTGGAATTCCCCATTGGTCTGAAATGTGCAGCTGAGTACAATCACAGGGCATAGTGATACTCTCAAAGGAGCTGCCAGACTTCATCAGAGCTCTAGAGGACAGATAAGAACTGATTCGTCACAAAAGAAAGATATTTTCAAAGAAATTAGAGAAAAGCCCAAAAGACAGGGTCTTTACTGCTGAAAGCCTTGCCCCCATCTCAGTATTCTACTTTGTCTAAAACCTTATTTTTGATTACATTAAAGGAAAACTTTTCCTAAGAGATAATAAAAGCAAGCAATAAAGAAGCTATCTATTATCCAGTTCACAAAAATGGTGACATTTCCCTGATGGCAAAATTTTGACATTCTATCCTCTCAATGGCCCGGGCTGATACTTCCACCATGTTAGCAGAGCCTGACTGATTGACTAGAATATAAGTTACATTGCGATTTATCTCTACCAGCATTTGTGTTGAAATGACCTGGGTAATTTGGACAATTGGAGAAAATAGGCATGTTCTTTGTGTCTGCTCTCAGGATCAAGGTAGAAAGCCACAATATTATACTTTTATTTAAGCTTTTTTGCTTATGAAATAGATATAAAAGGTTCATTCCATAACTTACCAGAAACAATTCATCACCAAAGATAGCTCCAAAGAGCATCAGCATAGTTGCTCCCCCTCCAGAAGAAGAATGGAGGATTTCTTTAATTTTTCATAAGAATACCATAGGAGCATGACAAGACTTGGAAATGGGAAGCCCTTACTTAAAATATGAGGTCACCCATGAATTAGCAGGAACAGGTGTAATATTCACAGAGCAGCATGTGGCAATATTGCTTACAATGTTCTATTCCAGGCAAGTACTTTGGTGCTAATGAGATGACAGCTGTGTTGTTCAAACTGTGTTAAAAACATCTTTGCTCACACCAATCCTTGAGTTGCTGCAACATGCCATTTTAATAATAAAGTCATTAGAGTGGATGGACAAATATGAATCTACAACAGTAAACAAGTGTTTTTGGTCACATTTTTATTACCAGCATCTACAAGGAGGAATGTGTGACTTAGGGCATGTAAATAGTTAAACATTCTTTCTTAGGTTCAATACATTTTAAATATTCTTGAAATAAGAAGAGCTAGAACCAGAAGGGGAAACACTTGAGATTTTGTGAAATTGACAGGACATAACTAACTTGTTATGCAAGAAAAGTGAGAGGAAGAGGCAAGACTAATGGAACACACCAATCTCCAAATATTGAAATTGAATGAATAATAAAGGGACACATGATCAGCTAATATGCTTGAACATATTACCAGTAATGACAGGCAAGAAGTATTGTAAAAAATATTCTCCAGGACATGTTTGATCAGAAAAATAGGTGGGCCAGTCATGTGATAGAAATAAGACATAACAGATGGCAAGGGCATAACTAAGGTTGAATGACTAGGGATTTATTCCAAAGCATCAAAATTTAAAAGGCAAGGCAAATGGAAACTGCAATCTCCAAAGAATTGAAAATGAGTATGACTGAAAGGGCAATGAAGAAACACATGATCACTTAATAAAATTGAGCATATTATCAGTAATAACATTATTTTAGGGAAGCCTTGACAAAAATATGAGATGGGAAGAAGTTTGACTTTGTAAAATATTGTTTATAGTAGGCCAGAAATTTATAGTTATATAATTGATTGAAAGGTAAAGAGAATTTTTAAAATTTGTACTTATTATTTGTTGTTTATGAAAATCATTTGAATAAATTGGGAAAATTCTACCAAAAAAATCCTTTTCAAACAAGGTGGCTCCCTTTCATATGTTAAGATAAAACAATATTCCTTGAAAGATACAACTTTATGGTGAGGGTTTAATTATCAAAGCAGGAATTATTAAATAGGAATATGTATTTTCATGAAATATATTTGCTGTTGTCATGGATGACATTGAGTTGCATCTAAATAGAAGAGAGATTATCTTTAGTTAATCAAATCCTTCAGATGTACATAACTGTAGATGATTACATCAATATCCCTCACCACTCTGTCAGTACTGCAGAATCTTCTAAATAGAATTCACAACCATTCTAAAGAGTTTGGTAGAACCATTCATGCAAGGAAAACAAAAAAAAAAATTGAAAATTGGGCAAAGAATTCCTGTTGCTTAGTTTGCCATTATGCAGTTGGATTTCCAATTGATTTGATCAGTCAGCACACATATCTAAGGTGGTTGCCCTTCCTTCTTAAAGAGAAATAAAATGACATTACTATGTTAGGGTCAAAATACAGTGTATCTGACTGTGGCTGAAGATGAGACCAATATGAGCTTGGAAGGCTCTACCACAGCTGGGGCACAAATAGTACATAAGAACATTGGAAGTGGAGATGTCTCTAAATTTGTAGATCTCACATTTCTTTTACCTCTTTTCTCCCATATTTTCCTTCAGAGCCTCCCAAACACTGTGCTAGCTCTGGCAAAGCATGAGTCAACCTCATCAAGGATGTATACATCCATGGAAAGTATGCTGCCAAGGTAAGTGAACTGATCCAAAGCATTCAAAATTTCTCCATTTGCTATAACCAGTGGTTCTGCATATTGATGGAAAGTTGTTGGATGGTCTAGAACCTCTCTTTTCTTGGAGTTGTCAGGCAAAATTAGTACAAATGGCAGAGAATCAATCCATACTGTGTTTGCACCTCAGCCTCAGAAGAGGCATTCAGTGCACAATCATCTGTGAACAAAAAGTTGCGCACGAACTCTTCCTCCACTTTAGTCTTGCCTTGTAGCCTTTTCAAGTTAAATAATTTACTCTGTACTGCTGACCTTAATTCCATTTTCATCTTTTTTTTTTTTAAAGCAATTGGGGCTAAGTAACTTGCTCAAGGTTACACGGCTAGTCATTATTTGTGTGGGTGCTCATTTTCTGAGGCTAGACTTGATCTTGGGTCATCTCAACTCCGAGGCCGGTGCTCTTACTCACTGCGCCACCTAGCCGCCCCTTTAGGGCAATTGGGGTTAAGTAACTTGCCCAAGGTTACACGGCTAGGTTTTTTGTTTGTGTGGATTAAGTGTCTGAGGCCGGCTCCGAACTCAGGTCCTTCTGACTCCAGGGCCGGTGCTCTATTCACTGCGCCACCTAGCCGCCCCCATTTTCATCTTTGTTGAAAGTATCTCACAAAATCACTGAAAACATCTCCTAGACCTAAAACATGAGATAATGCACTTTCAGAAGAATATAATGGGTGACCTAAAAATGATGGCGAGATGCATGGTGGACATAAAGAAGCTGCAGCCTGTGACTCTTGACATATTATATGCAAGAAGGGATACAAAGATATAGATTAGCAAAAAGATACATGACTGGAGAAAAGGTGGTTCTTGATTTCAATGTTGAAAGTGAGTATAATATAGCACATAAATTGTATTAATATCAATGTAATGTTAAAAACAAGACAAAACAATTTTGAATAAGTATCTCTAGAATATTGGATGGACTTGTTGTAAGGGATTTCCAGCAAAGTGTGAATAGGCATCACACAAAATGCAAAGACATGAATGAGTAGCAATCTGAAGCATTGGAGAACTACATTATTGAGATCTCAAATCCAGTATAGAATCATCAGGTATACACATTGAACAAACATTTATTTACTGAACAGATACTGAATAAATGTTTTGTCTTTATGTCAAGCACTAGACAAAAGTATGGTAAGAGATACAATAAATCTAGTAAAGAAAATACATCAA
This sequence comes from Gymnobelideus leadbeateri, assembly GCA_011680675.1. NCBI lineage: Eukaryota > Metazoa > Chordata > Mammalia > Diprotodontia > Petauridae > Gymnobelideus > Gymnobelideus leadbeateri. The sequence goes on from WOXC01006449.1 coordinate 337,275, forward strand.
ACACATCATGATTGTCTGGGGAATAGAGTGTCATCAAGTTAAAGACAGCACAGTACAAAGCCTGCATGAATATTGAAACATATCTAATAAGGGAAAGATCAGAGTGTGTTACTTTGAGGATGGAGACTGGTTCATTTTTCTTTGTACCCACAATATGCAAACTCAGTATTTGGAAAATATTTAGGCCCTTAAAAATAATGGAGTTTTTATTGATTAGTCAAAGAATGGTTTTTAGAAGGGGTCATACTTGAGGAATTTTGAAAAAGTCAGATTATGGGGGCAGCTGGAAATTCACATTCCTCCAGCCCCAGACAAATGCTGCTTCTCTAGTCTTAGATATTTGGACTATATACTTTATGAGTGAGCTGATATATTGGATTGGCTGTTGGCATGGTTTTGTTTTGTTTTTTGTTTTTTTTTAAGAATCATATTCTTCCACTAGAGTCTAGGCAAGCACTTGTCAGAATTCCTATGGTTCAGTTCACTGCTTAGATGTAGGTTACACTAGATCACCTCTAAGAACTCTTCTGACTTTAAGATCCAGTAATTCTACATGGTACAGAAATAGAGAGCATAGAATTCATTTTGATTTGGTTTTGATATTAACAAAGCCTTTTTTTTTAGTGGAATTTGGCAGAGTTCCAATTAACTAGCCCCCTCCCCCCCATCTCTGTTTCTGTCTCTCTCCTCTGTCTCTGTCTTTCCATCCGTCTGTCTTTCTCTTTCCCATCCCTCTGTCTTCCTCTCCCTGTAGCCCCTCTTTCTATGTATATATACACATATAATATACATATGCAGGTATTTGTTATCCTATTTGGCAGTAATCATAAATGATTTATGATTAAGTGTTCTATGATTTTTTGCCTCTTGTTCCTGTAAGTACTGATTTGTACTTCAATTGTAAATTGCCTGATTCTGTTTTTTTTATTATAGAAATAATAAATTAAATGTCATTGACAGAATTTATGCATCAGCTATAATGAAGAATTGATTTTGATTCTTTGATGTTTTCCCACATTTTTAGTGAAAGAAAAATTACATTTTTTCTGTCAGATTTCATAATTCCTAATTGAGATGGAATACTAGCATTATTTTCTTTTCAAAGAATATAGTTGGGATATATGTGAACTGCTATTTTACAAATGGCAAGAGAATTAATCAGCTAGATTTTCATGAAAACTGCCCCCTCCCTCACCAAACAGCACCAGTTTAAAAATGATTAAACAACAATAAAATGTGGTTAGAAAAGGTATAGTGTGCAATGTTATGGTAAGTCCCCAAACAGAACAGCATTCAAATATATTTTACTATTTTTAGAATATGTTTTCATTTTGCTTTGGTTTGTTTTATTTTATGAAGCAGAAGGTCTTAATCATAGTAAAACAATTGAAGAAAAAATAGACTTTCTGACTAAGAGATTTATATTCCATAATCAACTAGGAGGCTAAAATCATGATTGGATAAACCAGTTATCTAAGCAGTCATACAATGATCTGAACAGTAAGTTTGGGCCTATAAATTCTATTGTTTCTTGAGATTGCTTTCCCATTGTGATGAGGGATAAAAAAGTTAGCATAAGAATGAATTAACTTTTAAAGAAGGAAGCATTTAGTGTCAATCTGTAAACCTGCTCATTATGAAAGAATGAAGATCACATGTGATTTTACAAATAGGTCAGTTTTTGTTTCAGTCCTGGGGACTGACCAATGATTACTATCACTCTGTCATAGGATACTGTCATTGGTGACATAAACATCAAAGCAAGATTTTTAAACCTATATCTGTGTCACTATCTATAATATTGTTTTGGGGGGACTTATAGTCATTTCCATCATTATATTACATTAAGGATTTATATTATGGGTAAGAACTCCTTCACTGTTACTAATTAAAGTCAATCTTGGACTTAATAGATTTATTTTAGAAAGCTAAGATTATGTGACCTACACCTGGTCACATACCTCTTTAGTCTCAGAGGAGGCATTTAAACCTAGGTTGTCTTACCCTCTATTCAGAATGTTACATTGTCCAAAATAAGGTTATGATATTAAGTCTTCTTTTCAGTGTTGGAATTACAGCAGAGAGGTATGATGTTTCTAACCTAAGTTCATATAATCAGCTGTGCATAGCAAACTAGAAGTAAACAATTAAGATGTGGTTGGGAAAAAATAGTGTCCCCACCATTAAGAATTGAGGCATTACTATGAATTGATGAAAAGTCATAGTAGCTACTGACTAACTTGATGTAATACTCATTTTGAAAATGAAGAAGCAGAATAACTGGTGATAAAAAGTCCTGAAAACATTGGCCTATGGCTACTGACTAGAGTCACAAAATATTAGGAATGCCAAGAATTGCCAGCCTTCTCAGGCATACTTGAAAACATGAATGTGAACTTGAACACCTGCTATATTAACCCATTAGAATATAAACAGTTTTTTTCATCTTTGTACCTCTAGTACCTAGGACAGTGCATTGCACAAAGTTGGCATTTAATGATTGTTGATTTGAATTGAATTAGATTAAGAAAATTACGACCAACAATAGCATTCAAATCAAATTAAAGGTTAGTAACTTCTCTAGGGAAAGCTTTAGGTTCCAGATTCATCTAGATAACCACTGAAGTGGAGTTAAGAGATTTTTCTTGTCAAAGAATCCTTTCATTATTTTGTTAAATATGCAGAAGTCCAGTATATCACCTTACTTCTGTGACCAACTGTTCCCACCTTCAAGAGGACCAGATGTTTTCAGCATGTAATAACAGTCAGGTTCAATTAGGAAGAAGAAAAAAAAAGACCACTAAATTGATTGAAACTCTGAGGGAAAGCAGGCAAAAAGGAAGTAGTAGTATGTCAAGAGAAATCCAGCTTCATCATGAAAGAGTTAAGCTCTAACCCTTTTTGAAAGCCCAGGAAGTTTTAAATGACCGCGCATTGTTAGGAGCTTGTTTCGCATTTTGTTTGAAAGGCAGAACATCTAACCATGTGGTGGCCTTTCCACCTCTGGGGAACTTTGATTGGGTACTGACTCAGAAAGAAGAATGCCAAGAATGGAGTCACCAGCACAGCTTCTATAGCACCCTGGGGCCTCTTTGGAAGTATCTCATCCAACTTCAGTCTGGGATGGGTAAGGAACACTAACTCCTGAAGGCAGGGGTCTGGACTAAACGACCTCTGGCGTCCCCACTCAGCCTCATGAGCCTTTGATTCTTTACTGACGAAGAGCAATCCGACATCAATTAGGTCATTTTAAGAGCTCACATCCTGGTAAGTAGGTAACATTCGCTAAATAAAATGGCGTTTTAAAAAGAGAGAGAGAGAGAAATGGTGTATCAATGGATTTTTTTTCCTGTTACCCATAGTTGGACAAATTGCTCAACATATGTTTCTTTTTCCCAATAGATCTATCTCTCCCTTATCCTTTGAGTAGTACCTGCTGTGAATAGTGGCATGATTATCATGCGGGTAAAAATGAAATTGAAACTGTGTGGCAGTCTATAGGATTTACTTGATGATTTTCACCTTCCCCTGCTGTCCTCTGTTATACATCTTTTTCCATGATGAGTGTCCACAAAGCTATGCCAAAGGAAAAATGATGTTTTGCCTTTCTGTATGTTGAGGGAAGGGTTGCAGAATGGTCTAGCATTTGTTCACTTTAATTTCATTGTCAAAAATATTATTTTATCTGTAGCTGTAATTTATATTTTAAAATAATTTGGCATAATTGACTTTGAAACTTCAGTACTTGGGGCAGCTAGGTGGTGCAGTGGATAGAGCACCAGTCCTGGAGTCAGGAAGACCTGAGTTCAAATTCAGCCTAAGACTTTTGACACTTACTAGCTGTATGACCCAGGCAAGTCACTTAACCCTGATTGCCTAGCCAACAAAACAATACAAAACAAAACAAAAAAATACTTCAATATTTACCAAATTTCCTAACACTATGAGGCCCTTGACAGATTTATCTCTGTCTCTGAAAATATCATACCTTATACCTGCAGCTTGCCAGTATGAGCCATTATTTCCAATCCTATGTGGCTAAATGAACACAATTCCTAGTTATCCCTTTCATTATTAGCTGGTCACTTAAGATTTAGTAATAGTGCTCTTCTTGGTATATAAAGATGGTGATGTAGACACCATTAATAGAATCTATATTTTGAGTCCCATCTCCTCCAGGGGTTAAGATAGAGGAGAAGCAAACTGCTACAATGTGAAGAACACTGAATTAGGGAGTTAAGAAGCCTAGATTCCAATCCTGGCACTGTGTGCCAAAGACCTTGGCAGTCATTTTACCTTTCTTGGCTTGATGTTCCCTTATCTGCGAACAAAGTGGTTCACTAGATGACCTGCAAGGTCCTTTTTGCCTCCATATAGTTCACATTGTTTAAATATATTCTAACCCTATATTTCTTTATCTGTGTCTGTAAATATAACCATAGCTATAGATAATTCACAATATTAAGAAAATTAAGATAAAGGGGTGCCATGGAATAGAACTTATTGATCCCATATGATTATTATATCATCACAGAACTCAGGAAAGATATCTCAGAACTTTCCAGGTTGAGAATCCCTGAAGACAGTTATGACCTCTGAGGCCTTTAGTGGAGTCCTGGATAATGCAAATGTCAATCAGCTGAAAGTGTCCTCCACATGTTTCTATTTGGCATAGTCAAGTATGTGTATGGAGGAGACGTAGGAGGAGGAAACATTTAAGAAGAAAGATGGACCAATCAGGTGGGTCGAAACCTCCGAGGTTGTGCCCCTCGGTACTGGTCCTAAATATGCAGTCAATATTTGGTACCTGTTTGCACATAACATCTTTAGTGGCAACTTCATAAATCTCATTCTTTATCAGCCTGCAAAGGAAATCTACATTTGTTGTCTGTCCTTTGTTCCAGATGCTCATTTATTTGTCTACTATTCCTCTTTCATGAATGAAGTATCTCCATCATATATTTCTTCTGCTATGTTCCTTTGTGGAACTACCAAAGTCCACATTTTTATACCACGAAACCTCATAAATGTAGCCTACATTAATTTGTGACAACACCTGCTCCCCTTGCCCTGTTGCACACATTTAATAGTGCTGTGTTATTCCTATTCAAAGATATAGTGCTTTTCACACTGTAGGCACTTTAGTAGTGTTTGTTTAGTTGTATTCACCACAACTTAAGGATTTGGGAGATCTGATCTTATTATTAGGAGGGGAGAAGATTCCTTTTCATATTTTGAAAAGCCTTTCTTGCTAGGAAGTAAAAGAAAGGAAGATTTTTCTACTTTAGGAGATGCATCGACTCTTCAGGGGATTTGCCTTATATAATCTAGAAATGTTGGTTTTGGAGAAAATGTACAAAATGAACAAGTTGATGCTCAAAGTAACCTTAGAGGAGCAGTCTCAGCAGACTTGGACATAAGGGGTAGAGCCAATGTTAATTAGTCTGATATTTTCTCTATTGATTAAGGATAAGACTCTGACATGCTAAATAGTTACCCAATTCCATAGCCTTATAATATTGCACTAGGGGAAGGTAAATTCTGTGAAGACACTTTTGTTTTCTCAACAACTATCATAAGAACACTTTGCACAGACTGGGTATTTTCAAAACATTTTCAATTTGAATGGAAGCTGTACCTTAGGTCAACATTTCTTTGAAACTGACTGTTAATTATAAATGAGTTTCATCCTTTTGTCATGGCCTTCCTAGTTCCATTTTATTAGTCTTTAATTTCAGTTAATAAACATGCAAATAATGCTACAATTGGATTTAGAAACAATTTCAAAAATCCATATATTACTTCTAAGTTTTCACTAATTCAGGTTAGCCTTTTCTTAATATGCCTATGATTTTACCATGTTCTGTTTTATGCTAGGTTCCCCTCTACCTTATCTTATCATAATTTCCATTAGTCTCTGAAGATAAGAAACAGTAGGGACAGTTTAGAGCATAACTGGCATTTAAAGATTAGCAGCTGCAAAACCAATCAGAAACTTAATTGAAACCAGTTTAAGCAAACTTCCTTTGTGATCAGTAAAATCTATTTATAGTTAAAAGCCTTTATGCATGTTTTAAGGCAAATTTCTTCTCAAAATTTTCAGAAGTTGCTGGGAAATTGCCAGTACAGATTGTATAACCGAGATGAACAGGCTATCTTGGACAATAAATAGAGCCAAGATTTTGCTAAATAAAATAACTGAAAGTACTTATCCACCCAACAGATGTTTTTCATTTATGGATGCTGGAGACCTGCTGTTTCATGGTCTGTATATCTGTAGGAGCCAATAGATACCTCATTGAAGATACACACAGAGAAAGGGTTATTTTTTCAGAAACAGAAGAGTAAAGATCCCTAAAGAATCATCACATGGTTTTAGTGGAACTGCCTCCTCAAACAGCAACCATTTTATTCCTATATTAATTATAAAATGCAATAAAAAGGCATAGATATTTGAACATTCAAAGTGAATAATTACCATATATATGAAAGCCACATTTTGCAAATGCAGAAAAATTGAATACTGAAGATTCATGATAAACCATGGTTGAAACGAAACTATTTTTACTTGGAATTATAAACTCATAGCTTATCATACTGTCCAGACAGACTTATTGAGTCATTCTCTTCTGATACCCTTTATTCTGACAATTTTAAAGTTGTTTGAACATGGTGATGTAGATTTTCTCCTATTACTGTCCATTACATGTTTAAACAGTGAGAAGTTGTTGTTTGTCCTTCATTCTCAAAGAGGAACATGACATCACCATCATGCCATGACTTGCAAGTAAATTTGATTTAAGTGAAGGAGGGGTATGCAAAGTTACCAGCCTCACTCTCTCCTCCAGAGTCATCTGGGTCCAGTGGCAAGATATAGATTAAGATGACTGGAAAGGGCTCCAGATTCAGTGTGAGACCTTGGTTTTTTTTAATGTAAAGTCTTTCCCAGCTCTTAGTTTTTCTAAGGCAAAGTCCATTTGGTGATCAAGGCTAGGTAAGAAATGAGGTTGGGGTGGCTATGTGGCGCAGTGAGTAGAGCATTGGCCCTGGAGTCAGAAGGACCTGAGTTCGGATCCAGACTCAGACACAACATACACACAAACAAAAACCTAGTTGTGTGACCTTGGGCAAGTTACTTAACCCCAACTGCCCTCCAATAAGAAAAAAAAAAAAAGTTCCTTTGGGGGCGGCTAGGTGGCGCAGTGAGTAAGAGCGCTGGCCTCTGAGTTGGGATGACCGGAGATCGAAACTGGCCTCAGAAAATGAGCACCCACACATAAATAATGACTAGCCATGTAACCTTGAGCAAGTTACTTAACCCCAATTGCTTAAAAAAAAAAAAAAAAGAAATGAGGTTAACAAAGGCCACTTACACCTAGTTAAAAACAAAATCAATGTGGGAGGGGAAGGCCCTCAGGGTTTCTGGATAAAACAGGAACAGTTGCTATTTAACATTCACTCTGAGCAGTCAGGGCCCAAACAATGACCAATAAATAGAGCTTGGTCTGGGACCTATTGTTGGCCAATCAATGAGAACCAGAGTAAATTGGGTGTAAGGTGTGGTCTTTAAAAGAAAAATCTAGCTGGTAAACCCCAAGATATCCTGCTAGGTTTCAGTCATCAAAATCTACATTCCTTTGGGCAAAGTATCATTTTTTAAGGGTATGATGCTCTATGTGGACAGAAGGAGTGGAAGGGAAGGGAAGAGAGGGGAAGGAGCTGTGTTGCCCAACTGGAATTGGCTAGTTTGGTTCCCAGTGGACAGTTGGTACTACTCACAAGTTGTTGTTTGTCCTTCATGCTCAAAGAGGACACCAGGAAGATCATGTCATCAGGAAGTTGATGTCATGATTTGTAAGTGAATTAGATTTAACTGAGGGAGGGCTGTGCAGACTCATTAGCCTCACTTTCTCCTCTGGAGCCAGAAGTACTATATGGAAAAATGATCATTGTTCCTCAGTCACATCAAATGAGCTTGTATGGTGTATATATAATTTACACAATGTGACTTGAACAAATGCATTGAATCAGATTAAAAACCAATTTGATTTGTGTTAAAAAAAAAACAGACAAAATTGCTTTAAAACTTTCTTTGAAAATTTATTTTCACTGCTGAATTCTCTCCCTCTTTTCCACCTCTCCCCTATCAATTGAGACATCAAGAAATAGCAGTAACCATTATACATATGAAATCCTGAACAGCATATTTCTACACTGACCATGCAAACAGTGAGAAGTTTGTCCTTCATTCTCAAAGAGGACCATGCAACAAAAAACAAGCAAATAAGAAAAATAAAGAAAGATAATGAAAAATATGCTTAATCTGCAGTGCAGTTTATCAGTTCTCTCTCTGGAAGTAGACAGCATTTTTCATCATGAATCTTTTGGAATTGTCATAATCATTGTACTGCTCAGAGTAAAGTCTTTCACAGTTGATTATTGTTACCATATTGCTGTTACTGTATACAATGTTCTTCTATTTCTGCTCACTTCACTTTGCATCAGTTCATACAAGTCTCCACAGGTTTTTCTGAAACCATCTGCTTCCTTATTTTGGAAAGTACAGCAGTATTCAATCACAATTATATGCCATAATTTGTCAACCACTATCCAATTGTTGGTCATCCCCTTAGTTTCCAATTCTTTTTTTTTTAAACAAATGTTTTATTAACTTTTGGTTTACATTATTCATTTCCACCAGATTTTGAGTTACAATTTTCCCCCCATTTTTCCCTACTCACCACCCCAGAATAGCAGTCCCACTAGATACCCCCTCATCCAATCTGCTCTCTCCCATATCTTCTCCCATACCCCCTTCGACTTTGCCATTAGGGCAAGGTGAATCTCTGAGCCCCAATGCCTGGACATCTTATCTCCCAATTACAGGCAAAATAGTATTAATAATAGTATTTATATACATTTGGTTAGTTTCCAATTCTTGTCACCACGAAAAGCTGGCACAAATATTTTTGTACATACGGGTCCTTTTACTTTGATCTTTTTGGGGTACAAATTTAATAGTATTATTGTCAGGTCAAAGGGTGTGCATGGTTTTATAATCCTTTGGGCATAGTTCCAAATTATTCTTCAAAGTGTGTTTGGCCCTGTTCAGAGGTATGTTAGTGTATCAATGTTTCCACACCCCCTTTAGCATTTGTTATTTTCCTTTTCTGTCATCTTAGCCAATCTGATGAATGTGAAGTGGTGCCTTAAAATTTTTAAAATTTGTCTTTGTCTTATTATTAGTGACTTAGGACATTTCATTTTTACATATGAGTATTGACAACTTTGATTTCTTCTGAAAACTGCCCATTTATATCCTTTGGCCATTTATCAATTAGAGAATCACTTATAACAATATTCCAAGTGAAAGAGAAAAGAATAACTGTCACTCATGAGAACTTTTCAGTTTCTCCTAGACTTTTGAATGACGACAAAGGACAAGAGAGCAGGAAGTTTCATCCTAAGAAAATCTCAATGTAATACAGTGATATGGGTGAGACAGCAACTGAAGATCAGTGGATGTCAAACTGGTATAGTCAAACTGATCATCTTAGTGTTCATCATCATCATCATCATCATCATCATTATCATCATCATCATGTTCTTCATCTCCTATTTCCACCCTGAAATGAGTCCTGGAATTAATCCTTACTCACCTCTGTTTCCTTAACATTTCCTATATCCCTCAAGACTTAGCTCAAGTGATTCCTACTTTATGTCTTTTTCTGATCAGTATAATTACTGGAACTCTCCTATCCCCATCCCCTTATATCTAGTTTCTATTTATTTTATATATACCTATATATGTACACTGCCCTTCCTGATAAAATTTAAGTTATTTGAGACTAGGAGCTGTTTCTCCTATGCCCTTTTATCACTAGTGTCTAGCACCATATCTGGCACATTCTAGGTACTCAGTTTATGCTTGATTGATGATTCCACATTGATGTCTCCACACAAAAACAATAGTGTGAAGTGGAATAACTGTGTTGGGCAAAGTAAATGCATGTGCTTTTTTTTTTTTTAAACCATCAGACTTGCAAAACTCACTTAGGGATAGAAGAAACAATACTTCTAAGAGTACATGGACACCCAGTCTTTCCTAGGGCAAACAAGGTCTGCTTCTATTGTGACCACACGCAGAGCCAAAGTTGGGAACATTAAACCCAACCCAAGTGTAAGTTGGAGGGACAGAGTGGCAGTGTTACTTTACAAGAGAAAACTATAGTCAAACACAGAATCATTTAAACATTGGCCCTTAACAGAAGTTTCTCTCACTCAGATGCACAATCATTTAAAAATGTCAGCTTTAGTGAGCAGGGTTTTCTAGCCTTTCACATGGTGATTGACACTTGTTTTTCAGGAATGGGAAGATGTGAAGGCTTTAGTCTAAATATTATAGAGATGTTTTCAGAATTCAACCTGTAAATATTTTATTTTTGTAACATAATTGAGTTATGTAAACACTTAGGCACTGAAGCCACACTGGTTTGGAGGGATAAACAATACTAATCAAATTTACATCTGAATAAAACCTTCTGGGTTAAAAAATCAAAACACAATAGCTCATTTTTGATACAGCTTTTGCAAGAAAATAGGACTAGAAAGTGTATGTTTAGTTGACAGAAAAGAACCTTGTTTTCATTCCCTCACACTTATTCATTCCAACAGTACATAACAGAATAGGCCAATCAATAATTATAATTTTCTTTTTATCAACTCCTCAAATATCTTTTGAGATGTCATCATCATCTTAAGAGAGAAGGACCTTTTCAAATCTATGCCACGTTTTCCTTTTCCCCTGACAAAACATTCATCATTGATTTCTGTTTTCAAATACTATGCAGATTTGTCCAAACAACCAGCCACAAATTAGTGAAGTTGTAGCTGTATTAATGAGCCAGCCTTCAGTGGGTCAAGAAAGTCTCACCTCATGCATCCCCCTTTGAAAATTCAGGGTACTTTTCAAAGATAGAATGAGAGGTAGAAGTAGAAGTAGAAAAGAAGAAATTGCTTCTTTCTACATTTTGTATTCTCTGTTAACATGTTAACATCTTCTACCTTTAGCCTACCATTCTCATTCTGTGAAACTGACTTAAAGAGGCAAGACCTTGACCAATTAAAGTCCCAGTGACCACAAACATATAACCAATGTAACAAGGCTTTAGAACTGTCAATTAGCCAGTCTAGGCATAAGTTTCCAACTTTATAAAATATTGGGAATGGGCAAGATGATCATTAAAGTCTCTTCCAGTTCCAAATTTAGGGTCCTATAATCCTGAACTGGTAACATTCTGGAATTTAGTAATATCTGATTTTTTAAAATTATCTGTTAAAACGGATGGATTATTGGTTGGAGGGTGTATATTTTTGGAAAGAGATGCAATAAAAATATTTGTAATTCCACACACATATGTATGCATGTAGGTATTATATATGATGGCTGTTTAGGTTTTGATGGGTCAGAGTAAGTGTAAATAGCAATCATTTCTTCTCTGACCAGAAACCCTGAAGGTTTTCCCATCCCAGATTGACTTTTTTTTTAGTAGGCAAAAGAGAACATTTTTTTTGCCTCATTTCTTACTTAGCCTTATTCACTGAATGGGTATTGTCTCAGACAAACCAAGACCTGGGAAAAAACATAGCTTAAAAAGGCCACAGTCTCCTGCCACATCTGAGGCCATCTCCAGTCATCCTGATCCATATCTTGTCACTGGACCCAGATGACTGAAAGAGAGAGTGAGGCTGGTAACTGTGCACAGCCCCCCTCAGTTAAATACAATTCACTTGGGAGTCAAGACATATCCCTTCCTGATGTTATTTGCCCTCTTTCAGAATGAAAGACAAACAGTGTGTATGTGTGTGTGTATTTGTGTGTGCATGTATGTATTGTCTAGAAAAACAAAATTCATAGCTTACAAACTACTAAAACAGTGCATCAATTAAACTCCTTAATTAGAGGCAGGTGTTTCTTACCATGTCGTCAAAATATGTGAATTGGCTTTTTATTTCATATAATTGTTTAAAATATTGTATGATGAAACAGTATTCTTTAAATCTTCTTTCTTAGAATTATCCTGAGAATAGTTTTCCTTAGAGCATAGTATAAAATGGTTAAATTTGCTCTTTAGCCTTTTCTTAGCATTCAAAATTCCTATCACTTTCCCCATAAATTCAGATTTTAATCCTCTAAGGCCCAGTGATTGAAAATGAGATTTTCTCCGTATTAAAATAGATCACAGAAATTTATATTTAGAGCTGGTGTGGAGCTTAAAACCCATCTCGACCAACCTAACTTTCATAAATAGTCAACTTCCCTGAGGTTCAATTTAGTTGGTCAATTGACCAGTGTTTATTAAGTACCTATTATGTGCCAGGCATTGTACTAAGTACAAGAAATACATAGAATGAGAAAACAAAAACAAAAGCAAAATAAAACAAAACCAGTTGCTGTTCCCAAGCAGCTCCCAAGAAAAACAATCTGTACACAACTATGTACAAACAAGATCTATAGAGAGTGAATTGAGGGTAGTCTTATAAGAAAGGTCTACCTACAACCAACTCTCACGTGTGGTTTCAAGAAGCAGTAGCATCTGCAGTGGCCACAGCCTGCTAAAGACATCTCAGTAGACAGGCTAAACCAGGTTAAGGGTAAGTGACAGGCCTCAAACCCATCAGAGTTAAGGGCATATCTATACCATGTGTGAAGACCTTCTCTGGCAAAATGAGAGGTGAGAACAATTTGTACCAAAGGCTAAGAAAGCAGCTGAAGCAGGCATTGTGGTACACAGAATGGCATCATGGGCTGTGACCAGTCATCCTGATATTTTTCCTGGCACTGGACTTTGATAAGTCTAGAAGAAAAAGACTGATGACTTTATGCACCTCTTCCACACTTATATTTAATTCAGGCACAGGAATTCATGCCACAATATCGTCGACATTCTTTGAAGGAAGGACAAATAACAGGAACATTAACTGAGTATTGAAGGAAGACAGGGAATTGAGGTGACAGAAATGAAGAGGGAGAAAGTTCTACGTGAGGTGTATTATGCAATGTCAAAAAAGTGGTGAACTACAGGCCCATATTTAAAGCCAGGCTCTATGGCTACAAATCTAAAATATTTTCTATTGCACACCTCTCCTCATCTTATCCAAATAAAAATAGTCTTTTGCTGAAACAAACTGCTAAACCGGTTACTTATGATTGTAATACAGATTTAATAACAATCATATAGAGTAATCATTTTATTAATTGAATGTTTCCCTTTCCAGAGAGTCTTTAGGCTTAATTTGATATAGTTTGAGGGATGTCTAATTAACAATTTTATTAGTTATTGCCACATGCAATGACGTATTTTCTGAAAACATTTCATTTTAACCATTATTTACTAAGAACCTCCTATGTTCAAGGCACCATACACTAGGTTCAAAGAATACAAAGGCAAAAAAAAAAGTTCCTGCCTATAATGGGCTTACCTTCTTTTGCAGTTTTTTTAAACTCTCTTTTCAATTGAATCCATATCATTATATCTACAGAAGCATAATTCTTGTCATCCAGCATTATCAAATTCCTTCTGGCTATTGTCACATACAGCCTGTGCAGTATAAAAAGAAATGAGCTGGTCCATGAATTCACAACAACAGCCAAGAGTGCAGCATTTTAGGAAGAGGCAAGGTTGATAAATAGCCTTGTTCTCAGAAATGAGATGCTAGGAATGCCTCACTTGAGAGGAATATTTATCCCGGGCTAACCACAATACCATGGCTTCATAGTATTCATATAGGATCATTGAAGTATAGAGATCACCCCATTGGTTAAGCGTGACCCAGTGATATTTGATAATCCCTCATGCATACCTAGTAGGAGGATCTATTTCATCAAGATGCATAAACATATTGATCAATTGTCCAGAGCAAACAAATGCCTTAGTAAAGTTGGACTCAGCTCAGTGCCTGATTTTTTTTTTAAACTAGAGGCTTATTTGGCGTCAAGACAGACCTACGGCTTTGAACAAAATAAGAAGAAAAATTCCTTATAAAGACTTTAAACTAGGCTTAGGGTCCAAAGTAAAGATAGGAATAATCTGCATTAATTACAACACTAATTTTTATAATTACTGACCTTATGTCAGTAATGATACTTGTTAGCTGTGGGTTATTGTTTTTGTTTTTCTCCAAATTGGCACCACTGTCTGACCCTTTATATAAGCCTGAACTCTCTAGAGAAGTAAGTACAGGACATGTGTATACCTTTGTGAATTAGTTGAAAATGTTGATGAATAATTACCCCTCCTGCCTATTTTCTGCATATATAGCAACACATAGTAAGCATTAAGGCTCTAATGGTCAGAAATCCATTCATTTATCTTACTCAATCCTCATTGCTTATAGCAATTCTCTTTTCTTCCATTTAAAGTTACACAAAACAAAGCCACATCTTTGAGATGCTTAATATCTTCCATTTCTCCCATAAAGCATTCATACCAGCAGACTTTTCAGATACTTTTAGGATCTTTCAAAGTATAAAATATTAGATGAAAGCATCTTGCAGAGAACTATAGTTTGTGGAATGCAGGATATGTATATATTTTTGTCCATCCTGAATCTCTCATTAAATTGTAAAATGGTTTTGGCAGAGACTGAGTCTTCAGCTCTCCAGATAACTGTTTATGGAATGTGCTGCTTTAAGAGGTAGAGGGTATTGCAGCGCTCCTGTGTCAAGGCTCACAAGATTGCTAAAGGTAACAAAGAAGGTGTTGTGTGTGATTAAAATACACGCACATATAATATTGAAGGAAAGACGATGATTAAAGAAGGAATTTAGATTATCGCTTAGTGTGAATGGAATAATGATAATGACCAAAGAGAAAAGGAGACTCTGCTGAGGTCTCATTTTGCTTCTGAATTTTCTGCCAGGAAAGGGTCTGAACAAATGTAGCTAATAGGGAGTTTATGGGATCATAGATGGAGAGCTGGAAGGCAGCTTAGAGGTCAGGGATGCAGTGGATAGAGTGCAAGACTTGGAATCAGATAGACCCATTTTCCTGAGCTCAATTCTGGCCTCAGACCTCTGTTGTAACCCTGCACAAATCACTTAATCCTGTTTACCTCAGTTTCCTCATCTGTAAAATGAGCTGGAGAAGAAAATGGCCAACTATTTCAATATTTTTGCCAAGAAAATCCCAAATGGGGTCATGAAGTGTTGGGCACTACTGAAACAACTGAATAAGAAACAAATTTCATTTTTTTTTTCATTTAATAGATGCTAAAATTGGGTCCCAGAGAAGTTAAATGACTTGCCCAAAGGTATTCATGCAATATATGACAGAACCAGAATTTAAACCCAGGTATTTTGACTCTGAGTCCAAAGCTTTTCCAGCTGCACCAGACAAATTCTTCTCAAGACAAGATGACAAACTGGTATGTATCTAGCACAATGAAGGGGCCTGGAGCTAATCAATCATGCAAATTTAAAATTTTAGCACTTTTAGGAGAGTGTTTTTACCACCACCAATTAGAAGTAGGAAGTTTGACAAATAGATTCACTCTTGGTACCCTTCATGCAGAAAAATAAATATGGATGGCAGAGTCCTGCCTTACATACATTTAACTATGTTAAAGAACAAAGACTCATTAGACTCCTCTTGCTCTCTGGGAATTACTCAGTATATCTTACAATGAAGAGACCAAAATTGGAGGGTAGCATATTGTTATATTTTAATGGTACTTTGTGAAATGACATTGGCCAGGGCAACTTTATATTTCATATGTCTGTATATGTTTGTGTCTGTTTGTTCATGTGTGTATGTATATATAGTACATAGTAATGAAAAAATAATTCAAAGAATCGTAGCATCTACAATTTAAAAGGGAACATAGAGAGATCTCTTTTCAAATTGGTATTGGCCCTTGGGAATCTAGTCATTAAACTAGGTGCAATTCATGTAATTTTATTTTCCTCTAGATTATCTCCATCCATCTTACCAATAGAAACAGCATGGAGACTTTTTCAAATGTTTTGTTCAAATCTCAATAAGATATTATATGAAGCATTTTCTGGATCTACCACTGCAGTAGACCTTTCAAGGAAAGAAATGAGGTTAGTCTGGTATTACTTGCTCTCAATAAAGTAATTTTGAATCTTTATGATCATTACTTCTATTCCCTAACTATCCCATATAATGCAGCCTAATTGAATGCTGGGTAATTATTGTGATTGGGTTTATCTGTACAGAAGAGAGGAGGAGATGTGCTATCCTATCTTCATTTAGAAGAGGAAGACTATGAATGTTGAACATTGGATATTTTGGTTGTATTAAGGTGATGTATTGGATAATTTTGCTGAACTGTACCCCTCCCCCATCCATTCTTAATTTTTCACTAAAAGGGATGGTCCTCTAGAGAAGAGAAAGAGGAATGTATTTCAAAATAAAATATGTGAATTTTTTGGAAAAAAATATAATGCATTTTAGAATTTTGTCAAAAATTGTCCCATATTTATTGGTCTACAGCTTTCTTATTATACTCCATTCTCTCTTTGAAAATAATCTTCTTGATGGCAGAGTAGAAACAGGACTTCCATGTGGCTCTGGCTTCCACCTCCTCCAATTTTTGTAAAAGGTGACTGAACAAACTTTTTAACTACAGAACATACAAAATGATGCAGAGGAGCTATCCTCCCACTGGGGACAGCCCAGCAGGCTGGCAGTGCAATGTTCTGGGAGCCAAGCCCAGCCACACAGCATTGTAGGTTTTAGTCTCAGGGCAGCCTAACCAGCCACAGGCTGGACTGACTTCAGATCACTAATAGCTGTGGTGCTTTCCATAATTATCAACACATAGATTCTAAGGACAAAGTGAGAGGTCAGTGCAGTATGGACTTTGGGATCTAGTAGTTGGGAGTGTGGTCAGCCTTTATCCTCTGGAGGGAGAAGCCTCTGAGGCACCTGAGCCATGCAGCTGCCACCATGTGGCAGCTTCAGCTCCTGGCTTGCAGATTGTAGGGGAACCAAGCAACCAGTATGAGAGGTAATTGCTCTTGCTTTAACCTGCTTGGATTTGGATTGTGGTCTAGGGTGGAGGTGCTGGGGTGTGTGACCAGCTTGCCAGAGTGTGTGGAGGCTTCAGAGAGGGCACCCAAATAATACCTTCAGCAGCTGAGAAAAAACCCAGTGATTGGGATCAAGCTCCCCTGTTGGGTATCAGAGTCCTAATGTGGTAAAAAGCTCAAAAGTCAAGTAATTGAATGGCAACACGAACAGGCAAAGGAAGCAAAGCAAGCAGAGCAATCCAAATTTACACTCCTATATTTAGGACAAAAAAGATCAAAGCAGGAACAGGAGGAAGACAGTGAAGTCAGAACTCCTGCACCAAAAGCTTCCAAGAAAAATATGAACTGGTTACAGGCCATAGAGGACCTTAAAAAGGATTTTGAAAACCACGTAAGAGAAGTAGAGGAAAAATTGGGAAAAGAAATGAGAACAATGAAAGAAAATTATGAACTGAGAGTCAATAACCTGACTGAAGAAAATAACACTTTAAAAAATAGACTAACTCAAATAGCAAAAGAGGCTTAAAAAGGCAACGAAGAAAAGAATGCCTTAAAAAGCTGAATTTGCCAGATGGAAAAAGAATCTCAAAAGCTCACTGAGGAGAATCATTCTTTCAGAATTAGATTGGAGCAAATGGAAGCTAGTGACTTTATGAGAAATTAAGATACT